>CM061142.1:524832011-525227113 GCA_030789695.1 Scilla litardierei
ACATTTAATTCCCATAATACCCATAATTTATTACATCAGCGCGCACAACGTTCAATACATTTAATTGATAAGACAACACATATCCGACTGTTTGCAGAATAAGACAGCAAAAAGATATATATTTCTTTGATTTGTTTAAATTGTCCCTTAGTGCGAGGTATATAAAAAGGTATACATTTAGAATATATAATACAGCGGGCACAACGGAACAAAATATACACAGCTGTCCGCGTTCAGCGTAATGGTCGTAATGAATACTTACTCTGCGCGCACAACATTCATTACAAAATCCTCATAATTAATAACTTCAGCGTGCACAACGTTCAATTAAAAATCCTAATAATAAAGAAGAAAAACAAAATTTTTGTAGATTAATTACTGTTCATACTGACATGCAAGAAAAAAAAATCATAATTGATGCAAATATAATGGCAGCAGTTGATTGATGGGTGTAAGGAAATTTAAGTGATTTGACAACACATATCTGATAGTTTACAGAGTAAGACTGCAAAAATATTCACATTTCTTTGATTTGTTAAAATTTTAGTTTTAGTGCACACCGTGCGGGGTTTTTAAATTGTAAATATTTTGGATATATAATACAACGCGCATAACGGATCAAAATACACCCAGCTGTGCGCGTTGAGAAAAACGGTCGTAACGAATAATTACCAAGCGCGCACAACGTTCAATACTAAATTCTCATAATTAATATCTTCAGCGCGCACAACGTTGAATAAAAAATCCCAATAATAAAGAAAACACAAAATTGGGTGGAGAATTAATTAATGTTGAGACTGACATGCCAGATAAAAAAATCAAAATTGATGCAAATAAAATGCGGAGCAGTTGATTGGGTATATAGACATTTACGTGATAAGACAACACATTTCCGACAGTTTACAGAATAAGATAGCAAAAATATTCACATTTCTTTGATTTGTTTAAATTTGCGTCTTAGTGCGGATTGTACGGGGTATTTTAAAAAGGTATACATTTATAAAATATAATACAGCGCGCACATCGGATCAAAATACACCCCGCTGTGCGCGTTGAGCAAAACAGTCGTAACGAATAATTACTCTGCGCGCACAACGTTCTATACAAAATTCCTATAATTAATTACCTCAGCGCGCACAACGTTCAATAAAAAATCCCAATAATAAAGAAAACACAAAATTGGGGGAGAATTAAATAATATTCAGACTGATGGGTGTACAGACATTTAAGTGATAAGAAACATATATCTTACTGTTTACAGAATAAGATATAAATGGATGGGTGTACAGAATAAGGTGTACAGACATTTAAGTGTTGATACTCATGGGTCACGCTGTTTGATTTGGGGCGTTCACATCGCTATAAATGGATTTATGAGTAATATTGTATAAACATTAATAATTTGCTCAACTCGCACAACTGCCATATTTTTACCCGTTTTGCGCTTTGAGCAATTTTCTTAGAGGCAATCAATTTTGTTAGCGTCAATTTCTGTAGCCCACAGTAACCCAACTGTAGTCTCAGCCTCATCCATGCGGACCATACCCAGTCCAATTCGTCTATATAAAGTGATTCACTTCCCTCTAGACATCGTCAACCACTACTCCTCTCGATGATAGTGTTCTATATGGTTATACCTATACACTATATTTTCTTTTACATGCTAAATTTTTGTTCTTACTACTGAATGCTTCGTCTCCGACACACAAAGCTAGCCAATAAACTTGCGGCAATTGCCGTGTTGCTGAAATTGAATTCGTCACATTTATATAGGCATCAAAGATGGAGTCTGCTACTTCAGATATCATCAACGATGATGTTGACTCCTTCAGAAGAAGCACACGATGTTTTCGAATGCTTCACATTGCCATCAGCCTGAAGGTGCCACCAAGGTATCGGCTCTCAAACTGCGCAATCTTCTCTGAAACTGTGCATCCTCATTTGTTTCCATGCTCAAAAGAATTTCTTACACGTGCCATAATTGCATTTCATACCAGTGCAAAAATATGAAGAATCTCTATTGGAGCTGCTCATAACTGCAATATCCCCAGGAGACACGGTCACGTCATGAGAACTTGTCGTATGAGCAAAACTGTATTCCATTGCTCAAAGTTAATCAGCCCGCCCTGCGTCCAAAAGTAGTGACCTTTGTGTCCACTAAGCAAAAATATTAACTATACTGTGATTTGTCACAGTTACTGTCTTCTGCTATGATGATGTATGTTTTTTTTGAAAAAACTTGGACATGCACCGCAAGAGTATCGGTGTATTTAGATTTTTCTCTTTTGGTAATCGAAACTAGATGTTTTTTTGCCGTTGTGCGCATTGAGTATAAAAAGGTCTACCTTCAAGCAATTTTTCTCTTCGCGCACCACCGCACTCGGATACTAGTTGGAACAACGTCTGGCTGGTATCCATCTGCCATATATTCACGAGCACGAACTGTTACTCTACGGTGTTTCCATCCTCGTACTTGGTCAGTCCAACTCGTCTGTATATGGTTTCTGTACCCACCAGACCTCATCAACCACTACCCCAGGTGATTATAGTTCCTTTATCTGATTCTCTCTGATTCTTCTAATACATTGTTTTTTCTTCAAATTTGTAATTTTGTTGTTGTTCATGAGTTCGTCGTCTACAGCACACAAAGATGGCCAATATACTAGCGGCAAGTGCCGTGATGCAGAAATTGTATACATCACCTTTATATGGCGGCGAAGATGTTCTTTTGCTCCTCTTCGCATGATCTGTTCTTCTTCATTACAGCTTCATTCTCGTCGCGAAGATGTTCTTTTGCTTCTCTTCGCATGTTCTTGCAATCATTACAGCTTCATTCTCGTCCATGCCAACTTGCAAAAATTCTTTGACCCTTCGTAAGTTCCGTTCAGAATCATTGCATACATAACTGCTTGATGATAACAACTGTTCTATCTTATATCTATCTAAGTCTAATTATATTTACTTTTTTATTCTATCTTTTTCTAGGGGAGTTTGTACTTGCTGGTATCCCTCCTGCTCCCAAGGGTGTTCGAAGTGTCATGGTTTGCCTTGAGATAGATGCCGATGGTATCTTGAATGCCTCTACAGAGGAAAGTATGTGTGCAGAAAATAAGATCACTATCACTAACGATAAGTGCCACGTAGACCCAGGAGGAGATTGAAAGGATGTTCCTTAAGTCAAAGAAGTATAAAGCAGAAGATGCAGCGAACAAGAGAACGGCGGAGATGGAGTGTTATGTTCATTGGAATGCATAAATGTTGTAGTATGTTGGAATTCAGACCTCAATATAATGTCATTTAATGTGATACATTTGCAGCCCATTACACAGACCTTAATACAATGTCATTTAATGTGATACATTTGCAGCCCATTACAAACTTGTGATTAGTGATATATACATTGATGCTTGCTTAAATCAAATTCCAACAATGAATTTTAATGGGAAAATAAGTGAAAAGTAATATACAAAGATTTACACACCGCGCACAACTGGCAAACGGCGTGAACGTTGTGCGCGTTTATAAATTTTGATCGAGGCCAACGATTATGCTCACATCGCTCCGCATGTCAGTGGATCTTTATTTGGGAACAGCATCTGTGTAATACATACAATAAATACCCGAGGTACAAGATTATTCTGTATATTCACGAGAAATCGTCTGTTGACCTTTATTTAGTAGAAGTGCTACTTTTGTTTATACCAGCTTCCTTTTACCCCTGGACACTAATTAATCATCCCACATAATTGCTCAGCGTGCACAACTTGCAACAGAAATGAAAGTTGTTCGCGCTAAGCAACGCTTTCTACAATTACCGAGTTTTGCTCGTCACGCACAACGGTGTTATTTAACAATCCGTTGTGCGCTCGGAGCTAAACTGTATACAATTACACATTACACACAATTACTCATCGCGATCATATACGGAAGGTCATTCTCCCGCCAGTCTCGTCCTCGGTGACGGGGCCGTGTCGGCCGTCCAACAGGGTTCCCGGGTGTCGACCTGGAATCAGGGGGAGGAAGTAAACGCTCTCACTCGGCGTCTGTTGCAAAAATCCCCTTCATTAAATTCTGAAAAAATTACATATGACTTAAGTACCAAAAAAAATTACATATGACTCGCTCGCGAGCAGCAGTCTTACAAAAGTAACGATTCCCAAAATTTAGGAAGACGACGCACCGTCGGCTGTAAAGAGGTCCTTTATCGCTCTCCCCACCCTTTCCATCTTGGCGGTGACCCGAGATTTGAAAGCGTCGACCTCTTGCTCCTTCTCGAGAAGCTTGGCCTGAAGGGCAGCAACCTCCTTCCTCGATGCCTCAAGATCAGCTCGGAGTTGAGAACGCTCTCTACCCCACTGATCTTCCAACTGCTTCTTGGCGCTTGACAAGGCGGCGAGGCTGGATTTCGCGTCCGAGGCCGCCCAATCCGACTTGCCCTTGGCGGCCATTATCTTCCCCAAATCTTCCTCCAGCTTCTTCACCTGAGCTCTGAGCTCAGAAGCCTCGTTCTCGGCATCCGCCACCCGGCGCTGCCTCTCGATCAGTTCGCGGGCCCTGCGGCGCAGACCTGCGCCGAAAATGGTCACCTGCAGATGGAGACAATCAGCAAAACCAGAAGGGGAAGCAAAATTCGGAATTCACATTGGCAACGAACCTGAAGGCCACTGCGAACGAAGCAGTTGGCCATCATCTCAAGGTCGACCCCATTCAGGAAATCGACATGCCTTGGCAGAGTGATATTCTCCGCCAGACGAGCCCCCGTCCCAAAGTCCAGGAGGGCCGACTCGGCTGTCCCCACAATGTACGGTGGCCGATAGGTCTCCCCGTGAATCTCCCCATGATGGCCAGACCCAATGCGGTTCGACTGCAGAAGGTGGCCGAACTCTGGAGGTATGGGACCGACGGAAGGGACCGGAGGATCAATGTCCTCGTATGTCCACCCGTCGTGTGGCGTGCTGGAGGACGATGCGCCCCCAACTCGAGGATCAGAAGGAGCCGCCTTCAAAGAACGCGCAGCTTGACTTGAGGAGCATCCAGCCTCCCCCAACTCCAGCATGCGGTTCCCCGATTCCTCCGATTCCTCCCATTCCTCCCATTCCTCCTCTTCCTCCTCTGCCCTCTTCCTCTTACGGCCTTCTTCATTGGCCCGCTCCAACTCTGAAGTAAACTCTCTGTATGCTCCTCCCGCCATTTTTGTTTCTGAAAGAAATAATAAGATGATGAGATTTCCTCGGAGCGCTAAAGCCATTGGCCTCACCTCCAATTTCTTTTATTACGCGAACGAACGGACAAGATGAGCGAAACGTGTCGGAATTTTGGAAAAAACAACGGTTGAGATAGGCGAAAGGTTTTGGCGGCCTTAATCCAAATTCGATGCTTCGAATGCCGTGCCCTATTAAAGGAAATTACCTATCAGTCGGCCTCGATCCGCGTTTATAATCGAGAACGAATCACGGGGGCCAATGTTGAACCCGTGTACGGCGCTGAAAAGGGATGGGGTTATTGCTCATCGCACAAAACGACTCAAACCCTATAATTGCTCTCCGCACATGCCCACTCAAAACTCACAATTGCACACAGCACACAACCATTTTTTTTCCCATCCACGTTTACATGTGAAAGGGTAAATTTATTATTCGTATCACCGTTGCATAATTGTTAAGAAATTCCATGTCCCAACTAGTCCTTACATAAAGTTTGGAAATGGTGCATGTCAGCAGGCAGAGTGTATGTCATATACATCTACTGTAGTAAAGGCAGTAACAACTATACTTATGACCATATGAAAGCGTGCACGTGCAACAGGCAAGGTGTACAACAATGGATCGACACATGCAACAGGCAGAGTGTAATGCAAGACTGAGGTGCATTCAATCATTGAGATACAAAAACAATCAATTCAAAGTGTCAAATAATACATCTTATGCATGTAGTCCTCATCTAAGGGTGTTAGTGTTACGATTTGATGTATGATGAGAGACTTGTACTTTTGCCCATCTTTTTTCGAGTGAGTTGTGAATATGAAGATGTTGGTGTATGTATAAGATGTATCAATGTATCATTAAAATGGAATATTGTGTTATTTTCTCAGTCTTTTTATCTGTGTTGGAGTTTTACTTGTACTTCCCTGCAAGTGCGAACTACCTGCAGTGTTCTTTCTGCTCTCTTCTTTTATTTCTTTCTACGTAAAAACACTCGTCTTTTCAGGAATACATGATAAGGATTCGTACTTATCGGATAACCCGGGGACCGGGTCGCATTGAATGAAGGCCAGTCGAATGAATTCTCCCGCCCATGGGGACTGGGGAGTGGTATTCGAAGTGCCGCCTCTGTGAGACTTTGACACGTGTCCCTTACTGACGGCTTGGATTCGAAGGGACCTTCAGTATAAAGCCTTTCTCCTTTTAAATTCTGCTTTACCCGTTGCTCGTTACCCTGATTTTCATCTTTTTTGCTCAGATGGTGGGTCAGGATTTCAGTGAAGACATTCCTAACGTTCCTCACCATCCGCCCTTGGGCACAGCCGAACCTTCGCCCTTCGTGGCGAATCAGATTGATTCGCCCTCTGGTCTCGACCTCGGAGAGGGGGACGTGGCGGCCGTCGAGCAGGGTTCCCGTGTGTTAACCAGGAATGAGGAGAAGAAGAGACGCTCTCACTCGTGGTCTGAAGTTCCCGAGAGGAAGAAGAAGAGGAGTGAGAGTAGTCCAGCTGTCCTTCCGAGTGACCGCTCCTTCAGGGAGAAACTGGCAGACTCTCTGGTATGGCATATCCAGCATGTCAGACCCTTTTTTCTTCAACGACTGTTTTGTTGATGGGGACATTCATCCCTGCGGTCTTGCGGGTTTACCCGGTTGCTGTAGATGGTCTTGAGGCGGCCTTGGCGCAGGAGCGCCTGAGGGCTGAGGCGGCTGACCAATCAGCCAAGGAGGCCCACCAGTTCAAACTGAGAGTTGCAGAGCTCAACTCGGAGGTGGAATGTTTGACGGAGGCTCTGGCTGTCACCAAGAGTTCGGCCAAGTATGCTGAGGATGCACTGTCCCTCGCCCGGGAGGAGCATAGAAAGGCGAAAGGCGCTCTTTGAGCCGATATAGGCGACCTGCGGGAAGTGGCCCATGGTCTGATCGTAGCTGAGGTCCAGAGGGACTATGGGGATGTCCTGGCTCCGAAGATCGTGGAGTCTATCCGTGAGGGATTCCGGGAGTTCTCGGCCATTTTTGCTGCTCAGATCGAGAAGTCCTTCCGGGATGGTTTGGCAGCGTTCGAGGTGCGGGGCCGAAGAATGCTTCCCCGACCTCCGGTTGTCCCTGGTCACCCTACTGGTTCGGGAGAAGACGAATCGCCTGGGGACGCCTCTTCTCGAGCTCCTGCATCATAGGTGGATCGAACCCTTTTTTGTTTCTCCTTTTTGTTCGTTGTACTTGGAGTTATTTTTGATCAATGGAAACAATTTCTAGAATGATTTCTTGACAATTGGCGTGACCTGCTGTAACAGATAAATTATAAGATATGAGATCGACAGCAGCATATAGATTTCTCGAATGATAGGCATCATCCTCATACTCTCATAATTAAAACTTTGGGTATTAAGTTTTAGTTTGTACCCGTAGACCTAGGAATTCAAAGCCACACTAGCTGCATTTTGAACTAAAATACCAGATAAATCATTTTTCATAGATACAGCTTTCAAGAGATTCAGTTTTCAGCACATTTACTGATGGGCTTCATTACATAAATGCTTTTCATACCACTGCCACTTTTTCTTTGGTGATGAGCTTGATGACTGAGCCCACAGGCATGGCCAAAAGGCTGAAGAGGAAATTGACAAACTCTTTGCCCGCTTCCGCGAACAACACTCTCTTCATCCCCTTGTCTATGAAAAGCTTCAACCTCGTTTGGGTGGCCATCTTCACTGCTGTAGCAAACCGGTGATGGTTTGTTTAAGCTATGGTCTCTGGTTGTTTGGGAAGGGTTAGCTTGATATGGTTAGAGTAATATTTGAGCAAGGTTACTTCTTTCTCATGCCTTTCACAGCACTCGAAGTGTTGTGGTTGAATATAATTTGTGGGTATGGAAGCCATTTATAGACGAATTGGACTGCCCTTGGATGAGGATGAGCCTACAGTCGAGTGTAGCATTACTCCTTCCTCATGACTGATAACCATCACTCGAAGTGTAGAGGTTGAAGAGGGCTTGTGCGTAGGAAAGCCATTTTATAGACGAATTAGACTGCCCTTGGATGAGGATGAGTCTATAGAAGAGACCCCGTGAGTCTACAAAGCAGTGATCGTGAATGTACATAAGATTTTATTCATCGCGCACATCTTCCAAAATTATTTGCTCTCCGCGCAAAACGGCCATATTCTTGCCGGTTATGCGCGTTGAGCTATTTTGTTTGCTCAACGCGCACCACCACGGTCATACATTATTGGGAACTCAATCTGCTGTAGATTCACGGGCATTCTTCTGTATAATCACAAGCAATTTGCTGTAGACTCACGGGGTCTCTTGTGTTGCCTCCCAGTAACTCTACTGTAGTCTCATCCTCATCCAAAGGCATCCAAATTCGTCTATAAATGGCTTCCCTTCCCACAAGCCCTCGTCAACCACTACACTTCTTGATGATATTATTCTATCTTATTGTATCTTATTCTAGTTATATGATATTTTCTCTACGACATTCTATTTTTTCCTTCATCATTGATGCGTCCTCAACACTCAAAGATGGACAATATACTAGCGTCTAGTGACGTGATGCAGAAATTGAATACATCACATATATATTGATTCGAAGATGTTCTTTGCTCCTTCATATGTTCTGTTTGTCGTCATTGAAGCTATCACCTTCCATGCACACCCGTTTCTTCACTGCTTGTATATGCTCCTTGATACTTCGTTGCAGACATCACTGCTCGATGATAATAAATGTTCTATCTTATTCTAAGTCTACCCGTACAATATTTTTACTTAATTATGCTTTGTTATGTGTTCATCACTGATTCTTCTTCAACGCAGACAGGGGGACGGATGGCCAAGATACAATGAAGCAAGTGACGCTGATGCAGCTACTGGAGCAGCTCATAAATGGCAACAAACTTTAAATTTTTTTCATGGTGGGAATCCCTGTATCCCTAGTATAGTCTAGTGCTTTAATTGCTTAGTTGGGCAAAAACTGTGATGTTGCAAAATGTTTAGATGTAGTTTCTACTTTGTTGTGTTATGTACATTTGAATGCATAAATGTTGTAGCATGTTGGAATACAGATCTTAATACAATGTCATTAAATTTGGTGCAATTGCATCACATAACAAAATTGCGTGATGCTAACTTGAAGTACCCACAATTACTCAGCTCGCACCAACGGCAACAGCATTGAACGTTGTGCGAGCTGAGCACAACTGTCTACGATTACCAACATTTACTCATCGATCATAACCATCAAAGTTATGAACCGTTGTGCGCGTGGGGCTTAACTGCTTACAATTACCCATATTACTCAGCGCGCACATCCGTAACATTATTGAACGTTGTGTGCGCTTATTAAGAAGCCTGTAAAATTACCAAGTTTTGATCAGCGCGCACAACTGGTAAAAGTTGTAAACGTTGTGCGCGTGGAGCTAAACTATATACAATTACCCACCATTACTCATCGCGGACAGCTACATGCCTCATTCTCTTGAATCTTCATTCTCTTCAGCTCTACTGCTTCTGCTTCTTACTCCTTAATCCCATTAATTTTCTTGACATTTGTCAGGTTCTGCAGCAACAGAGAAATTATAAGATATGAGATCCGCAGCATCGGATATAGGTTTTGAATGATAGGCATCATCCTCATAGGCTTATAACCAAGACTTACTGTTTTAATGTTCAATTTGGACCCCCAGCCCTCTTAATTCAACTCCACGATGGCTGCATTTTGGACTAAAAATATAGGAGGCTGCCGTTTTCCGATGACCATTTTTAAAGAGAACCAGTTTACTTACAACCCATTTACACTGATATGTCAGTGACAGATGCATGTAGTATATTTCTTCCAAGCTGATACAAAATTGTTGCCTTTAGGATACAAAAATGTCATCCTTCATATCACAGCCTTGTTAAGTCATCGGGCGAAGATTTTTCCTACAGAGATTATGGAGCAATGATGTTACAATAATTTATACTAGTATATAAAATAGTAACCAGCTGTGCTCATATATACCTTATTTCTACCAGCTGTGCTCATACGACAAGTTCTCATGTCATGACCCTTTTCTGCACAAACACTGCATGTCCTTGTTCTTGTTTGACTTTGTTCTTGTGAGACTTGTATTCCAGACGGAATCCTTGATGCCACTCGTGGTCGGCCTTTAGTTCTAGCTTTTGCAGGATCATGCATAATGACATCATTTACTCCCACTTCTTGTTTGATAGGTGCACTGGACCCCACCTGTGATCTTGGCTCTCCAGAAGCAGTTTGCACTTTATTAGTCATATTATGCTGGTCCAAAAAACTGTTTGCCAACCTAAAGACGACATCAAACAGAAGGGGATCTCTTGTTACCGCCTCCACGACTTTATCGAATGATGAACGAAGTCTCCAAGCTTGAAGTGGAGTAATTTGAGTTAGACGCACTCCGTGTACCGTGCTAGTCGACGAGGCCCCAAGACTCATGATGTTATGTCTTGCATTTAGAGTCCACCTGGGTAAAATATATCTCTCAGGGATGGCTTGCATATCATACTTTTGCTTCATCATATATAAAATTTGCGTGCATAGCAAACCTTCAGTCACCGCCCTTACACACGTACACCTGAACATTCCCTTAGATATATTGCATTGAACATTATGCACGTAGCTCTTTCCATCAATCCGCATAGTTACTCTATACGTGCTCGTGTCCCCATCCGTGCTCACCCTTTCGTGCCGACAGTATAAAGTATTTTTGAAACGATTTTGAAAAATGGAAAATATGTTTCTAGTATATACCTTTGCGGCATGAACCTCTAACTCATGCATGCCGCTAAATTCTGGTTTGTTCCGCATATAAAAAGTATCTTCTCTCTCCTCTTTGTCTCGCTGAAATTTTACGGCTTTATCATATTGATCAATGAACTCGTATAATGGAGTCATACAGTTTACGTATCCATCAAAATACACGTTCATGCTTTCACTCCTTTGGCTGGACTCCATGCCTACACACAAAACAAGAAATGAATACCATGTGCTGAGTTTATTTTGATCATATATTTTTACACCAATCTCTATCATATTAACATTCATACCCGCAAAGAAAGTATCCAGTAGGTACGCCTTAATCCAATGCTGTGCTTTCTCATGCATCGTATGCAACCACTTCCAGGCTTTCATTTCATTTTTTTGTTTTTCTGTCAATGGCTCCTGAAATTCCGTTTGGTACTTCTCCATTAAGATGCACCAACAATTCTCAGCTTCTTCAACATTTTGACTGTTCTTACACCAGTTTGCATAGTCTTCTTCAAATTCAGGGTTATAAGAAGACCGCAATGAACGTAGATGCTCATCTTCGTGCAGACTGATATGCCATATGCAATACCTGTGTTTTGTATTTGGAAAAACTCTTTTGATTGCCTTGCATATTGCCCGGTCTTGATCGGTGATGATAGCTCCTGGTGCTTTATCCCACATACATGTTAACCACTGTCCGAATAACCAAACAAAGGTTTCTTCCTTCTCATCAGCAAGAAGAGCACATCCAAATAAAATAGACTGTTTATGATGATTGACACCTGTAAAAGGTGCAAAAGGCAACATGAATCTATTTGTCTTATAAGTGACATCAAATACAACAACATCTCCAAACTGGCTGTATGATGTCCTCGCCCTTCCATCAGCCCAAAATATACTCCTGCATACATTCTCTTCATCATGCTCAATAGCATAATAGAACTGAGAGTCTGTAGCTTGCCTTTTAATAAATTGTTCTATTACTCTAATGCATTCCTTCCCAATGTTGTTCTTTCTTTCTACTCTCCCATGATCAATGCATTGTTGCGTAGTAATATTGACATTACTACTACTCGTGGCATTTAGAATCCTTGCAATCTTTGCAGGTCCTACTCCACAGCCACGCATCTGATCAACTAAATTCCTACATGTTCCGTCCATCTGCGATCTTTTATGTGACCGTAGCATCTGGATCTTCGCTGGGCTTTTTATCAACTCATGATTATGATCATCATTAAAGGAGTTTATACGACATACTCCTCCGGTGATTTTATGAATTGTCATTCCAGCCATACAGCCTTCTCTCTCGTTTTTCCTTCGATTAACGTCCCTCCCTATCTCCCTCTTATCTTTTAAGCTTTTATACCCTTCTTTGTTGCACGTATACTTCCTCCTCGTGGTATTGCCATCTTTTCCCTTTCCCGTAGATCCCTTTCGGGTTGCAAAACCTTTCATTGCTGCATATGTATTATAAAATTGATACGCATCTTCTTCTGTTTGAAATGTCATTCCAACATGTGGGCTGCCTTTTTCACTATCACTATGCCTATCCTCTTGATATACGCTGTTTGCACTGTCATTTTCAGCTTCAATCTCATTTGGCATCTCCTGATCATGCACATAGGGTTCACTCTCTTCGATTTTCATTTTCTACATTAGAAACAAGTAAAAATATCAGTAATATTGCAGCAGCATGACTGCTATACATGTCTATCCAAGTATCAGTCTATCATCATCAGCATGTTAGTTGAAACCACACTACTATTACTAATCATGTTAAAACCTTGCGTATTATATCTATTCTTTTTCAATCTGATCTAATTGTTACCATCATATTTGATGACAGGATCAAATCCATCAAAAAATCAAACATATCAACCGTTTTGCGCGGTGGGCAATATTATGTACGCCATTCGCTCCATGTTGTTGTGCTATATGAGCTGCTTCGGCAAGTTTTGATGGACATCTCATATTGCTCAACGCGCACAACGGGTGCGATGTTTGAAGGGTTGTGCGCGGATAGTAATTTCCATCGCAACACTTCGCTAGTTTGGAAATTACTCACCGCGCAAAACGGGACAAAAATTTAGCCCGTTGTGCGCGGAGAGGAATTTCCAGGCTAATCGTCCAACGGTTGGAAATTTCTCCCCGCGCAAAACCCTTCAAAAATTTATCCCGTTGTTTGCGTTGAGCAATATGAGATGTCCAACAAATTAGGGATGACGATCCTTACCTCGATGGAGGAGAGTAACATGGGAATCAACGAGAGTGTGATGGCCTGGATTTGGGGGCGATCTTAGGCGTGGGCTGTTGAAATCAAGGACCTTGTGTAAAACTGGGGATCTACTCCAGCTTCTGCGTTTTGCGCGGGAGTGAGCAAAAGAATTGGTGGCGATTGCTCCAGCTTCTGCGTTTTGCACGGGAGTGAGCAAAAGAATTGTTGGCGATTGCTCCAGCTTCTGCGTTTTGCGCGGGAGTAAGCAAAAGAATTGGTGGCGATTGTATTTTAGTACAAAAGGGGTTAAAGGTAATTTAGTACAGAGGCGCGTTAAAAAGAGCTTAAAGGGCGTTTTGGTAATTGCACAAAAAGGTCAGATATTACCATGATCGCTGATCGGATCGGACGGTCAGGAAGGGTTGAGCGCAGGAATCCCATCTGAGCACGACCTCAGGCGCATTTTACCCATATATATATATATATATATATATATATATATATATATATATATATATATATATATATATATATATATATATATATATATATATGAAAGGTTAGCGTAAGATTTTATTGATCAAAATAGTATACAATGTACATCAGTAGTTCACTCAGGCATGTTTGATTACTAGGGAGAGGATAGGGCACAAGCGTCGTCACGCCCCGCTTCCCAAAATGGACGGGAGCGAAACGTGACGAGGCCCGCTTAGGCCAGAGCTGAGAAGCTCGGACCCAATAAGCGTCTGTAGAGTTACCATTTTAAAAGATTTTCAGGTTCTTGCATTATTAAAGTTCGAAACAACAGAAGTACGGGAAGGAAGTTGCATTCATTAAATTACAGATATAATATCCAACAAGTACAAAGTCTAAAGAAAAGCCTAAGCGTGGCAACAAACTATCTAAAAGCAAACTAAAAGTAGTAACCTCTGAAAGTGACGACTAAGAAGACCTCAAGGTCTGGTCCTCGTCGAGCGCGTACTCTGGGTCGACGTCCTCGGCTCCTCGTGCTCCAGTGCGTCTGCCTCGTCCACGAACTCTGGCTGAGCACCTGACGTACATCACCCAAGAAAAAGGAACTGTACGTCAGGTAAAGTCTACAAGAAGGGTTAGACTTTACTGCAAGTGCACCGAACTTTAAACAACTGTTTACTGGTTGATTAACATGCTGAGGTTCTTTTACACGACAGTTTACTGGTTGATTAGCATGCTGTGGTTATAACAGGGTAACACAACAGGAAGTAACGAAGCAGGAAAGTAAAACGGGACAAGTAGTAGTCGTAGCGTGTGCTACCAACTACGGGGACTAACCTACAGGTGTCAAGACAAGTCGGGACGTGGCGGGACAAGACAGGATAAATAGGACGGGACAAGACAAGACAAGTGTGACACGAAGGGTTCACGCCTTACGGTTCGAGGGGGATCAGACCCTCTTGCCGTGCGCACGCTCAACCCTACCCCAACCCCAGGAACTCAGGACAAGAAGTACAGGGATCACTTCCGCTAGGGAAGCATCCGAAACGCCCGAAGGCTTTTTGGTAACAGGGATCACTTCCGCGGAGGGAAGCATCCGAAACGCCCGAAGGCTTTTTGGTAACAGGGATCACTTCCGCGGAGGGAAGCATCCGAAACGCCCGCAGGCTTTTTGTATAACAGGGATCACTTCCGCAAGGAAAGCATCCGAAACGCCCGCAGGCTTTTTGTATAACAGTCACGGGGATCACTCTCGCATGGAGAGCATCCGAAACGCCCGCAGGCTTTTTGTATAACAGTCACGGGGATCACTCTCGCATGGAGAGCATCCAAAACGCCCGAAGGCTTTTTGTATCACGGGGATCACTTCCGCGGAGGGAAGCATCCGAAACGCCCGAAGGCTTTTTGTGTGACAGGACACGACATGACAAGTGTAGGGAAAGTTATTCTAGGGTGTCCACACGCACACACACACAAGATAGTCCTATGTTGTCAGTAGTTCATTGTTGTCAGGCTCAGACTTCGTCGTCAAGTCTGAGCCGTCACGGGTCGTCCCGGACGCTATCATTTCACGTCCGGTTCTCATCACACACAAACTAACAGTTCTACAAACTAGAACTAAAACACAGTCAAATCGCAAGTGGGTACACTTGCCTGGAATGGCGAGTGCGTCGTCTGTCCGGGGCGTCTCGTCCAGTCATCGCGTCCGTGGTAGTCCGTCTGAAAAGAGATCACGGCGACGGTGTCAAGTCGCGATTTTCGTCAAATCCTAGTTAGGTTCATTTCTAGGTTATCGGGACTATCCAAATTGTCACAAGTCACATTTTGATGTTTTATCAACCTAAATCGACTTCTATCCTATGTGCACAGAAATAATTGTCCGATTGTCGATTTCTACAGTGAGCAGCGTTTTACTGGCGCAGAAAATAAATTTAGTTACAGTTGTCCGATTTTAGTTAGGTTTCAGTTTTGCTACGGTGTGGGTTTGCTACGAGTTAGGGGACTAACCTGAAGCAACGATCAAGCGATATCTGACGTCGGGTCTGAGCGGCTACAGCAACGAGCTAAGGGACGTCGGCGAGTGGCGACATGCAAGAGAACGTCGGGATCCAGACGGTAGCAATGGGGCGTACATAACTATCTGCGTAAATAGATTTCTAACATCAAACTCAAACCATTAATCTTAACTAATATATATATATTATTACTAACTGGAAATAATATTTTATCTAGTGAACCATTATCAACCTAAACCGTACCAGGCTGCAGTACACTACTAATAGTGTAACATACTTAGTAACATTATATATAATTATAACCTTATATCAATTATATCATAAATAATTATAACATCATGCGTATATAAACCAATAGTACTTATAACTTTACACTGGTCATATTATACCTAAAATTAAAACTAAGTTTATAAAATAACTACGTGCATATACGTACATGTTTAGCATGCAGGCAGGCGGCGATGGAGCGTCCGACGGTGGGAGGTGGAACGGCTGCTGCCGGCGGTCCGCCAGTGGCTCAGGGGTGTTGTCGATCAAAGCGGCGCAGTGGGCTTCGAGCAGAGGTTGGTACGGTGGGCTCGAAGGTCGGAAGGGGATGTGGCGGCTCGGAGAAGCGGAGAGGTGACCGGAGGCGCTGATCAGAGCGGGCTCGTCGGAGGCGAGGTGACAGGCGCGGTGCAAGGGAGTCGCCTGAGCTTCGAGGGGACGCGGCGAATTCGTCGGTGTTTGAAGGCGGGAGGAAGCGAACGGCGGCGTTCTAGGCGGAGGGCGAGGATCTGAACGGCGAGGGAGCCTTGTCGACGTCGGCGTGTGCAGCGGCCTTGGGTTCCGGTGTAGACACCCGGCGACGAGGTGGCGACGAGCGGCTGTGCTGGGCGAGATGGCGGTGCCTCTCGGTGTGGCGAGGTCCGGCGGCCTGGGGATGGAGCGAGAGGATAGGACAGGCCGTAGGGTGCTATCGGGGGTTCCGGTGCTTGGAGAGGTGGCCGGAGACGTGTGATGGCGGCGGGAGTCGGGATCACGGCGGTCGGGGTCTCGCGGTGCCGGCGGGGGCTCTGATGCGTGAATGCTGAGGGAAAGTAGGGTTTCGTTCCTTTTTGTAGGCTGGGTTGTACTGTGGAATAGGTTAGGGGATAGGGTTTGATGTTAAAAAAAAGAAAAGGAGAGCTGCTCTTTCTCCTTTGTGCGGCAGAGCTCTTGGCGTAAACAGGGAAAAGAGCCCTATATGCTTTGGGGTAGGGTGTAGATTAAAATATATATAAGCTAAAGAAAGATAGGACTGGGTCTAGGCTAGGTCTGTGGAAAATAACAGAAGGAGAGATCACGAAAATAAGGGGATAAATGATTCACGTGGTGAGTGTGGAACGTGGGGAGAGACAGAGTAGTTAGGATTTTTTTTTTAAAGCCAAAACAAATTATTTGATTTGATCTCCTTTTGGAAAAAATGAAACCGTAGTATTAGCTAATAGTTTAATAGAAATTATAATTTATGTTTGTTTTTTTATAAAAGAAACGCACAGACCCTTGTTTTGGATATTTACAAAAATGTTTAATAAAAAGAAAAATGTTTTTAAAAACTAATAAGGAGTTATTAGCAGATTGGTTTCTCGACGTCCAAACATTACAAAGAAAATACCGGGGCGCTCGCGCCTCCGAGAGGGTCATGAATACGTGGTTCGGTCACGCGTCTGAGCTACGGAGAAAAATAATAAAATTCAAATGCGAAAAGACGCACACGAAACAACAACACGCATTAAAATACGGACGATAAGAAGTGACCGTTACACTAAATAAAACTATTCAGCAAAACTCAACCCATATCCCTAAATTCCCAATTGGCAATTGCTGCAATTTCCTGAGCAGAAGAAGGTTCAAGTCCTTCCATAGCAATACGAATTTCATTGGCTATCTCATCAAAGACTGTGGTCTTACTTTTCATCACCTCTTCAAAGATTCGACGATTCCTTTCTCTCCAAATATGCCATACCACCGCAGCAAGAACGGTTCTAGCCAATTTATCCTACGCACTCTTCCCAGCATAGTTGGTGATGAAGAAGTTCCCAATGTAACTTAATCCGGTATTACAGCCATTTCTAACTCCAAGCTTCAGTAAGGACCTGCGCCAAATGTAGCCAGAAAAGCTACAAGAGAAGAAGAGGTGGTCAGTTGACTCTTCTTTGTTCTCGTCACATAGTACACAATTGATTGTCGCGTTAAACCCCCATCTGTTTAACATTTCTCTAGCGAAGCAACTTGTCCTGAAAAGCACGAAGAAGAGTGAGAGACCATTTAGGCACATGATTGCTATACCAAATTAGATTGTAGAAAGGGAAGAAAATGCCACGTCGTCGAGTACCCTCCCAAGCCTCCCTGAACCGGAAATAATCTCCAGGTACCCACTGCCAATCATCCGCACCCTCCTTTAAAACAATGTGCTCCAGGAGATGCCGCACTCGGTCCAGGACCTGCTCGGAAGTCCAAGATCCATCGACCCAATATTCTCTAACACAGGTATGCTCCGCTCCGGGAGGTATCTCGAATAGCTGACAAAGGGGGCCACAATCTAACCATGGGTCAATCCAGAATAGGCTGCTTCGGCCATCACAAACACGCCTTCGGATTAATTTGTGAGAGATTTGCCTACTTTTGAGAAGTCTCTTCCACGTACCTGATTGTGTTGCTAGCTCCTTAGCCGCGAAAAATCCTTTGCTGCCCCCATAAACTAATCGCATATGCTTGGCCCATATACTGTCGTTGGTGAGGTACCTCCAAGTAAGCTTTAAGCCCACCGCATCATTCAATTCCTCCAAAAGCCTTATTCCCACACTCCCTCCTGCTTTGGCTTGCAAATATCTTCCCACGCCCGAGCTCTGGAAGATCCCAATATGAAGCGCCAGTTCTATACGCCCCGCCACAGAGAGCAAAGTAGAGCTCCAACCCAACATCCTTCTCTTGCATTTATCTACCAATCTGCCATAGTTTGTAGTTTTGGGGTACTTGGAGGAGAGGGGTAAACCAAGGTATGTTGATATAGTGGTAGCAATCTTGATACCCAGGATGTCCGCTAGGGAGCTTTTATTATCACCTGCCCCTTTGCTAAACAAACCTGCACTCTTATCCCAGTTCACCTGGAGGCCAATGTAATTAAAAAATTCCAAAAATAAATTTTTAATGCCCAAAAAAGTAGACCTGTCAGCACGGCAGAACACCAGGAGGTCGTCGACAAATAGCAGGTGTGAGATGGAACCAGTGCGCCTCATAGGATGGATGTTTCCTATATTAATTTCCTTTGAGATCAAGGTGGTAAAGGCCTCCATGGTGATAACAAATAGATAAGGTGAGAGTGGATCTCCTTGTCGAATGCCTCTATTTCCTTTGAAAATCCCATGAGGTGCCCCATTAATCATAACTGAGAAGGTTGCAGTAGTAATGCACTCCTTGATCCAACCTATGAATTGATCAGGGAAACCCAATTGCCTCATGAAGTAGAAAATGAAATCCCTATTGACACTGTCGAATGCTTTTCTCAGATCCAGCTTCAAGCAAGCTCTTCGACCCATTGGGTTGCTGAAGTCTCTAATCTGCTCGTGGGCCAGGAGGGTGCAATCTGATAAGAGTCTTCCTTTAAGGAAGGCCGCCTGATTAGGGGAGATAAGCTCATGGATCACCATTTTAATCCTATTGCAGATCACTTTACTGATGATTTTGTAAATTACATTGCAACAGGCAATTGGTCTGTAATCTCCAAAGGATGATGCGTTATCACTTTTAGGAACAAGTGTCAGGCATGTATGATTGATACTTCTGAGAAGGGAACTGGAGGTGAAAAAAGATTTAACAGCAGTGGTTACCTCATCTCCAATGTAAGCCCAATTATGTTGAAAGAAGAACCCATTGTAACCGTCAGGCCCAGGGGATTTATCTGGCCCGATCTGGAACACAGCCTTCTTAACTTCATCATCTGAGACTCTCCTGCTCAACCAGGCAACAGCACCTGCAATCAATAGACGCCGAGGAACAAGTTTCGGGAAGGAGGACAGATAGTGGTTCTGATTATACAACTCTTCGTAAAAAGAGGGGCCTTTCTTCTTCACCTCATCTAGACTAGGTTGCAATTCCCATTAATATCTACCAGGTGGCGAAGATTGTTTCGAGTGTATCTAGACTTCATAGCAGCGTAGAAAAATTTGGTATTCATATCCCCAAGAGTGAGCCAGTCCTGCCTGCTTTTTTGATGGAGCATCTCCTCTTCTAGCTTCATAGCTTCCCTTAATTCATGTAGCACCTGCCTCTCCGTAAGCTGGAGGGTAGACGAAGAATGCAAACCAGGGCTCTTGCGGATATCTTCAAGTTCTTGTGTATATTTCTTCACCAAGTTGGAGGCATGATAGTCTTTAGCCCATTCCCTAAAAGCTGGTTTTATTCTCTTTAATTTTTGTGCCAGATTGAACATAGGGGTTCCCTTCATATGGCCGGCCCAATTTGTATCAAAAGTCTCTTTATAACCTGGGCATTTAGTGCAAAAGTTAAAAAATTTGAATGGCTTAGGATCAGAGATAACCTGAGTATGTAGATTCACCACCATAGGTGAATGGTCACTGGTAAGAGGATCCAGAAATTCTGTAAAAGTATCCGACAATGTATGTATCCATGCCGCATTACAGAAGACATGGTCTAGCTGAGCTGCAATTCTGTCCTTGCCAACCCGATTATTACACCAGCTTAAGGTGCTTCCCTTGCTTTTCAGCTCCTGCAGTGCACACTTGTCAATGCACTCAGCAAAATCCTGGGTCATGGATTCTGTAATTTTCCTACCTCCCACCTTATCCTTGGTATAAAGGACACAGTTGAAATCACCACCTACAAGCCAAGCAGAGCTTCCAATCAAAGGCATGTCTCCTGCAATACTCTTCCACAGCTCCTTTTTCTCCGTCATAGTGTTATGGCCATACACCCCAGTGATGATACACACAAAACCCCCTTTATTTGTGCATGAAACCGAAATGTGCTGAGGAGACATAGAAATACAGCTAGTCTTCCAAATAGTAGGGTCGAACCCCATGATAATACAACCTCCAGGGGGCGCAAGAAGAATTATCCAGAGAGGGCCAACCCTTCGGTAGCCCAGAATTATTAGAAGGAGACTTAAGCTTAGTCTCAAGAAGAATTATAAATGACGGATTTATTACACTAATCCTACTCCTCAGGTCTCTCCGCCTGACCTGGTTATTTATCCCCTGGTATTCCAATATTTTTTCCAATAATAGCCACCGTTCATCTTGATGTACTTATCATGGATGATGACCATACCAAAAATCAAGTGAATCCAATGTTATTTTACCCTCGATCCGACTGTTACAAATTCAACGTTTTCAGAACAATAGAACTTTTTATCACGAGCCGATCGAAGGTCAAATCCCCCTAGGGTTCACCCATATTTGGGGGTTTGGGGTTTTAGAATGTGTACACCAATTCTAAGAAAACAAATTTTCAAAAAATTAAGTGGAAAGTGGTGTTTTTGAAGGGCAGTGTAGGAAATTTCCTATACCGAATGTCACGCCCCGCTTCCCAAAAAGGACGGAGGCGAAGCGTGACTAAGGCCCGCTTAGGCCAGGGCTGAGAGCCCAGACCCAATAAGCGTCTGTGGTATTCCAAAACGAAGGAAACAGGTCCCTGCAAGTTAGTACGAAACAAAAAAAGTACTGAAAAGAGATATCATTTCATTTTATTCCAAATATAACATCCAAAGTACTGAGAGTCTAAAACGTCCGAAGGACTACACCTGCAGAAAAAAGAACTATCGGTGCAAGCACCCAACCTAGACTAGAAAACAACAAGTGCTACACATCCAATCTAAACTGGAACAGAACTCTGGATCAGCAACTAGAGGCCTCTAACTCTGGTCCTCCTCTGGATCGTGCTCCGGATCAACGTCCTCCGGCTCTCCGTCTGCTGGCAAGTCCGCCTCGTCGACGTACTCTGGCTCAACACCTGACGTACATCACCAAAAGAAGAAACTGTACGTCAGGTAAGGTCTACAAACAGGGTTAGACCAAATTGCAAGTGTATCAACTTTTAGACAACGTTTTACTAGTTGATTAGCATGCTGGGGTTATAACTGAGTAACAAAAATGCAGCAGGATAGTAAAGCGTAGCAAGTAGTAGTCGTAGCGTGTGCTACCAACTACGGGACTAACCTACAGGTGTCATGACAAGTCGGGACGTGACGGGACAAGAAGAGACAAGACAAGTGAGACATGAAAGGGTTCACGTCTTACGATTCGAGGGGGATCAGACCCTCTTGCCGTGCGCACGCTCAACCCAACCCCAAACCCCAAGGAAGACAAGACAAGACAAACAGTACAAGGGATCACTCGCTCTAGCTTGGTGAGTGCCCTATTGCCTGCAGGCTGTGTATCAGTACAAGGGATCACTCTCTAGCTTGGAGAGTGCACTATTACCCGCAGGCTGTGAATCAGTACAAGGGATCACTCGGAGAGTGCCCTATTGCCTGCAGGCTGTGCAAGACGGGATGGGACGTGACAAGACGGGAAGGGCTATTCTAGGGTGTCCACACACACGCACACACATGATAATCCTACGATGTCAAAAGTTGTTGTTGTCAGGCTCAGACTTCGTCGTCAAGTCTGAGCCGTCAGGGGTCGTCTCGGACGGTATCATTTCACGTCCGGTTCTATTTGTTCACAGTTATCAGTTCTAACCAACTAAGGACTAAGCACGGCCAAAAGTGCAAGTTGGATACACTTGCCTGCGATGGCGAGTGTGTCGTCCTCTCGAAGCGTCTCGTCCAAGCGTCTCGTCCGTGGAAGTCCGTCTGAAACAGTGCCGTGGCGACGGTGTCAGGTGTCAATTTCATCAAATCCTATTAGGGTTCGTTTCTAGGTTATTGGGACTATCCTATTCGTCAAAAGTCACTTTTTCGATGTTTCAGCCTAATCGACGATCTAATCCTATGTGCACAGTCAACAAAGTCCATTCGTCGATTCTAGATTTGTACAACGTTTTACTGGTGCTGGAAATAAATTTTAGTTCAAATTGTCGATTTTTAGTTTAGGGTTCAGTCAGCTATTGTGGTGGTTTTTACGAGTTTCGGGGAACCAACCTTAACCGGAGTTTGTCGTAGAATGGAAGTCGTGTCTGAACGGAGAACTCCTCAGTGTCAAATCTGGTCCACGCACGATTTCCCAAAAGCTGGAACTTGCGACGAAGGCCTACGACGTATCGTAACGTCGTAGACGGCAAATCCGCGAAGTAGCACACCCAAGTGGGGCCCACAGCAGTGCTAGGGGTCAATGTGGGACCCCACAACACCTCTGGAGGACTTGGGGGCCCACCACAGGAGTTGGTGTGGAAGAATCCAAGTTGCGACGTTCGGCCGTCGGTCGGACACTGTCGGTGCGGAGGATTCCCTCGGTCAGACCGAGAGAGGCTCTCGGTTGGGCGAGTTGCAGCGCAGCGGAGGCGGGGCCTTGTGCGGTGCGAGGGATTCCCTCGGTCAGATCGAGCGGATCTCTTGGTCGGACACGGCGGGTGCGGGCGTGCAGCGCTTGGGGGTGATGCAGAGCGGCCTCTCGGTCGGTGCGGGGAGTTCCTCCAGTCGGGCGCTTGGCGGGGGTTGCAACGAAGCGGGGTGCGGAGCGGAGCGGGGTGCGGGCCTTGGCTTCGGTCGGAGCGGGCGATCTCCTCGATCGGAGCGGGGCGCTGCAGGTTGCAACGTTGCAACGGTGCAACGATGCGGAGCGGTGAGCGGGTGCGGGAGCGGGCATCTGTCGTGCACGGGAAATGCGGGGGTGGCTGTCGGTCGTGCGCGGCAGCGGCTGCTGCAACGTTGCGACGAACTTTTGGAGATTGTTTTGACGTCTAGGGTTTGTGTGGCTGCGAAAATGACTTAGCCTAGGGTTTATTTAAATAGATTAGAGCTAGGGTTAGGTCTAGGGTTTTAAGAAAAGTAATTAAAATATTTAAAATAATTAATATAATTTAAATTTACTCTCCTCTCCCTCACGCAAGTTGTGTGCGGCCAAAAATTTTGAAACTTGGTCAGAAAATTATTTAATACGTTATTATAATATAGGAATTTTATTATAATTAAAACACTTAGAAAAATAGGTTTTAAAATTATTTAAAAATTGCTCAAAAATATAAAATAGGTCAAATTAAGCCTAAATATTGTAAAATAATTATGAGGTGATCGGGACGACGAAAGAAAGAGAACCAAGAAGACGGATCTAAATTTCGACGTCGAGAGACGAAACTAAAAATAGAAACATCTCTCGTCAAAACAGAAAGTCGTGACGTCACATCAAATAAGATAGAATCGCGGAAGAACGACTTGAGAAAAGTCGTTCCAAAATAGTTCCACAATCTAATACCCTCAGAGACGATCACAACGACATATCACACAATAATGTTCAAAATCAAATAGAGTCCAAAAATAAACACGTGCACGATCAAGAGCACGTGCACAAAGAAAGTACGATCGGAAACTGACCGTTACATCCCCCCAACTTAGATAAGATTCCGTCCTTGGAATCAACATCAAGCATCGCTGGGAAAAAGATGCGGGAAGCGCTCTCTCATATCATCCTCACGCTCCCAAGTGGACTCTCCAGGTGATCCGTGACGCCACATCACTCTCACCAGGTCAACTATCTTATTCCTCAACTGCTTCTGTCAACAGTCCAAGATCTGCACAGGCTGCTGGTCATATGTCAGGTCCGGGCGAACCGTAATCTCTGAGAAATCAACCGTGTGCGACGGATCACTGACGTACCGACGAAGCTGTGATACGTGGAATACGTCGTGAACTCCCTCCAAAGACGGTGGCAGAGCAAGGCGGTATGCCACTGCTCCCACACGCTCTAGCACATCAAATGGCCCAATATACCTCGGACTCAGCTTTCCCTTCTTCCCAAAACGAATAACTCCGCGGTTCGGAGAAACCTTCAGGAAGACGTGATCTCCAGGCTGAAACTCCAAGGGTCTCCTCTTGGCATCTGCCCAATGCTTGAAGCGATCCTGTGCAACTTTAAGCTTCTCCCTGATGTCCCTCACGACATCCACAGCTTCCACTATCATCTCTGGACCCAATAGCTACCGATCTCCGATGTCATCCCAACTCATTGGCGATCAACATTTCCTTCCATATAAGGCAGCAAACGGCGCCATGCCAATGCTCTCCTGGTAGCTGTTGTTATATGAGAACTCCACCAAGTGAAGATGGTCCTCCCATGATCCCTTCAAATCGAGCGTGAAAGCTCGCAGCATATCCTCCAGAATCTGAATAGTCCTCTCGGAATGGCCATCAGTCTGCGGGTGGTACGCCATGCTGAAACTCAGACTCGTACCCAAATTCTCCTGCAGACTTCTCCAGAACTGAGATGTGAACCTCGTGTCTCGGTCAGACACAATGCTCACGGGGACTCCATGTAAGCGTACAATCTCCTGCACGTACACGGTCTACGTCACAACCAACTCAAAGAGGAAATTAAAAGAGAAGTAAAAAGAAATTTTACATCCAGATATTTCCTCGCCAAAGCTTCTATAAACTGGCCCACTCGGAATGGGATAAAGTGCACAGACTTGGTCAACCGATCCACGATCACCCAAACTGCATCATTCGGCCTCGGGGTCTGAGGTAAACCAGTCACGAAGTCCATCGTAATATGTTGCCACTTCCACTCTGGAATAGGAAGCGGTTGCAGCAACCCAGCAGTACGATGGTGCTCAGCCTTCACATGTTGTCATATCAAACATTTGGCAACACTCCGTGCCACACTCCTCTTCATGTCAATCCACCAATAATTCAGACGGAGGTCCTTATCCATCTTGGTGCATCCAGGATGTATAGAATATGGCGAGCTATGAGCCTCGCTCAACAGCTCCTCCCGAACTTCACCTGCAGGTACACAGAGTGTAACTGCTGGTTTTTGTATGATGAATATTATATATATATATATATAAGATTGTTCTTCTTCTTTCTTTACTTCTCCGCGCTCACATCTTAGTATAGGATCACTCTTGGAACTCATTAGAATCATCCCGAAGCTTCCCGCATTCATTTTACGACTTCCTGTGCAAATTAGCCTGTTCACGTTGAGGAACCGACCGACTAGATGTCCATCTAGTCGGTCAACAACTCCTCATGGACCGACTAGTTTTTGTCAGGCTTTTTCCTTGAGTTACTGTTTACGCTTAGTCGGTCTAAGTTCAACCACCGACCGACTAGTTATCGAACTAGTCGGTCAACACTTCCTCGCAGACCGACTAAGTACAGAGATCATTTTTCGCATCAGGTTACTGTTTACCGTTAGTCGGTCAAAGAACGAAAACCGACCGACTAGTTGATGAACTAGTCGGTTAGGTATCCTTCTCAGACCGACTAATCTTCAAAATATGTTGTTGACCATTTTCACCCTTTAGTCGGTCTATGAACACTGGCCGACCGACTAGGTTGCAAACTAGTCGGTCGACGAGCCTTCACAGACCGACTAACTCTATGAATCCTACAACAACCCTGTTCACTGTTTGGGTTTTAGTCGGTCACAGTTATACGACCGACCGACTAGTTCCCAAACTAGTCCGTCGACCGCCCTTCTCTGACCGACTAGTTGACCCCGAAACCCTAAATTTTGTGCCAGCCGTCGTTTCTTTTCTTATTTAAACGGGGTTTCTTTCTTCATTTCTCCTGATAGAATTCAGTCTCCATCTTCCCCAAATCATACTCCCCTACCTCCCACGTCCTCCCCTTTGTTCGTTCCTCCATCCTTACGCCTTCCATCTTCCTCAAAGCTCTCCATCTTCTCTCTTTTCCCTTTTCTTTTGCCCTAGCACGGAGTTCTCGTCTCAGATCCAGCAGCAACGACGCCGGGAGACGCTGTAAATCTTCATCCCCACCAAGCGATCAACGTTCTCGCTGCGCTACCCGCGGCTTGGGAATTTCCGGACGACGCAAAGCTTCCACCTTTCCAGATTCGACGCCGGATCTTCGTGCAAACGTCAAAAACAGGTTGGTGCCCTAAATTCGTAGTAACCCACACCATAGATGATCAAACCCTAATTAAAATCAGCAACCTAATCAAACTAAATTATTTTCCGCGGATCTTTAAAACGTTGTGCAAACCGTAGAAATCGACGAATGGACGTTATACATGCACACATAGGATAGATCGTCGATTAGGTCAAATCATTAAAAATGTGATTTTTGGAATGATTAGGATAGTCCCGATAACCTAGACACAACCCTAATAGGAATTAATGAATCGTGATCTGACACCGTCGCCGTGTCACGATTTTCAGACACTTTTCCGTCGACGAGACGATTGGACGAGGCGTACCAGGGAGAGGACGCGCTCGCCACCACAGGCAAGTGTATCACTTGCGTTCATAGCCATGTTTTGGGCCTTCATCTTGTTAGGATTGTTAAATTTAGAAACTTGAGAATCGGACGTGAAATGATAGCGTCCGGGACGCCTTTGATGGCTCAAATTTGACAACGAAATCTGAGTCCAACAACAACAATTTGACATCATAGGATTGACATGCGTGTGCGTGAGTTGTGGACACCCTAGTACAACCCCTCCCGTTTTGTCGTGTCGTGTTCCTTTCCGTCTGCACAGCCCGCTGGGCAATAGGGCACTCGCCAAGCCAGAGCGAGTGATCCCGTGTACTAGTTCACAGCCCGATGGGCAATTGGGCACCTGTCAAGTTGGAACAGGTGATCCCATGTACCGATACACAGCTCATGGAGCAATTGGGCACTTGCCAAGCTACAGCAAGTGATCCCATGTCTTGTCACGATTCTTGGGGTTATGGGGTAGGGTTGAGCGTGCAAGCGACAAGAGGGACTGATCCCCCTCGAACCGAACAGGCGTGAACCCTTTCGTGTCTTGTCTTGTCTTGTCTTGTCTGGCTTCCCGTGTTCCGTTTTGTCTTGACACCTGTAGGCCAGTCCCGTAGTCCATAGCACTCGCTGTGACTACTACTTGTCTTGTTTACTTTTCTGTTGTGTTTCTTTCTGTTGTTAAAACCTCAGCATCTTAATCAACCAGTAAAATGTTGTAAGTAATTGGTACATTGTAGCTTGGTCTAATCTTTTTCTTGTAGACCTTACCTGACGTTCAGTTCCTTCTTTTGGTGTTGTACGTCAGGGATTGAGCCAGAGTACGTGGAGGAGATTGACCTGATTGCCGACGTGGAGCCAGAGGGCGTCGATCCCGAGTACGACCCCGAGGAGGATCAGAGTTAGAGACTTTAGTAGCAGATTCCAGAGGCGTTATTATTTTTGTTGGGTGCATAGCACCTTTTATGTTTCCTTGTTTAGGTTTGGTGCTTGCACCATTAGATTTACTTTTCTGCTGTTGTAGCCCTTCGGGCGTTGAGACTTGGTACTATTGATATGTTGGAATAAAATTTGTGATGTTCTTTCCTTCTTGTACTTTTATTGCTCTGTACTAACATACAGGGACATGTACCTTTGCCTTGGTACCACACAGACGCTTATTGGGTCAGGCTTCATAGCTCTGGCCTAAGCGGGCCTAGTCACGCTTCGCCTCCGCTGTTTCGGGAAGCGGGGCGTGACAGGTTTAGTGGTGGCCCATGCAGGTCCACGTCCCAATCTCTCTGCAAGTACAAAACAGTAAGCGTAAGGACATTCACTTTTGATATTCAAACATTGTACGAGTCTAACCTTCGTCTTTCTGTCAATAGGATGGCCGGATGACGCGTTACTCGATCGGGAAACTTAGGCGATGGAGTTCCGGAGGATCAGGGCGGAGAGTTCCGTCAGTTTCTGGGTGTGATGAGGGAGATGCTGGATGTTCAGCATCAGCTGGTTCAGCAGTCTCAGCGTGCTGCCCAGGCTCCACCTGCTGCACCACCTCCACCTCCGCCTGCTCCGCGAGCTGCTCCAGGAGTGAAACAGTTCAACGAGCTGCAGCCGAAGACCTTCTCTGGGAAGGAAGGACCTCTGGGTGCTGATGAGTGGATCCAGAGCACTGAGGAGAAGTTGGTTGCTGCCAAGATTACAGATTAGACTCGAGTGGAGATCGCGAAGATGCAGCTGACGGAGAATGCGAGGAACCGGTGGCGTATTGAGGAGAGGCGTCTGCAGAAGCCTGTGGAGTGGAAGACTTTTCGCCACATGTTCAAGGAGAAGTACTTCACCAAGGCGGCTAGGAGAGAGCTGATGGGCAGATTTATGGATCTGAAGCAGAAGGACATGACGATCGATGAGTATGAGGCTGAATTTGAGATGCTGAGCCGATTTGCCCCGCACATGGTGAAGAAAGAGGAGAACCGAGCTGAGCGGTTCCATCAGGGACTGCGTCCGAAGATTCAGGCTTCGATGTCTTCGGCGAGTTTCTCGACTATGAGGGAGGTGCTTGATGCTGCAAAGAATCATGAGCTCATAGCTCTTCTGCCTGACTATCCAGCTGATAAGGGGAAGCGTCCCATGGAGCAGTACCGGCCACCTGCCAGGCCGATGATGAGGCCAGTCCAGACTGTGTCATTCAAGAGACCTGGAGCACCAGTACAGCAGCCGAGCAAGGGTCCGTGCCATTTCTGCGGCAAGATCGGACATGTTCAGACCAGCTGTCGGAGGAAGTTGGGACTGTGCCTACTTTGTGGAGATGCTTCGCATGCTGCGAAGGACTGTCCTAGAGCCCGCACTACTGTTGTTGGAGCGCCAGCACCGTTACAGATGAGGGCACCAGCTCCGGTTCAGAGAGGACCTGCCATTCGTGGACCACCCTTGGTGCCACAGAGGCAGCTATACCAGCGAGCTGTGCAGCCTCCGAGACCGGCCTACACTATGACTGCTGTGGAGACCGAGGAGCTGGATGGAGTGATTGCAGGTAATATCTTGACCTAGTCTTTTCATTTCATAATTATATTGTATTGCTAGTCTTGTTAGTGTTGTTTGTTTGATTGTTAGAGTAGTGTTTGACCTTAGACCCCTGTTTTCTTAGGCACCATTCTTGTGTTCTCTCACCCGGCTTTGGCTTTGTTTGACTCTGGTGCATCTATGTTCATCTTATCCCGGAGGTTTATAACAAAGCACTCCATTCCTACCCATACACTTCCTAAGTGTTGGGACATCACTACTGGGAACGGAGTAGTGACGGTGAATCTGGGATGTCGGTCGATTCCTTTAGTGGTTAGTGGACATGAGCTATATGCAGATTTCATCGTCCACGATCTACCACATTTCGATGTTGTCCTCGGCATCGATTGGTTGGGATATTTCCACGCATCGATCGATTTTCACAACAAGAGAGTGGTTTTCCGGATTCCAGGTCATCCGGAGTTCGAGTTTCGAAGCCGAGATGAGTCGCTTGGGCCCATCAGATTTCGGGCCTAGCCGGAGGTGCCGGTGATAGCAGCATTGCAGATGCAGATGGAGTTTGACCGACCAGCGGTTGTCAGAGACTTTGACAACGTCTTTCCGGAGGATATCTCAGGTCTGCCACCCGACAGAGCTTTGGAGTTCGGCATCGATCTGATGCCGGGTGCGCAGCCGATATCGAAGGCGCCGTATCGGATGGCTCCCGCGGAGCTTGAGGAGCTGCGGAAGCAGTTGGATGAGTTGTTACAGAAGGGTTTCATCCACCCTAGTGTGTCACCGTGGGGTGCACCTTTATTGCTCGTAAAGAAGAAGGATGGGTCCCGCAGGATGTGCGTAGATTATCGAGGATTGAATGATGTTACCGTGAAGAATAAGTATCCGCTGCCGCGCATCGACGACATATTTGATCAGCTGGGAGGTTCGAGATTCTTCTCGAAGTTGGACTTGAGGAGCGGTTACCATCAGTTAAAGGTTAAGAAGGATGACGTCCCGAAGACAGCTTTCCGGACGAAGTACGGGCACTATGAGTTTGTGGTGATGCCATTCGGCGTGACCAATGCTCCATCTGTGTTCATGAATCTTATGAACTTGATTTTCTACGACTTCCTGGATAAGTTTGTCGTTATTTTCATCTACGACATTCTTATTTATTCGAAGTCTGAGGAGGAGCACAGCTGTCATCTGAGGACAGTGTTGGAGACGCTGAGGCGACACAAGTTGTATGCCAAGTATAGCAAGTGCGAGTTCTGGCTGGACAGAGTCGCGTTTCTGGGACACGTGGTGTCTGGTGATGGCATATCTATAGATCCGGAGAAGGTCAGAGTAGTCAGAGATTGGCCGACTCCGCAGTCAGCGTCCGACATCAGAAGTTTTCTTGGTCTAGCAGGCTATTATCGGCGGTTCATCAAAGATTTCTCGAGGATTACGGAGCCGATGACGAAGCTGACGAGGAAGGATGAGGAGTTTCTATGGTCTGATGCTTGTGAGGAGGCTTTCAGTATCTTGAAGGCAAGGTTGACCACGGCACTAGCTTTGACGGTACCGGATCGGAGCGGAGGCTTTGAAGTTTATTGTGATGCATCGGGGAAGGGACTGGGATGCATTTTGCATCAGCATGGCCACGTGGTCACGTATGCTTCTCGTCAATTGAGGACGCACGAGAAGAATTACCCGACGCACGATCTGGAGTTGGCAACAGTGATCTTTGCGCTGAAGATTTGGAGGCATTTCTTGCTGGGTGAGTGCGTGAAGATTTTTACAGATCATAAGAGCTTGAAGTACATATTCACCCAGAAGGAGCTCAACATGCGTCAGAGACGATGGTTGGAGCTCATATCTGACTACGAGAAGGTCCGCTCAGACTTGAAGCTACGAAGCTGCAAGTCCGATAAGCGTCAATCAAATTTAAACTGCAGGTCCTTGCAACGCGAAACGAAACAAAGATAATAATAACTAAAAGAGACAAAGTAACATCTCAGAATATCCATAATAATAATTTCCAACATCGCAGAAAAGCCACCAGGCTAAAAGAAAGAGAGTCTAAAACAGGCCCAGCATGGCCAACAAAAGTACAAAGTACAGAAACAAAGTAACGGTGCAAGCACCGACATCTAGCAGCAACCTAAAGCAAAAGCAACGCCAACAGTCTCTAAAACTTGTCTACGGTGTCTACGAACTCCTCGACGGACGTAGGCTCAGGCTCAGCGTCAGCAACACCTCGACCTCAACAACTGCCTCTGGCTCAGGGTCTAACATGTGGCACCCAAAAGAGCAAGGGGCACATGTCAGCAAGTCTGGAAGACTTGTGCAAGTGAAACTGAAAGTACAAGTAAGAGCAACCTAGCAGTTCTAGCATGATGCAATGACATGGCAGTTAAAGTATGAGTGCAGCAGGTAAAGTAAAGTAAAGTAAAGTACGAGCATGGTATGGCATGGATGACAAGTATTACATGAATCATTCACAAGACAAGTACAAGACAAGGAAAGTAAGCACCTCGTGCACAGAGATTCCGTCTTTTGGCTAGAGTGGCTGCGCGAGCCAACTCCTAAGCTCAAGCGAACGTTTATCCCTACCCCTCCACGTGTGTCGAGCCAGGGCCTTACCCCCGAATGGGAATGCTTGCTTCTGGAACACGAGCCAGGAAGTGTTTTGCCTTGCTGGTCTAGGGGCGCACCTAGCCAGTCAAGGGAGTACAAGTACAAGTATTGTAGCGTGTGCTACCAATGCGACATTCAATGCATGGATGACATGACATGACAAGTAGTAAGGCGTACAGGTAAGGAAAGTAAACGTGACAGTTTAGTATGCATGAACAACAAGTTTAAAGGTTGGATCTAGCTTCGTTGTCAAGCTAGATCAATTAGGTGACGGATCTAGTTTCGTTGTCAAACTAGATCAAGTAGGCGTCTAGCCAGCTATCATTTCACTGACTAGTCTCTTTTACGCTAAAAACAAGGAAGTGGCCTAAAGACATGGCCCTAAACAAGATTTGGCAAGTTTCACTTGCCTGCAACTATCACGTCAAGAAAACAACGTCCAACGAGTCCAAAGTCACGATTCCTACGTGCACAACTCCACCGGCCTACATCCGTTTTATTAATCTTGATTAGTGATTGCAAAAACATTTAAAATACTTAAAAATACTGATTTTTAGTCTTGGTTAACGTGCAATTGGGTTGGGGGTCCTAGGGGTGCAAAACGTTACCTTAACACGACGCGAAAGCTACACCGGCGTCGGGTAGCGACGCCGGGGGTTGGAATAATAAGATCGCGCTCCAAGTCCAGATTCCAATTAGATTCCTCGCTAGAAATTTCAGAGCAATCAACCCGGGCGACGATTCCAGATTCCAAAGCTCGCACGTGCGACGACGGGCTACGACGTGCGACGACGTCGTACGCGACGAATCCTCAAAGAGAAAGCACCTAGGTGGGGCCCACAGTAGTCCTAGGGGCCTTTGGGGGACCCAAAATAACTCTGGAGAACTTGGGGGGCCCACGGTGGCAAGCGATGCGACGGATGCGGGGTTGCGACGAGTGGCTCTCGGTCGTACACAGCCAATGCGGGGAGATTTCTCGGTCGTGCGCTCAAAATGCGGGGGCTGCGACGTTTGGGCTGTGCAGCGGCTGCGGTGCAGTGCTTGGTGCGGGGTTTCTTCTCGGTCAGATCGATGGGAAGCCTTGGTCAGGCGCTTGGATGCAGGGCGGGGCAGCGTTGCAACGTTGCAGCGCTTGCAACAGCGGTCGGTGCGGAGCAGCGGGTCGGTCGTGCGGGCTGCGGAGCGGGGGTGACAAGCGGGCGACGGTGCGGGCGCTGTGCTGCGATGCGGAGTGGCTTGGTGCGGGCCAATCCCTCGGTCAGACCGAGCGAACGGGGCGGTGCGGTGCTGTGCGATGCGAGCGGCGATGGCTGCGGGGCGGGGCTTCGATCGGAGCGGGGGAACGGAGCTGTTTTCCTCGGTCAGATCGGGGGCTGAACGTCGCAACGTTGCGACGAATCGTCGCAACGTCCAATTTGAGTTTTGGAAGAGGCTAGGGCTAATTTCTTGCGAAAATAGGTCTTCCTAGGGGTTGCTTATATAGTATAGGTGGGTTGACTTGGTCTAGGGCTAAATCTAATAGGATTAGAATATTAAAATAATTTAAAATTTGAATTCCAACTACTCCAACTCACCCAAAGATTTGACTTGGTCCAAATGAGCTGGAAATTGGCTCAAAAATTCTTTAGAACGTTTAAAACTCAAATAAATTTTATTTGGCCGAAAATAATTTATAAATTAATTATTAAAAATAATATAAAACTTGTTAAAAATATAAAAGTGGCCAAATAAACTCCAAAAATTATAAAATAAATATCGTGGTGCTCGTGATGACGAATGTGAGCTAACTAAGAAGACGGATCTCAAATTCGACGTCGGACAACAAAACTAAAAATAGAAACGTCTCCCGTCAAGGGTGAGAATCGTCACGTCTCATCGAGTAAGTTTAAATTGTGGAAAAACGACTCGAGAAGTGTCGTTCCAAGATAGTGCCACTATTTAATACTCTCAGAGACGATCACAACGGCATATCACACAAATGTGTACAAACAAATAAAGTCTAAGACAAACACGTGCACGCTCAAAAGCACGTGCACGAACAAAGTACAGCGAAAAGTGGTCGTTACATCCTCCCCACCTTAGAATAAAGTCCGTCCTCGGACTTTCTAATATATATAGTCACTCTAGTAACTACCCTAATCAAGTCACTTTATATTTCAAACCAGGTATAGCTATTACAAATGCTTATATACGCACTAGGTAGTCTAACATTATCACTACTAACACGCATATATATATACATTCACATACGCCATATACCTATACCTATTATAGCTAGTCAAATTCATACATGTATTGCAATCTTATGTATAAACATACATCCCTTGTATAACTACTACTTACCTAAACACAAAACAATATTTCAGATACTCATATAAGGATAGTGTCACACTTAGAAAATACAATCATTGCTCTACCTATAGATAGCTACCTATGCACAAACATCAAGGGTATACTACCCTCTAATATTCATCCAATACCAAACATCTCAACACATGTAGTCACACCATACCATTTTTAAATCAAGTGCACTATATCTAATATAAATTCACCACTACTATAATTTCATAATATAGCTAGTCATTCAATTGTATTCAAATATTTCACCATTCATTCACATACGTACGGCCCTATAACTGTATTTACGACATGCCACATATGCCATAGTCAACAATACCTATAACTAAGCACATACTTACCCGTGCATGGTGCACTCCCATACACGCTAACTTGTCATTCACGTATTCCAATCATATTATTATATAACTAGCACACTTACACACCTAGTTTTAGCTAGTACACATACGTTCACATGAGCAAGTCCATAGTAGTTAACTATACCACAAGACCAACACCTATAACTATATACTGGTATAGTGACCCACAATCATGTGCGTAACACTACCAGGCACAGACATTTCTATCACTATACATACATCAAGCATTACTATGTTCAAACTACAAACATTCATTCAATATACTTAGAGTATACCCACTCAAGCTTGAGTGAGACTCAATACACATACCAGGATATTCTATATACGTAACACGGCATTCATACCTATACCATTAACACTCCAATATTATATACATCTACCAATACAACCATATACATTCCATAGATCAATCACACTTAGTATTTAGTCAGGCAATACTCACGTAGTTCAATCATTCTATATACCATAATAATAATACAGACATCAGCACGCGTATATTCATAATACACTCCCTAATACATGCATATGTATTCATCGTATAATCACTCACATGCAACATATATATTCACACCATAGCCTACTACCTATAACTGGTGTACCAACACCTCTTATTATTATCACACCTAGCATACATATAGTTTCACCAGCATATTGCTTCAACCATTATAAGTATTTCTAATTACATACACAACTTAGATATTTCAACGCTAACTCTAATACACACCGGCATCCCTAGTATAGTATAGCTATCCACACACCAAACTATAACTACTAACATGCAAACAACTCCACACATCATGAATAACTCCGAGTATATATAACACACAATAAGCAACCATTAATATACCATGGGAGAGTACACTCATTCAAGCCAACATATGCGAAATTTGAAAACTGTCGTACTTCAAAAATTGAAATCCTCATCTGGAAAGAGATATTTGGGGATTGATAAAACGTGTTGTTTCAAAATAAGTTTGGGTCGAGTATTCATAATAAGAGAAAATGGTCTATTTGTTAAAAATCATTAAAAGGAAGTAAAATCATTTACACGAATATTGAAGACGTAGTTTAGAAAATATTATACGGCAGTAATTCAATATAATGTTTGTGAAAGTCAAAGAAGGAAATCAAGTAACGGAAGGATTTAAACTCATGTTAAATGCTTTCAAAACTTTTAGGTTATGAAATTTTTTTTAAAAATAATCAATATTGAAGCTGCTTTTCAAAGGAACCAGGATTTGCAAAAATGAAAAAAAAACTGATTTACACACGGTCCTTAGCATACGAGCACAAAGAACCTGATACAGTTATATAAAAATAATTGAAAGTATATATGGTGCATGGAAAATAATATTAACTTCGTCGTGAAATTATCAAAACTGTAGTAAAGCTTTTAAAACCAAACTATGGGAAGTCTGGGCCAGGAATAGTAATTTCTTTAAAATTTTGAAATAGTGTAAACGATGAGCATAAAACCGACTGGCTAAAAGCTGAAATTCCAGGTGACTTGAAAGTATATTAAAGTAAACACGACGTATCATTGCATATAAGAAGGAAAATTATAAATCGAATTGGCAAGGCTAAAGTACAGTTCAGAAAGAAATTAATATATGAAAGGAAATATGTATTTTCATAGGTACAAAAGTGTAGGCTGAAAGAGCATTATAAACTATCATTCAAAAATTTCGACAAAAATTTTAAAAATAAAAAAAAAATTTAAATCAACGAGGAACATGAAGTGTAAGCATATATACATATTAAAATTTGAACACATTTAAAACTTAGGGAAAGAAGAACTCAAAAAGAAAATACTTTCAGAAGGTTCAAGATTTGCAATGGAGGGATTTGAAAATTGACGACGATTTGTCATGAGACGATCTCGGGGATCAAGGCAAAGAAAACGGTCAGATGTTTAAAACATACATACGCCTAGGATATGGCCCAGGGTACCTACGAGAAAACTCCTACGGTCGTCCAACTAAAGCTTAAGAAACTTAGCGCTTGGTCCTTCTAAGGGAGCTAGGCGGTAATGGAAAGCGTTCAGCTTGGTCCGAAATCGATGAACCCAAACGTACGACTGAAGGAAATTCTGGAAGTCTGATATGGTCAGGGGTAGACAAGGACCACTAAGGTAACTCCTATGACGATTAAATCAATTCCCAGCAAGGACTCTAATTACCAGTCTAACAATCAACCCTATTTTGCAAACAATCATATGCAAGCAACCAAACATGTTTTAACAAGCCAGAACTAACTAAGGGAAGAAACAACTAGGTCAAGAGTTACCTGCGATAACCTCATCCACAGTCTCGCTCTCCACTGCCGTCGTCGGATAAGCCTGCTCCCTTGGCTGCATGGCCTGCTGAAAAGCCTGCTTCTGAGGAGCGAGGGCTGGTCCACGACTGGTAGACACAGGTGCTTTCTGCTGTGACGGTTGTGCGGCAACGAGATCCTTCCAAGGTAGTTTAGATCTCGGGCAATCCTTCATAGCATGAGTAGGGTCTCCACAGACCAGGCACCGGCCCAGCCTCTTCCTGCACTGTTTCTTCTCATGACCAGTCTTGTTACAATGATGGCACACCTTCCGACTTGGCCCAGTTACTGGTGCTTCCTTCTGCGGAATTCCCTCCGATGCCTTCCGCAATTGATTTGCATGCCGACAATCCTTCTCTGAATGGGTAGCAGCACCACAAATCAAACACCGGCCTAGAAATCTTCTGCACTGCTCCTTGATGTGCCCGGTCTTGCCACAGAAATAGCAAGTCTTCAGAGTAGGTCCGCCACCAACTCGAGTCTGTCGTCTTCTCGCCATCTAACGTCATAGAAAACGAACAAAAATTTAGACTCCATAGCTTAATGACTTAGATGTTGTAATTTATTTAGTGGATATTCCGTTTATTATCATTGTTCCGTTAGTTCGCAATTGCAAGATTGGACCTGCATGGGCCACCAACAAAACCTGTCACGCCCCGCTTCCCAAAAACGTGGAGGCGAAGCGTGAGAAGGTCCGCTCAGACTTGAAGCTACGAAGCTGCAAGTCCGATAAGCGTCAATCAAATTTAAACTGCAGGTCCTTGCAACGCGAAACGAAACAAAGATAATAATAACGAAAAGAGACAAAGTAACATCTCAGAATATCCATAATAATAATTTCCAACATCGCAGAAAAGCCACCAGGCTAAAAGAAAGAGAGTCTAAAACAGGCCCAGCATGGCCAACAAAAGTACAAAGTACAGAAACAAAGTAACGGTGCAAGCACCGACATCTAGCAGCAACCTAAAGCAAAAGCAACACCAACAGTCTCTAAAACTGGTCTCCGGTGTCTACGAACTCCTCGACGGACGTAGGCTCAAGCTCAGCGTCAGCAACACCTCGACCTCAACAACTGCCTCTGGCTCAGGGTCTAACATGTGGCACCCAAAAGAGCAAGGGGCACATGTCAGCAAGTCTGGAAGACTTGTGCAAGTGAAACTGAAAGTACAAGTAAGAGCAAGCTAGCAGTTCTAGCATGATGCAATGACATGGCAGTTAAAGTATGAGTGCAGCAGGTAAAGTAAAGTAAAGTAAAGTACGAGCATGGTATTGCATGGATGACAAGTATTACATGAATCATTCACAAGACAAGTATAAGACAAGGAAAGTAAGCACCTCGTGCACAGAGATTCCGTCTTTTGGCTAGAGTGGCTGCGCGGGCCAACTCCTAAGCTCAAGCGAACGTTTATCCCTACCCCACCACGTGTGTCGAGCCAGGGCCGTACCCCCGAACGGGAATGCTCGCTTCTGGAACACGAGCCAGGAAGTGTTTTGCCTTGCTGGTCTAGAGGCGCACCTAGCCAGTCAAGGGAGTACAAGTACAAGTATTGTAGCGTGTGCTACCAATGCGACATTCAATGCATGGATGACATGACATGACAAGTAGTAAGGCGTACAGGTAAGGAAAGTAAACGTGACAGTTTAGTATGCATGAACAACAAGTTTAAAGGTTGGATCTAGCTTCGTTGTCAAGCTAGATCAATTAGGTGACGGATCTAGTTTCGTTGTCAAACTAGATCAAGTAGGCGTCTAGCCAGCTATCATTTCACTGACTAGTCTCTTTTACGCTAAAAACAAGGAAGTGGCCTAAAGACATGGCCCTAAACAAGATTTGGCAAGTTTCACTTGCCTGCAACTATCACGTCAAGAAAACACCGTCCAACGAGTCCAAAGTCACGATTCCTACGTGCACAACTCCACCGGCCTACATCCGTTTTATTAATCTTGATTAGTGATTGCAAAAACATTTAAAATACTTAAAAATACTGATTTTTAGTCTTGGTTAACGTGCAATTGGGTTGGGGGTCCTAGGGGTGCAAAACGTTACCTTAACACGACGCGAAAGCTACACCGGCGTCGGGTAGCGACGCCGGGGGTTGGAATAATAAGATCGCGCTCCAAGTCCAGATTCCAATTAGATTCCTCGCTGGAAATTTTAGAGCAATCAACCCGGGCGACGATTCCAGATTCCAAAGCTCGCACGTGCGACGACGGGCTACGACGTGCGACGACGTCGTACGCGACGAATCCTCAAAGAGAAAGCACCTAGGCGGGGCCCACAGTAGTCCTAGGGGCCTTTGGGGGACCCACAATAACTCTGGAGAACTTGGGGGGCCCACGGTGGCAAGCGATGCGATGGATGCGGGGTTGCGACGAGTGGCTCTCGGTCGTACACAGCCAATGCGGGGAGATTTCTCGGTCGTGCGCTCAAAATGCGGGGGCTGCGACGTTTGGGCTGTGCAGCGGCTACGGTGCAGTGCTTGGTGCGGGGTTTCTTCTCGGTCATATCGATGGGAAGCCTCGGTCAGGCGCTTGGATGCGGGGCGGGACAGCGTTGCAACGTTGCAGCGCTTGCAACAGCGGTCGGTGCGGAGCAGCGGGTCGGTCGTGCGGGCTGCGGAGCGGGGCGACAAGCGGGCGACGGTGCGGGCGCTGTGCTGCGATGCGGAGTGGCTTTGTGCGGGCCAATCCCTCGGTCAGACCGAGCGAACGGGGCGGTGCGGTGCTATGCGATGCGAGCGTCGATGGCTGCGGGGCGGGGCTTCGGTCGGAGCGGGGGAACGGAGCTGTTTTCCTCGGTCAGATGGGGGCTGAACGTCGCAACGTTGCGACGAATCGTCGCAACGTCCAATTTGAGTTTTGGAAGAGGCTAGGGCTAATTTCTTGCGAAAATAGGTCTTCCTAGGGGTTGCATATATAGTATAGGTGGGTTGACTTGGTCTAGGGCTAAATCTAATAGGATTAGAATATTAAAATAATTTAAAATTTGAATTCCAACTACTCCAACTCACCCAAAGATTTGACTTGGTCCAAATGAGCTGAAAATTGGCTCAAAAATTCTTTAGAACGTTTAAAACTCAAATAAATTTTATTTGGCCGAAAATAATTTATAAATTAATTATTAAAAATAATATAAAACTTGTTAAAAATATAAAACTGGTCAACTAAACTCCAAAAATTATAAAATAAATATCGTGGTGCTCGTGACGACGAATGTGAGCTAACTAAGAAGACGGATCTCAAATTCGACGTCGGACGACAAAACTAAAAATAGAAACGTCTCCCGTCAAGGGTGAGAATCGTCACGTCTCATCGAGTAAGTTTAAATTGTGGAAAAACGACTCGAGAAGTGTCGTTCCAAGATAGTGCCACTATTTAATACTCTCAGAGACGATCACAACGGCATATCACACAAATGTGTTCACAAACAAATAAAGTCTAAGACAAACACGTGCACGCTCAAAAGCACGTGCACGAACAAAGTACAGCGAAAAGTGGTCGTTACAATCCGGGGAAGGTGAACGTTGTGCCGGACGCTTTGAGTAGACTTCCCACTGTTATGGTGCTTACTGCTGACTAGAGGATTCAGCAGGAGCTGAAGGAGATGGATTTGGAGGTTGTTCTACCTGGTGTGGTTCATACTTTCATGAATTTACAGATTCAGTCCACGATTGTGGATCGGATCAAGGCAGCACGGGCAAGAGATCCGAAGTTGCAGAGGATCAGGAGGCAGGTTGAAGCTGGGCTGCATGCGGAGTTCGTGATTCATGAGGATGGTTCGCTGTGGTACGGCAACAGACTCTGCGTGCCTGCAGGTGATGTTCGGGAGGAGCTTTTGAGCGAGACTCATAGCTCGCCTTATTCTATATATCCTGGTGGCACCAAGATGTATAAGGATATCCGACAGAATTACTGGTGGATTGGCATGAAGAGGAGTGTGGCACGGAGCGTTGCCTAGTGTTTGGTATGCCAACAGGTGAAGGCCGAGCATCATCGTACTGCTGGGTTGCTGCAACCACTTCCTATTCCGGAGTGGAAGTGGCAACACATTACGATGGATTTCATGACTGGATTACCTCGGACCCCGAGGCAGAGCGACGCAGTCTGGGTGATCGTAGATCGGTTGACCAAGTCTGTGCATTTTATTCCTTTTCGAGTAGGCCAGTCTATGGAAGCCTTGGCGAGGAAATATCTTGAGGTAATTTTCGTTTCTACTTCTCTTTAATTTTCCTTCTTTATTAGTTGTGACGTAGGCCGTGTACGTGCAGGAGATTGTACGCTTACACGGGGTCCCTGTGAGCATCGTGTCTGACAGAGATACGAGGTTCACATCTCAGTTCTGGAGAAGTCTGCAGGAGCATTTGGGTACGAGTCTGAGTTTCAGCACAGCGTACCACCCGCAGACCGACGGCCAGTCCGAGAGGACTATACAGATTCTGGAGGATATGCTGCGAGCTTGCACGCTCGACTGGAAGGGATCTTGGGAGGACCATCTCCATTTGGTGGAGTTTTCTTATAACAACAGCTACCAGGCGAGCATTGGCATGGCGCCGTTTGCTGCCTTATATGGGAGGAAATGTCGATCGCCACTGAGCTGGGATGATGTTGGAGATCGGGAGCTGTTGGATCCAGAGATGATTGTTGAAGCTGTGGATGTCGTGAGAGACATCAGGGAGAAGCTCATAGTTGCGCAGGATCGCTTTAAGCATTGGGCTGATGCCAAGAGGAGACCGTTGGAGTTTCAGCCTGGAGATCACGTTTTCTTGAAGATTTCTCCGAACCGTGGAGTTATTCGTTTCAGGAAGAAGGGGAAGCTGAGCCCGAGGTTTATTGGACCTTTCGATGTGCTGGAACGTGTGGGAGCAATGGCCTATCACCTTGCTCTGCCACCATCTTTGGTGGGGGTTCACGACGTATTCCACGTATCACAGTTACGTCGGTACATCAGTGATCCGTCGCACACGGTAGATTTCTCGGAGATCACGGTCCGTCCGGACCTGACCTACGACCAGCAACCCGTGAAGATTTTGGACCGTCGACAGAAGCAGTTGAGGAATAAGGTAGTCGACCTGGTGAGAGTGATGTGGCGTCACGGATCGCCTGGAGAGTCCACGTGGGAGAGAGAGGATGAGATGATGGAGCGTTACCCTCACCTATTCTGAAAGAAATTACGAGGGCGGAATTTTCTTAAGGTGGGTAGGATGTAACGGCTGGTTTTTGTATGATGAATATATATATATATATATATATATATATATATATAAGATTGTTCTTCTTCTTTCTTTACTTCTCCGCGCTCACATCTTAGTATAGGATCACTCTTGGAACTCATTAGAATCATCCCGAAGCTTCCCGCATTCATTTTGCGACTTCCTGTGCAAATTAGCCTGTTCACGTTGAGGAACCGACCGACTAGATGTCCATCTAGTCGGTCAACAACTCCTCATGGACCGACTAGTTTTTGTCAGGCTTTTTCCTTGAGTTACTGTTTACGCTTTGTCGGTCTAAGTTCAACCACCGACCGACTAGTTATCGAACTAGTCGGTCAACACTTCCTCGCAGACCGACTAAGTACAGAGATCATTTTTCGCATCAGGTTACTGTTTACCGTTAGTCGGTCAAAGAACGAAAACCGACCGACTAGTTGATGAACTAGTCGGTTAGGTATCCTTCTCAGACCGACTAATCTTCAAAATATGTTGTTGACCATTTTCACCCTTTAGTCGGTCTATGAACACTGGCCGACCGACTAGGTTGCAAACTAGTCGGTCGACGAGCCTTCACAAACCGACTAACTCTATGAATCCTACAACAACCCTGTTCACTGTTTGGGTTTTAGTCGGTCACAGTTATACGACCGACCGACTAGTTCCCAAACTAGTCGGTAGACCGCCCTTATCTGACCGACGAGTTGACCCCGAAACCCTAAATTTTGTGCCAGCCGCCGTTTCTTTCCTTATTTAAACGGGGTTTCTTTCTTCATTTCTCCTGATAGAATTCAGTCGACATCTTCCCCAAATCATACTCCCCTACCTCCCACGTCCTCCCCTTTGTTCGTTCCTCCATCCTTGCGCCTTCCATCTTCCTCAAAGCTCTCCATCTTCTCTCTTTTCCCTTTTCTTTTGCCCTAGCACGGAGTTCTCGTCTCAGATCCAGCAGCAACAACATCGGGAGACGCTGTAAATCTTCATCACCACCAAGCGATCAACGTTCTCGCTGCGCTACCCGCGGCTTGGGAATTTCCGGACGACGCAAAGCTTCCACCTTTCCAGATTCGACGCCGGATCTTCGTGCAAACGTCAAAAACAGGTTGGTGCCCTAAATTCGTAGTAACCCACACCATAGATGATCAAACCCTAATTAAAATCAGCAACCTAATCAAACTAAATTATTTTCCACGGAACTTTAAAACGTTGTGCAAACCGTAGAAATCGATGAATGGACGTTATACATGCACACATAGGATAGATCGTCGATTAGGTCAAATCATTAAAAATGTGATTTTTGGAATGATTAGGATGGTCCCGATAACCTAGACACAACCCTAATAGGAATTAATGAATCGTGATCTGACACCGTCGTCGTGTCACGATTTTCAGACACTTTTCCGCCGACGAGATGATTGGACGAGGCGTACCAGGAAGACGACGCGCTCGCCACCACAGGCAAGTGTATCACTTGCGTTCATGGCCATGTTTTGGGCCTTCATCTTGTTAGGATTGTTAAATTTAGAAACTTGAGAACCGGACGTGAAATGATAGCGTCCGGGACGCCTTTGATGGCTCAGGTTTGACAACGAAATCTGAGTCCAATAACAACAATTTGACATCATTGGATTGACATGCGTGTGCGTGAGTTGTGGACACCCTAGTACAACCCCTCCCGTTTTGTCGTGTCGTGTTCCTTTCCGTCTGCACAGCCCGCTGGGCAATAGGGCACTCGCCAAGCCAGAGCGAGTAATCCCTTGTACTAGTTCACAGCCCGATGGGCAATTGGGCACCTGTCAAGTTGGAACAGGTGATCCCATGTACCGATACATAGCTCATGGAGCAATTGGGCACTTGCCAAGCTAGAGCAAGTGATCCCATGTCTTGTCACGATTCTTGGGGTTATGGGGTAGGGTTGAGCGTGCAAGCGGCAAGAGGGACTGATCCCCCTCGAACCGAACAGGCGTGAACCCTTTCGTGTCTTGTCTTGTCTTGTCTTGTCTGGCTTCCCGTGTTCCTTTTTGTCTTGACACCTGTAGGCTAGTCCCGTAGTCCATAGCACTCGCTGTGACTACTACTTGTCTTGTTTACTTTTCTGTTGTGTTTCTTTCTGTTGTTAAAACCTCAGCATGTTAATCAACCAGTAAAATGTTGTAATTAATTGGTACACTTGTAGCTTGGTCTAATCTTTTTCTTGTAGACCTTGCCTGACGTTCAGTTCCTTCTTTTGGTGCTGTACGTCAGGGATTGAGCCAGAATACGTGGAGGAGACTGACCTGACTGCCGACGTGGAGTCAGAGGGCGTCGATCCCGAGTACGACCCCGAGGAGGATCAGAGTTAGAGACTTTAGTAGCAGATTCCAGACGCGTTATTATTTTTGTTGGGTGCGTAGCACCTTTTATGTTTCCTTGTTTAGGTTGGGTGCTTCACCATTAGATTTACTTTTCTGCTGTTGTAGCCCTTCGGGCGTTGAGACTTGTTACTATTGATATGTTGGAATAAAATTTGTGATGTTCTTTCCTTCTTGTACTTGTATTGTTCTGTACTAACATGCAGGGACCTGTACCTTTGCCTTGGTACCACACAGACGCTTATTGGGTCAGGGCTTCGTAGCTCTGGCCTAAGCGGGCCTAGTCACGCTTCGCCTTCGTTGTTTCAGGAAGCGGGGCGTGACACAGAGTCTGCTTCTGTACCGCAGCGAACCATCCTCATGAATCACAAACTCCGTCCGTAGTCCAGCTTCAACCTGCCTCCTGATCCTCTGCAGTTTCAGATCTCCTGCCTGTGCTGCCTTGATCCGATCCACGATCGTGGACTGAATCTGCAAATTCATGAATGAACGAACTACACCAGGTAGGACAACCTCCAAATCCATCTCTCTCAGCTCCTGCTGAATCCTCCAGTCGGCAGTATGCATCATCGCAGTAGGAAGTCTACTCAAGGCATCCGGCACTACGTTCACCTTCCCTGGGTGATATTGCAAATCAATCTCGTAGTCAGCCATGAGCTCTAACCATCGCCTCTGACGCATGTTGAGCTCTTTCTGCGTAAAGATGTACTTCAACCTCTTGTGATCGGTGAAAATGTTCACACTCTCACCTATCAAGAAGTGCCTCCAAATCCTCAGTGCAAAAATCACTGCTGCCAACTCTAGATCGTGCGTCGGGTAATTCTTCTCATGGGTCCTCAACTGACGAGAAGCGTACACGACCACGTGGCCATGCTGATGCAAGACGCATCCTAGGCCCTTCCCTGATGCATCACAATAAACTTCGAAGCCTCCGCTCCGATCCGGTACTGCCAACACCGGTGCCGTGGTCAATCTCGCCTTCAAGATACTGAAGGTCTCCTCACAAGCTTCTGACCAAAGAAACTCCACGTCCTTCCTCGTCAGCTTCGTCATCAGCTCTGCAATCTTCGAGAAATCCTTGATGAATCACCGATAATAGCCTGCTAAACCAAGGAAGCTCCTGATGTCTGACGCTGACTGCGGAGTCGGCCAATCTCTGACTGCTCTGACCTTCTCCGGATCCACAGATATGCCATCACCGGACACCACGTGTCCCAAGAATGCGACTTTGTCCAGCCAGAACTTGCACTTGCTATACTTGGCATAAAGCTTATGTCGCCTCAACGTCTCCAGCACTGTCCTCAGATGACAGCTGTGCTCCTCCTCTGACTTCGAATAAATAAGAATGTCATCAATGAAGATAACGACAAACTTATCCAGGAAGTCATAGAAAATCAAGTTCATCAAATTCATGAACACAGCTGGAGCATTGGTCACGCCAAACGGCATGACCACGAACTCATAATGTCCATACTCCGTCCGGAAAGCTGTCTTCGGAATATCATCCTTCTTCACCTTCAACTGATGGTACCCGCTCCTCAAGTCCAACTTCGAGAAGACTCTCGAACCTCCAAGCTGATCAAATATATCGTCGATGCGCGTCAGCGGATACTTATTCTTCACGGTGACAGCATTCAGCCCTCGATAGTCCACGCACATCCTGCGGGACCCATCCTTCTTCTTCACGAGCAAAACTGGTGCACCCCATGGTGACACACTAGGATGGATGAAACCCATCTGCTGTAACTCATCTAACTGCTTCTGCAGCTCCTCGAGCTCAGTGGGAGCCATACGATATGGCGCATTCGATATCGGCTGCGCTCCCGGCATAAGATCAATACCAAATTCTAGAGCTCTGTCGGGTGGCAGACCCGAGATATCCTCCGGGAAGACGTCGTCGAAGTCTCTGACGACTGCTGGTCGTTCGATCTCCATCTCCATCTGCATGGCTGTAACAATTGGCACCTCCGGCTTGGCCTGAAATCTGATGGGCCCAAGCGACTCATCTCTGCTACGGAACTCGAACTCCGGATGGCCTGGAATCTGGAACACCACCCTCTTGCTGTGACAGTCGATCGAGGCGTGGAAATCTCCCAACCAATCGATGCCAAGAACGACATCAAAGTGTGGCAGATCGTGGACAATGAAATCTGCAAAGAGCTCGTGTCCACTGACCACCAAAGAAATCGATCGACATCCCAAATTCACTGTCACCACTCCGTTCCCTGGGGTGATGTCCCAACACTTAGGGAGTGTATGGGTGGGAATGGAGTGCTTTGTTACAAACCTCCGGGATATGATGCACATAGATGCACCGGAGTCGAACAAAGCCAAGGCTGGGTGAGAGGACACTAGAATGGTGCCTAAGATATAAACGACAACGGTCAAACCAAGCTACTCTAACAAACAAGTCAACAAACAACACAAATAATAAGATCTAAACTATGAAATGAAAGACTAGGATCAAGAGTTACCTGTAATAACTCCATCCAGCTCCTCAGTCTCAACAGCTGTCATGGTATACGCCGGCCTCTGGGGCTGTGCTGCTCACTGAAACATCTGCTTCTGTGGCACCAAGGGTGGTCCACGTACATCAGGTCCTCTCTGGACTGGGGCAGGTGCTCTCATCTATAGCGGGGCTGGCGCTCCAACTACAGCATGACGAGCTCTCAGACAATCCTTCGCTACATGCGAGGCATCTCCACAAACTAAGCATAGTCCCATCTTCTTTCTGCAGGTGGCCTGAACATGTCCAGGCTTTCCGCAGAAGTGGCACGGGCCCTTGCCCTGAATCTGAACTGGTGCTCCAGGCCTCTTGAATGGTACCGTCTGAACTGGCCTCATCACCGGCCTAGCAGGTGGCCGGTACTGCTCCATGGGACGCTTCCTTTATCAGCTGAAGGGTCAGGCAGAAGAGTTATGATCTCATGATTCTTCGCAGCATCCAGCACCTCCCTCATAGTCGTGAAACTCGTCGAAGACATAGAAGCCTGAATCTTCGGACGCAGTCCCTAACGAAAGCGATCAGCTCGCTTCTCCTCCTTCCTTACCATATGCGGGGCAAAACGGCTCAGCATCTCGAACTCAGCTTCATACTCCTCGACAGTCATATCCCCCTGCTTCAGATCTATAAACTTGCTCAGCAGCTCCCTCCTACCAGATTTAGTGAAATACTTGTCCTTGAACATCGATCTGAAGGTCTTCCACCCCACTGGCTTCTCAAGACGCCTCTCCTCGATGCGCCACCAGTTCCTCGCATTCTCCATCAGCTGCATCTTCGCTATCTCCACTCGGGTATCGTCAGGAATCTTCGTAGCAACTAACTTCTCCTCCGTGCTCTGGATCCACTCGTCAGCAGCTAGGGGTCCCTCCTTCCCCGAAAATGTCCTTGGCTGGAGCTCGTTGAACTGCTTCACTCCTGGAGCAGCTTGTGGGGGCAGGCGGAGGAGGTGGTGGTGAAACTGGAACAGCCTGGGCAGTACGCTGGGACTGCTGAACCAACTGATGCTGAACATCCAGCATCTCCCTCATTACACCCAGAAACTGACGGAAGTCTCCGCCCTGGTCCTCCGGAACTCCATCTCCTGAGTTCCCCGATCGGGTAACGCGTCGTCCTGCCATCCTATTGACAGAAACACAGAGATTAGACTCGTATGATTACTGGATGATAACAAAATGAATTTCAATACTTCGATTGTTCTGTATTTGCAGAAAGAGAGGACTTGCATGGGCCACCACTAAAACCTGTCACGCCCCGCTTCCCAAAAAGGACGAAGGCGAAGCGTGACTAAGGCCTGCTTAGGCCGGGGCTGAGAGCCCAGACCCAATAAGCGTCTGTGGTATTCCAAAATGAAGGAAACAGGTCCCCGCAAGTTAGTACAGAACAACAAAAGTACTGAAAAGAGATATCATTTCATTTTATTCCAAATATAACATCCAAAGTACTGAGAGTCTAAAACGCCCGAAGGGCTACAACTACAGAAAAAAGAACTACCGGTGCAAGCACCCAACCTAGACAAGAAAACAACAGGTGCTACACACCCAATCTAAACTGGAACAGAACTCTGGATCAGCAACTAGAGGCCTCTAACTCTGGTCCTCCTCTGGATCGTACTCCGGATCAACGTCCTCCGGCTCTCCGTCTGCTGGCAAGTCCGCCTCGTCGACGTACTCTGGCTCAACACCTGACGTATAACACCAAAAGAAGGAACTGTACGTCAGGTAAGGTCTACAAACAGGGTTAGACCAAACTGCAAGTGTATCAACTTTTAGACAACGTTTTACTGGTTGATTAGCATGCTGGGGTTATAACTGAGTAACAAAAACGCAGCAGGAAAGTAAAGCATAGCAAGTAGTAGTCGTAGCGTGTGCTACCAACTACGGGACTAACCTACAGGTGTCATGATAAGTAGGGACGTGACGGGACAAGACGAGACAAGACAAGTGAGACACGAAAGGGTTCATGCCTTACGGTTCGAGGGGGGTCAGATCCTCTTGCTGTGCGCACGCTCAACCCAACCCCAAACCCCAAGGAAGATAAGACAAGACAAACAGTACAAGGGATCACTCGCTCTAGCTTGGCGAGTGCCCTATTGCCCGCAGGCTGTGTATCAGTACAAGGGATCACTCTCTCTAGCTTGGAGAGTGCCCTAATGCCCGCAGGCTGTGAATCAGTACAAGGGATCACTCGGAGAGTGCCCTATTGCCCGTAGGCTGTGCAAGACGGGACGGGACGTGATAAGACATGAAGGGTTATTCTAGGGTGTCCACACACACGCACACACATGATAATCCTACGATGTCAAAAGTTGTTGTTGTCAAGCTCAGACTTCGTCGTCAAGTCTGAGCCGTCAGGGGTCGTCCCGGACGCTATCATTTCACGTCCGGTTCTATTTGTTCACAGTTATCAGTTCTAACCAACTAAGGCCTAAGCACGGCCAAAAGTGCAAGTGGGATACACTTGCCTGCGATGGCGAGTGTGTCGTCCTCTCGAAGCGTCTCGTCCAAGCGTCTCGTTCACGGAAGTCCGTCTGAAATAGTGCCGTGGCAACGGTGTCAGGTCTCAATTTCATCAAATCCTATTAGGGTTCGTTTCTAGGTTATCGGGACTATCCTATTCGTCAAAAGTCACTTTTTCGATGGTTCAACCTAATCGACGATCTAATCCTATGTGCACAGTCAACAAAGTCCATTGGTCGATTCTAGATTTGTACAACGTTTTACTGGTACTGGAAATAAATTTTAGTTCAAATTGTCGATTTTTAGTTTAGGGTTCAGTCAGCTATTGTGGGGGTTTCTACGAGTTTCGGGGAACCAACCTTAACCGGAGTTTGTCGTAGAATGGAAGTCGTGTCTGAACGGAGAACTCCTCAGCCTCAAATCTGGTCCACGCACGATTTCCCAAAAGCTGGAACTTGCGACGAAGGCTTACGACGTGTCGTAACGTCGTAGACGGCAAATCCACGAAGTAGCACACCCAAGTGGGGCCCACAGCAGTGCTAGGGGTCAATGGGTGACCCACAACACCTCTGGAGGACTTGGGGGCCCACCACAGGAGTTGGTGTGGAAGAATCCAAGTTGCTACGTTCGGCCGTCGGTCGGACACTGTCGGTGCAGAGGATTCCCTCGGTCAGACCTAGAGAGGCTCTCGGTTGGGCGAGTTGCAGCGCAGCGGAGGCGGGGCCTTATGCGGTGCGAGGGATTCCCTCGGTCAGACCGAGCGGATCTCTCGGTCGGACACAGCGGGTGCGGGTGTGCAGCGCTTGGGGGCAATGCGGAGCGGCCTCTCGGTCGGTGCGGGGAGTTCCTCCGGTCGGGCACTTGGCGGGGGTTGCAACGAAGCGGGGTGCGGAGCGGAGTGGGGTGCGTGCCTTGGCTTCGATCGGAGCGGGCGATCTCCTCGGTCGGAGCGGGGCGCTGCGGGTTGCAACGTTGCAACGTTGCGGAGTGGTGAGCGGGTGCGGGAGCGGGCGTTGGTCGTGCACGGGAAATGTGGGGGCGGCTGTCGGTCGTGCGCGGCAGCGGTTGCTGCAACGTTGTGACGAACTTTTGGAGATTGTTTTGACGGCTAGGGTTTGTGTGGCTGCGAACATGACTTAGCCTAGGGTTTATTTAAATAGATTAGAGCAAGGGTTAGGTCTATGGTTTTAAGAAAAGTAATTAAAATATTTAAAATAATTAATATAATTTAAATTTACTCTCCTCTCCCTCACGCAAGTTGTGTGCGGTCAAAAATTTTGAAACTTGGTCAGAAAATTATTTAATACGTTATTATAATATTGGAATTTTATTATAATTAAAACACTTATAAAAATAGGTTTTAAAATTATTTAAAACTTGCTCAAAATGGAAAATAGGTTAAATTAAGCCTAAAAATTGTAAAATAATTATGGGGTGATCGGGACGACGAAAGAAAGAGAACCAAGAAGACGGATCTAAATTTCGACGTCAAGAGACGAAACTAAAAATAGAAACGTCTCGCATCAAAACAGAAAGTCGTGAGGTCACATCAAATAAGATAGAATCACGGAAGAACGAATCGAGAAAAGTCGTTCCAAAATAGTTCCACAATCTAATACCCTCATAGACGATCACAACGACATATCACACAATAATGTTCAAAATCAAATAGAGTCTAAAAATAAACACGTGCACGATCAAGATCACGTGCACAAAGAAAGTACGATCGGAAACCGACCGTTACACCGAATGCCCACCTCCCTCAAGCCCATATGTATATATGTATATATACATATGTATATATGTAAATGTATACATACATACATACATATACATATATATATATATATATATTCTATAAAACATGAAGATTTTGAATCTTATCCTACTAGGACAAAGGTTTGTCCTACGTGGCAAGCAAAAGCTGACTAGGATAAAACATAAATGATGACTAGGATGGGTTTGGGGGGGAAAGCTTTGGGGGGGAATTTTGAAAATTGAAATTTTGTTTGAAAAATTAAAAATTTGAAAATTTGGGAATACGGAGCTGACCAATGTCCAAACGTTGGGGGGAAGTAATCTCACTCACACGCGCGCTCTCTCTCTCTAACTCTCTCTGCTTCTTTGCCACCAAAACCCCGCGCAAGACCCCTGCCCCCAAAAGAAGCTGGCAACTTTCATCGCGCAAAATCTCTCCTGGGATCTCCCGCTCGAAGCCCCTTCGACCCATCAAAGCTGAAAGAGTAAGAATCATTTTGTTATTGAGAAAACCCAATCTCTTTCAGCTTCGTTTTCTTCCTCAATCTCAAGGGATCATCATCATGGGAACCGTGAGGCTAGCTTCAGCGGAGGAGGAGCGCACGATGCTCATCAATTTTGGAATTGGGATCATGTTGGAGTCCAGAGATTCAGGTGAGGTTATCGTTTCTTCTCTATTGTTGTGAAAAAAATTGAATCTTTTTTGTATCGCATGCTGAATTTGTCATAATATTTGGGGTTTGTGGATGGATTCTGCAAGTGTGTTTTGGTTAAAATTGAATCTTCTCTGTTGCTCTCTGTGTTTTTGGCATGGGTTTTGATTAATATTTAGAATAGTATAAAGCTTTTCAATGTTGCCGTTAGATCCAGACGACAGAAATTTAAGCCTTTTGCGTTGGATCTCAGTGAAATTCAAGCAATTGTTGAAATTGAGAGGGATATGTTTGATGCTGGCCTTTGTGTTAATTGCATTTTGATCCTTTTTCATATTGTTCAGATTTTGCAGCTTGATTAGGACATGCAAAAATTTTATTAATAGATGGTGAGTTGATTGTTATGAAAATACAAATTCAATCATGATTGCAGGAAAAAATATATAGTTTTCATTGCTTTTCTTAGATTTCATTACTTTTCATTGCCACCTCTTGGATTCATCTCTAGGGGTAGATGGGAATTAGACAGATTAGAATCAGCACTTGGGTTGCAAGGGGTAACACAGATACATTTGCTGAATCCTGGAAACTTGCTGGATGGTGCTTGCTGAATCCTAGAATCCTGGAAACTTGCTGCAATTTCCAGCAACATACATGAAGAATTGCTTGCATTGCTTAGAATTTCCAGATAAATTGCTTAGAAATTGCTCGGAAACTTATCTGGGTTTGATTCATTGATTTGAAATTCTAAGCAATTTCACATTGGTGCTTAGAATTTATCTGGAAATTGCTTATAATTTCTAAAATCAAACATGAATGTTGCTTAGAATTTCAAATCATTTGATGTGTTGCTGGAAATTTATAAGCAGAGAAATTTATCTGTGTTGCTGGAAACTTGCTTAGAATTTCAAATCCTTTTTTCATACCCAAGTGCTGGAAACTTGCTGAATTTGCCCCCTGAATCTACCCCTTCAACCACATGAATGTTGCTTAGAATATGGATGTTTCCTAATGTAGCTAATTCTCATGATATATGTTTCTAAATATGAAGCACTGATGCTAGAACATGAAATCAAACTGAGTAAACTTACCACATATCCATCAGGAGTCCAAGACATTACATCCCATTTTATTGTAATATTGCTGGTTGGGTCCAATGGATCATATGCCACTATTTCAAACATCAAGACTACATTATCATTCAACACAAATAATAATGAAGCTAAACAGAATTCAACAATATTGGGATCCAAAACAAAAACCTGCTTGAGAAAACACCATGAATCCGATGAAGATTGAGATTGCACACCTCAATTCACTCAACAAGTGACGTGAAGAATTTCGACAGATCTCCATGCTTGATATATTCAGCTGGATCGCAGCAACTACTCTCTATAGGCAGTAGGAGAATGAAAATGCTTATGGGTCATTTATGGAGAGATGTGAATAAGAAATCTTCGATTGCATCGACGGCTCACCAATAGATTTGCTGTTGGGTCTCTCTCTTTCTCTCATGTCTTCCTTATAATTTAATTTCCCTTTTGTGAAGCAAAAGTGTTTGGTGTTTTAGCCAATCTAAATATAAGAAGTGGCACAAAGACGCAAACACCAACCAAGTTTGCTATAATTTATGTTTTAACATGCTTGGTATTGCTTGCAGTTTCAGTTTGATGTTTTAATACTTCAGATATCTTGGTGCCTGTAAAATGATATTGGAAATGAAGCCTAATCCCAAATTAGAATTTTAACATCCTGGCTAAATGAAGTTAAATATTACATAAATCTCAATGACTATGTGCCTGAGCTTGCTTCATTTTCAGCCAATGAACAATGCCATTTTGGTCTGTTAATTATCCCTCCATAATTAAACCAAAGTTCATTAAATCAGAACTCTCCAGAAATAAACAAGGATGGCAACAGTTTAAGTAGTAATAAATTTGGTTCTGCCTTTGTGCTACACGCACATGCTACATGGATCATCCCAAGAACAATACCTTCCAACTTGAAGTCTTCTGTTAAGCTATGTGGAGTAGTTGGAATGTTTTTTTGCTGATTTTCTTCTATATTCACAATTTTCCAGTTCTTTACTTTAAGTTTTTACTATTTCAATCAGTGAGACCACGTTTCAGAACTCAATCAAGGCGAGATAGAATCAAAACTCTGTGTTACTCATTAACCTAAATTAACATTAAGATGGATAACAATTGCTTTTATGTTTCATTTTAACCATATAACTTCAGCTACATGTCAAAACAATTACGACATTGCAACCAGAATAGACTTGGCATCAGTTGCCCAGTTCAAACTTCTCCTCGTGGCTTAACATATGGGGTTTCCTGAGCTCAGATTGGTGAATTTATGTAGTTCACGTTGTAAATTTTGTTTAATTTTATTAGTTGTAGTGATTGATTATTTACTTGATATGTGCAGGACTAGAAGATAATGGAAAAGGAGCTTAATTTTTGGGAAGCTGCTTTGAAAAGGAGGAGAATATGTTTTAATTATCAATTTGTATCATATTTATTCAAATTTTGTATCAATTTGTATCATATTGTTAAAACACAAACATTTTGAATGTATCAATTTCTGAAACCTTATTTTGACACAAAATTTCTTTTTCTGGATTGACAGAAATGCCTGGTGTTGTTTCGGTGTTCCCGAATCAGAGGAGGATCCTGCACACAACACATTCATGTGATTTCATGGTCTAACAAACAACGAGTCGATCAGGAGAATGTCATCATCCATTTCATCGATACAGGTGAGATTAGCTTACACTCGAAGCAATCTTTCCTACCAGGATTGGTATCTTTTAGCTGAATAAAATTTGACAGAAAAATGAGACATGCACAGAATTTCCAGTTGTTAAGTTTCGTGTGTTTCCATAATGTATCTTTCATTGTACTGTCAGCCAACTACCATTATTCAAGTGATTTGTTAGGTGTTAGTGCTCACTTGATGTTGGTACATGGAAAATGAAGGTTTTCTCTTCCTATCATTGTTTATACTATTTGGAAAATGAAGGTTTTGACTTGGACAAACTTTTGGTGGGAAGACTTTTAAATTGTGTGAACGCCAAATTTTGAATTTAAAACCAAAATTTGAAACATTGGGGGGGAACCAAATTTTGGTGAAAAAACAAAAAACACACTTTAAAACAGTTGGGGTGAAACCAAACTCTCGCTCAATTTCTGACCCCTCAATTTTTATGTACCTCCATACAAACAACATTCAAAGGTTTGATATAAACTTCATCTATTAAATTGTTAAAGTGTTAGTTGTTCACATGTTAATATACGCAGGTGAAATGTGTTAATGTGTTATTATTGTTAATTGTTCTTCAACCTGAAATCTGTTAATTGTTTAACACATTTCAGTTTAGGTTATAGAAACTAATTTTAGAAAAGTTGTCAATTCTGATGATTTTTTGTTCTTCAGCCTGAACTTTTGCAATTGTTGTTATTATACACGGGTGAGAAAAATTTGTTAATTGTAATTTTTTGTTTCGATTTCAAATTTTTTATACACAATAATATCATGTGTATAATAACAATGAGAAAATTTTGAAATTTTTGTTATTCTGCACAGGTTATTATTGTTATTATACATAGGTTATTATTGGCAATTTCAAATTTGTTATACCCAGGTGCAATTTTTGTTATTTTGCGCACCTGGCAATTTTTTGTTCTTCAACATGAACTTTTGCAATTTTTTGTTCTTCAACCTGAACAATAGAAGGCAAAAATCAATTCTGATGTTAATTGTTCTTCAACCTGGAACCAGTTTGGATGGCAACCTGAAATTTGTTAATTTTTAGAAAAGTCAGGTTGGGTTTATGCACAAATTAACAATTAAAATGGGGCTGACATTAGAAACCTGGGTTCCGTTTGCATTCATGTGAACAATTAAAAGTTGGGTTTCAAACTGGGTTTAAACCTGTTGTCAATTTTGATGTTAATTTGCAATTGCATAGTCATTGCATAGTTTATCATGTTCACTTGCGAAAGAGTTCAGTGTTGATGAGTGATGGAAGGGTATGTACCTTCAATTTATCTTCATATCTTCTGTACTTAATTTTTTTAACTCCATTAAGCATGGATACTTCAATGTTGATATTATGCAAGTAATTGTTTTCTTCAGTAGCTTACTATAAATGTGTGTTTGTTTCAAGAATTTTTGTTGTATGCAAGATTGCTATTTGCAAGAGTAGATCACACTGGAATTTTTTGTCCATAGAAACTATGTGAACAAATCACTATGCATATCATTTTTGACCAAATTATTAACTGATTACCTGCGACAAATCACTATGCATATCATATCAATCTCGCAGGCAATCCTCGCAAGTTTTTTGACCAAATCACTATGCATATCATTTTTTGTCCATATGCATTAGAAAATCTGTCATATTTTGTACATAGAAAATATGTGAACAACATTCATTTTCATACTTACAAAACAACAATTTCTACCTGGATGTTTGATTTACTTCTGAGTAACATGAAATTGAGATTCTTCTAATTGTCGCTTTTGGTTTTCTGGTGATGTTCACCACACCATTTTCATATGGACTGACCAAAGAACAAGACGAGAGACTTGCTACTCTTGGTGATGGATTAGGGAACTACAATGTAAGTGGCAGTATTATGAACTTTACATATTTCAATCATGTTATTATTGACATTCTATATTGGCTCAAAAAATACATCGTGTGCTGTGGACATGACGCACTAGAAATTTTTGACTATATAGTTCCACTGCTTCTTTCACTGAACTTTAATTCTTTACTCATTGAGTGTGAACATGCTATATGGAATCTTCCCGTAATATCTCCCCTGGTTTATATATTGCAGAGATCTGGGCAATAATAATATCGGCGGAAGTATTCCGAAGAATTTGGAGAAAAAGATGATGATGTCATTTGAAAAATGTCACTCCGCAGGTAACACAACGAATTGTTATTTGAAAAATGTCATTTGCTCTTCTAAAAGACAGAAAAAGATGATGATGCAGTCATATAGCTGCATGTATCAATTTTATCTCACATTTGGAGAATTAGACAGAGTTTTAAGCGATTAAGTTACCTACATCGATCTTGAAAAATAGACAAGGCATTAGTTTAAGCCACAATAATACGTATTAGCTAGCTGGAAGCAACTAATTAGTTGCATTATTGATGTGTTACATGTTACCTTTTGTTTTCTGCATTGATACATCAAATGATACAGCAAGCAATTCTAAGAATAAATAACATGACCACATGACATAATCAACATCACCGAAGGTTCATAGTTTATCAATATCTGTTTTCATCAGATACAAATATTGAGTTCAATATTCTGGGAATATTTGCATTCTTATATGTAACTATAAACAGGAAAAGAGGTATAATATTATCTAATGCATCCCCAACCCATATGTAATTAACCCATTTATAAGTTAATTGAACTGGTATGTTGAAATTTCAAGGACAGCTGGGTTGCCAACAAAAATTTTGCAGTTTGCAGGAAAACTACAAGGGGGAAGAGGGTAATACACTGATACTGGCCTCATGTTAAGGCATCTCACAATCTTCCTTTGTCCTTGAACATGTTGCAGAGATCTTACACTGAAGACATTGTACGCCCTTAATAAATTCGACCCACTTGGAGATGTAAATAATCATTGTTGTTTTGTTAGTCCTTTTGATTATATTCGTCTTTCTTTGGATGTGGCAGTTTCACGAAGAAGCAAAGGTGATAGCTAGACGCACTCATGGATTTGTGTCATCAATTTTGCAGGGACGGAGAGGCTCAAGAAGTATTTTTTTGCTTTCACTTTCAACTGAAGATCTGAAATGGAGGGGAGAGACAACAGCATCTCTTGAGTTCAAAGGGCTGAAATGTGGGGGATCAGAATTTGAGTGGCTTGCAAGTAGGAGGAGGCTGAGACGGAGCCATCCGATAAGAACGAGACCATTTCCAATGGCAGCCATTGATTCAGGCGTCCTGCTGTGGTTAGGGACCATTTTTGGAGCCCCAGCCGTATGATTTCCCTCCACACTAACCAGTTTTTTATCCATACATGTCAAACAAAAAAATATTACATTGAACCATAGTCACCCTTTATGATTTCAAATATAGATTCTTTTGTTTTGGTATAGGGATTTGAGATATGGAGTCCAGTTTGGTTTTGGGTTTGGGTTGAACCATAGTCACTCTCTTGCGCGGGCCATCCTCATCTAATTGGTAACATTTTAAAATTTTAATTTGTATTGTCGTTTGCACTGCAAAATGTAATCTTTGAGGAAAAATTGTGTGTTTTTGGTGAAATAGATAGAATGTTCTGTTGTTTCTGAATTTTGTAGCTTATCATTTTTTGAGAAATTTTTATTCAAAAATTTATCTATTGGAGACTGCAATGAAATGAGAAGTTTTGATTGAAGATGCACTGAAGAGAGAACCAAGGAAAAATGGGTATTTTAGTAGTTCCCTATTTTAAAAGGCTTGCATGATTGAATGAGAAGTAAATAATATTAGTGTATTGAATCATTGATGGGTTTCATCTTATAACCACAACTCTGTCATATATGAATTTGGATTCCCACAGTGTTTCTGGATCAGGTCTTTCTCAAAATTTCATGTTAACTAAACAAGTTAAATTGTTGGGATAGTATAACCAAAATTTCAGTTGGGTTATAAGCATATTAAATAATTTTTTCGCTGGGTTATAGGCATGTTAAGTTATAGGCAAGTTAACTAGACCAAAAATAGACCAAAATTGTTGTTTGTTATTATCCTGCACAATTTGGAATGTTGAACTAAATTGAAATTATAACTATTTGTATTTTTAGCAAACTCACAAACTGAAACTATAACTGCACATTTTTGGCAAACCCACAAACTGAAACTGTTTTGGAATGTTGTGAGTTGGCATTTGGAATGCTATAGGCATGTTAAGTTATTTTGGTGAAGAATCAATGAAAGACCAATGAACCAACACAACAATTTTCATTTGGGTTATATGCATGTTACGTTATAGGCATGCTAACTAGACATTAAAATGTTAGGATAGCATAACAAAAATTTTCAGTTGGGTTATAGGCATGTTAAGTAATTTTTTCATTGGGTTATAGGCATGTTAAGTTATAGGCATGTTAACTAGAATAAAAATAAACCAAAATTGGTGTGTGTTATTATCTTGCACATCTTGAACTGCACATTAGTAATAGCTTTTGATTAGTAATAGCTTCTGGTTGCATATTCTTGACATGGTTGCAAATTCAAGTAGGCACGTGAACTGCATCTGGAGGTTATTATTAACCTCACCCTGAAAATGAAATTATTGTTGAAATGTCCTGGAATTATAAATGAACTGCATAATACTCTTTTTTGGGAAAATTACTATTTTGTTTATTAATTTGATATCTTTTTGATGGATTTTAATAAAAATTAACACATATATATCCAACATGATTTGCCTTAAAATTTTCTTTAATTTAATAACTTTGGTTGATGTACAGGTTCAGGATGTACATAATGTTTGGCTTAGGAGAGGATCGCCTCCTTTGTAACCATGATCCTTGGGATGTCACCTCAGAAAGAGTCAATACTTAAGATTTTGCATTAATTTGTATTATTTGGGATCGCCTCCTTGGGATCGCCTCCAACTGTACATATGACCCATGCAAATGTAAATGAACCTGTTGTTATCATGGTGTTTATAGGAGTCATAATATAATTGTTATTAGGTGCTTAGAATAATGAGGCCATGGCCAATATCATGCAAGACTTATAAATAGAGTGAGTGAAAGAGTATTGTTCGTCTAATTGCCAGCAAAAGAATCCTTTCCCTTTTCTGTCTGTGATGGTGTGTGTTTTTGATGTATGCGTGCATTTTTGTATGCTTTCTCTCTTTTTGTAGTTGAATTAAAAAGAAGAATCTATCTCAAAAAATGTACCTTAATTTGGATACTTAGTTTGAGTTATTTGTATCCTCTTTAAAGTTCATTAAGTTCAGGCTTAATCATTTTGTTAAGGGAAGTAAATTACAATTAAGTACTTTAATTTTGTGGGGTACTAAAATTTTGAGGAGGTGATATCGTGAATGAATCGTGCCCTACGGGGACGGGTTATATACTATCTTCAATAGCGTAGGATTTTAAATTAACCATGCTAATTGGTTGTTCTGAGCCGAAGGCGCCAGCGCCGAAGGCGCTTGCGTCAAATTGGTTGTTCTGCGTCGAAGGCGCCCGCTAAATTTTATTACGCTAATTGGTTGTTCCGCGCCAAAGGCGTCCACATCGAATTTATTGTTCCGTGCCGAATGTGCTCGCACGTTGTTCCACGCCGAAGGCGGCTGTCCCGAATTTGTTATTCCGCGTCGAAGGCACGCGCGTCGAATTTGTTCCTCACCAAAGGCGCTCGCGCGTTGTTCCGCGCCGTATTTGTTATTCCGTGCCGAAGGTGCCCATGTCGCTAAATATTTTACGCTAATTTATTATGCTTTTAAATTTTGATTGTATAAATAATTTTTTGGGGAACAAAGATTTTGCGGGGGAAAATCTTAATTGCGCCCGCGCCGAAGGCGCCTGCGAAATTTTTTTAAACTAATCTGTTGTTCCGCGCTGAAGGCGCCCGCTAAATGTTTTTACAGTAATTTGTTGTTCCACGCCGAATTTGTTGTTTCATGTCGAATGCGTCCATGTCGCTAAATATTTTTACGTAAATTTGTTGTTCCGCATAATTTTGACCGTGGAAATAATTTTTTGGGGAACAAAGATTTTGCGGGGGAAAATCTTAATTGAACCGTGCCCGCGGGCACGGGTTATGACTAGTATATATATATATATTGACAAGTAAGTGGGGAATCTTTATTAAAATCGAAAAAATGTACATATTTACAAGCTAGGAAATTCCAATTCATTCATAGAGGGAGGGGGGATAGGGCACAAGCGCCGTCACCCCCTACAGACTACAAATGTACTGAAATTATCTAGCCACTATACATGGAAGGCATAAATCAACCATTATCAATAAATCCCCAATTAGAGAAGGGAGTGACTGCTGCAGGATGGTCCCTATCAATGTCACGGAGGGCAATACGCACATCACCAGCAATGTCTTCAAACAACTGAGTTCTCTGTATACATTTGCCCTCAAATATCCTGCTGTTACGCTGCCTCCATAGGTGCCAGACCATGGCGGCAAAGGCTGTTTTAGCTAACACCCCCACACAATCTTTATTATTATAGAGAGAAAGGATGAGGTCCCCAATCCCTGCTAGAGAGGAAGGAACGACTCCGGTATAACCAAGCTTGAGAAAGCTCCTTAGAAGAATATAACGTGAGTAGGAACACTCAAAAAATAGGTGGGAAATAGATTCGGCCTCTCCAGTATTACAGAGGACACAAGCCTCATTAGTGTTGATGCCCCATTTTGATAAGATATCCTTAGTAGGAAGTTTATTTAGGAAGGCTCTGAGCAGCGTCAGGGCCATCTTTGGCACATTCTTAGAGAACCAAATCACCCTGTAGTACGCAAAAGGGGGTCCCACTGCACGGCACCCCTCCCACGCATCACGAAGTGAACATCGGAATCCAGGATTCCAATTCCACTCATCTTGGCCGGAATGCAATCTGACTTGATGGAGAATAGGAAGCAAGTTTTGGATCTCGGCATTCCAAACTCCATCCACCCAATAATCCTTTACAAGAATGGTATCGGCATTAGGAGGGGGCCTATGAATTAGATGAAGTGGGCCACAGGGGAGCCAGTTGTCATACCAAAATGATGTAGAAGCTCCATCACTCACAGTCCTCTTAATAAGCTTTTGTGAAGTGGAACGATGCTTGAGAAGGAATTTCCAAGTACCTGATTGAGAGGGACAAGGCCTAGAAGAGTAGAAACCACTGTCAGCAGACACATACTGACTACGCATACACTTTGCCCAAAGCCCATCAGAAGTAAGAAATCTCTATGTGAGGCGCACACTAGAAGCAACATTCAGTTCTTCAAGCAACCTCAAACCAACACCCCCTTCACTTTTTGGACGGCATAAATCCTTCCAAGCCCAAATGTGTTGATTACCCCATATGAATTTCCGGCAAGCCGAATTAATGGAGCGAATGATTGATTACCCCATAAAAATACGTAGTACAATACCTGTACATGTATATGTGTATATATATGTATATACATATATATACATATATATATATATATATGTACTAGTCATAACCCGTGCCCGCGGGCACGGTTCAATTAAGATTTTCCCCCGCAAAATCTTTGTTCCCCAAAAAATTATTTCCACGGTCAAAATTATGCGGAACAACAAATTTACGTAAAAATATTTAGCGACATGGACGCATTCGACATGAAACAACAAATTCGGCGTGGAACAATAAATTACTGTAAAAACATTTAGCGGGCGCCTTCAGCGCGGAACAACAGATTAGTTTAAAAAAATTTCGCGGGCGCCTTCGGCGCGGGCGCAATTAAGATTTTCCCCCGCAAAATCTTTGTTCCCCAAAAAATTATTTATACAATCAAAATTTAAAAGCATAATAAATTAGCGTAAAATATTTAGCGACATGGGCACCTTCGGCACGGAATAACAAATACAGCGCGGAACAACGCGCGAGCGCCTTTGGTGAGGAACAAATTTGACGCGCGTGCCTTCGACGCGGAATAACAAATTCGGGACAGCCGCCTTCGGCGTGGAACAACGTGCGAGCACATTCGGCACGGAACAATAAATTCGATGTGGACGCCTTTGGCGCGGAACAACCAATTAGCGTAATAAAATTTAGCGGGCGCCTTCGACGCAGAACAACCAATTTGACGCAAGCGCCTTCGGCGCTGGCGCCTTCGGCTCAGAACAACCAATTAGCATGGTTAATTTAAAATCCTACGCTATTGAAGATAGTATATAACCCGTCCCCGTAGGGCACGATTCATTCACGATATCACCTCCTCAAAATTTTAGTACCCCACAAAATTAAAGTACTTAATTGTAATTTACTTCCCTTAACAAAATGATTAAGCCTGAACTTAATGAACTTTAAAGAGGATACAAATAACTCAAACTAAGTATCCAAATTAAGGTACATTTTTTGAGATAGATTCTTCTTTTTAATTCAACTACAAAAAGAGAGAAAGCATACAAAAATGCACGCATACATCAAAAACACACACCATCACAAACAGAAAAGGGAAAGGATTTTTTTGCTGGCAATTAGACGAACAATACTCTTTCACTCACTCTATTTATAAGTCTTGCATGATATTGGCCATGGCCTCATTATTCTAAGCACCTAATAACAATTATATTATGACTCCTATAAACACCATGATAACAACAGGTTCATTTACATTTGCATGGGTCATATGTACAGTTGGAGGCGATCCCAAGGAGGCGATCCCAAATAATACAAATTAATGCAAAATCTTAAGTATTGACTCTTTCTGAGGTGACATCTCAAGGATCATGGTTACAAAGGAGGCGATCCTCTCCTAAGCCAAACATTATGTACATCCTGAACCTGTACATCAACCAAAGTTATTAAATTAAAGAAAATTTTAAGGCAAATCATGTTGGATATATATGTGTTAATTTTTATTAAAATCCATCAAAAAGATATCAAATTAATAAACAAAATAGTAATTTTCCCAAAAAAGAGTATTATGCAGTTCATTTATAATTCCAGGACATTTCAACAATAATTTCATTTTCAGGGTGAGGTTAATAATAACCTCCAGATGCAGTTCACGTGCCTACTTGAATTTGCAACCATGTCAAGAATATGCAACCAGAAGCTATTACTAATCAAAAGCTATTACTAATGTGCAGTTCAAGATGTGCAAGATAATAACACACACCAATTTTGGTTTATTTTTATTCTAGTTAACATGCCTATAACTTAACATGCCTATAACCCAATGAAAAAATTACTTAACATGCCTATAACCCAACTGAAAATTTTTGTTATGCTATCCTAACATTTTAATGTCTAGTTAGCATGCCTATAACGTAACATGCATATAACCCAAATGAAAATTGTTGTGTTGGTTCATTGGTCTTTCATTGATTCTTCACCAAAATAACTTAACATGCCTATAGCATTCCAAATGCCAACTCACAACATTCCAAAACAGTTTCAGTTTGTGGGTTTGCCAAAAATGTGCAGTTATAGTTTCAGTTTGTGAGTTTGCCAAAAATACAAATAGTTATAATTTCAATTTAGTTCAACATTCCAAATTGTGCAGGATAATAACAAACAACAATTTTGGTCTATTTTTGGTCTAGTTAACTTGCCTATAACTTAACATGCCTATAACCCAGCGAAAAAATTATTTAATATGCTTATAACCCAACTGAAATTTTGGTTATACTATCCCAACAATTTAACTTGTTTAGTTAACATGAAATTTTGAGAAAGACCTGATCCAGAAACACTGTGGGAATCCAAATTCATATATGACAGAGTTGTGGTTATAAGATGAAACCCATCAATGATTCAATACACTAATATTATTTACTTCTCATTCAATCATGCAAGCCTTTTAAAATAGGGAACTACTAAAATACCCATTTTTCCTTGGTTCTCTCTTCAGTGCATCTTCAATCAAAACTTCTCATTTCATTGCAGTCTCCAATAGATAAATTTTTGAATAAAAATTTCTCAAAAAATGATAAGCTATAAAATTCAGAAACAACAGAACATTCTATCTATTTCACCAAAAACACACAATTTTTCCTCAAAGATTACATTTTGCAGTGCAAACGACAATACAAATTAAAATTTTAAAATGTTACCAATTAGATGAGGATGGCCCGCGCAAGAGAGTGACTATGGTTCAACCCAAACCCAAAACCAAACTGGACTCCATATCTCAAATCCCTATACCAAAACAAAAGAATCTATATTTGAAATCATAAAGGGTGACTATGGTTCAATGTAATATTTTTTTGTTTGACATGTATGGATAAAAAACTGGTTAGTGTGGAGGGAAATCATACGGCTGGGGCTCCAAAAATGGTCCCTAACCACAGCAGGAAGCCTGAATCAATGGCTGCCATTGGAAATGGTCTCGTTCTTATCGGATGGCTCCGTCTCAGCCTCCTCCTACTTGCAAGCCACTCAAATTCTGATCCCCCACATTTTAGCCCTTTGAACTCAAGAGATGCTGTTGTCTCTCCCCTCCATTTAAGATCTTCAGTTGAAAGTGAAAGCAAAAAAATACTTCTTGAGCCTCTCCGTCCCTACAAAATTGATGACACAAATCCATGAGTGCGTCTAGCTATCACCTTTGCTTCTTCGTGAAACTGCCACATCCAAAGAAAGACGAATATAATCAAAAGGACTAACAAAACAACAATGATTATTTACATCTCCAAGTGGGTCGAATTTATTAAGGGCGTACAATGTCTTCAGTGTAAGATCTCTGCAACATGTTCAAGGATAAAGGAAGATTGTGAGATGCCTTAACATGAGGCCAGTATCAGTGTATTACCCTCTTCCCCCTTGTAGTTTTCCTGCAAACTGCAAAATTTTTGTTGGCAACCCAGCTGTCCTTGAAATTTCAACATACCAGTTCAATTAACTTATAAATGGGTTAATTACATATGGGTTGGGGATGCATTAGATAATATTATACCTCTTTTCCTGTTTATAGTTACATATAAGAATGCAAATATTCCCAGAATATTGAACTCAATATTTGTATCTGATGAAAACAGATATTGATAAACTATGAACCTTCGGTGATGTTGATTATGTCATGTGGTCCTGTTATTTATTCTTAGAATTGCTTGCTGTATCATTTGATGTATCAATGCAGAAAACAAAAGGTAACATGTAACACATCAATAATGCAACTAATTTGTTGCTTCCAGCTAGCTAATACGTATTATTGTGGCTTAAACTAATGCCTTGTCTATTTTTCAAGATCGATGTAGGTAACTTAATCGCTTAAAACTCTGTCTAATTCTCCAAATGTGAGATAAAATTGATACATGCAGCTATATGACTGCATCATCATCTTTTTCTGTCTTTTAGAAGAGCAAATGACATTTTTCAAATAACAATTCATTGTGTTACCTGCGGAGTGACATTTTTCAAATGACATTATCATCTTTTTCTCCAAATTCTTCGGAATACTTCCGCCGATATTATTATTGCCCAGATCTCTGCAATATATAAACCAGGGGAGATATTACGGGAAGATTCCATATAGCATGTTCACACTCAATGAGTAAAGAATTAAAGTTCAGTGAAAGAAGCAGTGGAACTATATAGTCAAAAATTTCTAGTGCGTCATGTCCACAGCACACGATGTATTTTTTGAGCCAATATAGAATGTCAATAATAACATGATTGAAATATGTAAAGTTCATAATACTGCCACTTACATTGTAGTTCCCTAATCCATCACCAAGAGTAGCAAGTCTCTCGTCTTGTTCTTTGGTCAGTCCATATGAAAATGGTGTGGTGAACATCACCAGAAAACCAAAAGCGACAATTAGAAGAATCTCAATTTCATGTTACTCAGAAGTAAATCAAACATCCAGGTAGAAATTGTTGTTTTGTAAGTATGAAAATGAATGTTGTTCACATATTTTCTATGGACAAAATATGACAGATTTTCTAATGCATATGGACAAAAAATGATATGCATAGTGATTTGGTCAAAAAACTTGCGAGGATTGCCTGCGAGATTGATATGATATGCATAGTGATTTGTCGCAGGTAATCAGTTAGTAATTTGGTCAAAAAATGATATGCATAGTGATTTGTTCACATAGTTTCTATGGACAAAAAATTCCAGTGTGATCTACTCTTGCAAATAGCAATCTTGCATACAACAAAAATTCTTGAAACAAACACACCTTTATAGTAAGCTACTGAAGAAAACAATTACTTGCATACTATCAACATTGAAGTATCCATGCTTAATGGAGTTAAAAAAATTAAGTACAGAAGATATGAAGATAAATTGAAGGTACATACCCTTCCATCACTCATCAACACTGAACTCTTTCGCAAGTGAACATGATAAACTATGCAATGACTATGCAATTGCAAATTAACATCAAAATTGACAACAGGTTTAAACCCAGTTTGAAACCCAACTTTTAATTGTTCACATGAATGCAAACGGAACCCAGGTTTCTAATGTCAGCCCCATTTTAATTGTTAATTTGTGCATAAACCCAACCTGACTTTTCTAAAAATTAACAAATTTCAGGTTGCCATCCAAACTGGTTCCAGGTTGAAGAACAATTAACATCAGAATTGATTTTTGCCTTCTATTGTTCAGGTTGAAGAACAAAAAATTGCAAAAGTTCATGTTGAAGAACAAAAAATTGCCAGGTGCGCAAAATAACAAAAATTGCACTTGGGTATAACAAATTTGAAATTGCCAATAATAACCTATGTATAATAACAATAATAACCTGTGCAGAATAACAAAAATTTCAAAATTTTCTCATTGTTATTATACACATTATATTATTGTGTATAAAAAATTTGAAATCGAAACAAAAAATTACAATTAACAAATTTTTCTCACCCGTGTATAATAACAACAATTGCAAAAGTTCAGGCTGAAGAACAAAAAATCATCAGAATTGACAACTTTTCTAAAATTAGTTTCTATAACCTAAACTGAAATGTGTTAAACAATTAACAGATTTCAGGTTGAAGAACAATTAACAATAATAACACATTAACACATTTCACCTGCGTATATTAACATGTGAACAACTAACACTTTAACAATTTAATAGATGAAGTTTATATCAAACCTTTGAATGTTGTTTGTATGGAGGTACATAAAAATTGAGGGGTCAGAAATTGAGCGAGAGTTTGGTTTCACCCTAACTGTTTTAAAGTGTGTTTTTTGTTTTTTCACCAAAATTTGGTTCCCCCCCAATGTTTCAAATTTTGGTTTTAAATTCAAAATTTGGCGTTCACACAATTTAAAAGTCTTCCCACCAAAAGTTTGTCCAAGTCAAAACCTTCATTTTCCAAATAGTATAAACAATGATAGGAAGAGAAAACCTTCATTTTCCATGTACCAACATCAAGTGAGCACTAACACCTAACAAATCACTTGAATAATGGTAGTTGGCTGACAGTACAATGAAAGATACATTATGGAAACACACGAAACTTAACAACTGGAAATTCTGTGCATGTCTCATTTTTCTGTCAAATTTTATTCAGCTAAAAGATACCAATCCTGGTAGGAAAGATTGCTTCGAGTGTAAGCTAATCTCACCTGTATCGATGAAATGGATGATGACATTCTCCTGATCGACTCGTTGTTTGTTAGACCATGAAATCACATGAATGTGTTGTGTGCAGGATCCTCCTCTGATTCGGGAACACCGAAACAACACCAGGCATTTCTGTCAATCCAGAAAAAGAAATTTTGTGTCAAAATAAGGTTTCAGAAATTGATACATTCAAAATGTTTGTGTTTTAACAATATGATACAAATTGATACAAAATTTGAATAAATATGATACAAATTGATAATTAAAACATATTCTCCTCCTTTTCAAAGCAGCTTCCCAAAAATTAAGCTCCTTTTCCATTATCTTCTAGTCCTGCACATATCAAGTAAATAATCAATCACTACAACTAATAAAATTAAACAAAATTTACAACGGGAACTACATAAATTCACCAATCTGAGCTCAGGAAACCCCATATGTTAAGCCACGAGGAGAAGTTTGAACTGGGCAACTGATGCCAAGTCTCTTCTGGTTGCAATGTCGTAATTGTTTTGACATGTAACTGAAGTTATATGGTTAAAATGAAACATAAAAGCAATGGTTATCCATCTTAATGTTAATTTAGGTTAATGAGTAACACAGAGTTTTGATTCTATCTCGCCTTGATTGAGTTCTGAAACGTGGTCTCACTGATTGAAATAGTAAAAACTTAAAGTAAAGAACTGGAAAATTGTGAATATAGAAGAAAATCAGCAAAAAAACATTCCAACTACTCCACATAGCTTAACAGAAGACTTCAAGTTGGAAGGTATTGTTCTTGGGATGATCCATGTAGCATGTGCGTGTAGCACAAAGGCAGAACCAAATTTATTACTACTTAAACTGTTGCCATCCTTGTTTATTTCTGGAGAGTTCTGATTTAATGAACTTTGGTTTAATTATGGAGGGATAATTAACAGACCAAAATGGCATTGTTCATTGGCTGAAAATGAAGCAAGCTCAGGCACATAGTCATTGAGATTTATGTAATATTTAACTTCATTTAGCCAGGATGTTAAAATTCTAATTTGGGATTAGGCTTCATTTCCAATATCATTTTACAGGCACCAAGATATCTGAAGTATTAAAACATCAAACTGAAACTGCAAGCAATACCAAGCAGGTTAAAACATAAATTATAGCAAACTTGGTTGGTGTTTGCGTCTTTGTGCCGCTTCTTATATTTAGATTGGCTAAAACACCAAACACTTTTGCTTCACAAAAGGGAAATTAAATTATAAGGAAGACATGAGAGAAAGAGAGAGACCCAACAGCAAATCTATTGGTGAGCCGTCGATGCAATCGAAGATTTCTTATTCACATCTCTCCATAAATGACCCATAAGCATTTTCATTCTCCTACTGCCTATAGAGAGTAGTTGCTGCGATCCAGCTGAATATATCAAGCATGGAGATCTGTCGAAATTCTTCACGTCACTTGTTGAGTGAATTGAGGTGTGCAATCTCAATCTTCATCGGATTCATGGTGTTTTCTCAAGCAGGTTTTTGTTTTGGATCCCAATATTGTTGAATTCTGTTTAGCTTCATTATTATTTGTGTTGAATGATAATGTAGTCTTGATGTTTGAAATAGTGGCATATGATCCATTGGACCCAACCAGCAATATTACAATAAAATGGGATGTAATGTCTTGGACTCCTGATGGATATGTGGTAAGTTTACTCAGTTTGATTTCATGTTCTAGCATCAGTGCTTCATATTTAGAAACATATATCATGAGAATTAGCTACATTAGGAAACATCCATATTCTAAGCAACATTCATGTGGTTGAAGGGGTAGATTCAGGGGGCAAATTCAGCAAGTTTCCAGCACTTGGGTATGAAAAAAGGATTTGAAATTCTAAGCAAGTTTCCAGCAACACAGATAAATTTCTCTGCTTATAAATTTCCAGCAACACATCAAATGATTTGAAATTCTAAGCAACATTCATGTTTGATTTTAGAAATTATAAGCAATTTCCAGATAAATTCTAAGCACCAATGTGAAATTGCTTAGAATTTCAAATCAATGAATCAAACCCAGATAATTTTCCGAGCAATTTCTAAGCAATTTATCTGGAAATTCTAAGCAATGCAAGCAATTCTTCATGTATGTTGCTGGAAATTGCAGCAAGTTTCCAGGATTCTAGGATTCAGCAAGCACCATCCAGCAAGTTTCCAGGATTCAGCAAATGTATCTGTGTTACCCCTTGCAACCCAAGTGCTGATTCTAATCTGTCTAATTCCCATCTACCCCTAGAGATGAATCCAAGAGGTGGCAATGAAAAGCAATGAAATCTAAGAAAAGCAATGAAAACTATATATTTTTTCCTGCAATCATGATTGAATTTGTATTTTCATAACAATCAACTCACCATCTATTAATAAAATTTTTGCATGTCCTAATCAAGCTGCAAAATCTGAACAATATGAAAAAGGATCAAAATGCAATTAACACAAAGGCCAGCATCAAACATATCCCTCTCAATTTCAACAATTGCTTGAATTTCACTGAGATCCAACGCAAAAGGCTTAAATTTCTGTCGTCTGGATCTAACGGAAACATTGAAAAGCTTTATACTATTCTAAATATTAATCAAAACCCATGCCAAAAACACAGAGAGCAACAGAGAAGATTCAATTTTAACCAAAACACACTTGCAGAATCCATCCACAAACCCCAAATATTATGACAAATTCAGCATGCGATACAAAAAAGATTCAATTTTTTTCACAACAATAGAGAAGAAACGATAACCTCACCTGAATCTCTGGACTCCAACATGATCCCAATTCCAAAATTGATGAGCATCGTGCGCTCCTCCTCCGCTGAAGCTAGCCTCACGGTTCCCAGGATGATGATCCCTTGAGATTGAGGAAGAAAACGAAGCTGAAAGAGATTGGGTTTTCTCAATAACAAAATGATTCTTACTCTTTCAGCTTTGAGGGGTCGAAGGGGCTTCGAGCGGGAGATCCCCGGAGAGATTTTGCGCGATGAAAGTTGCCAGCTTCTTTTGGGGGCAGGGGTCTTGCGCGGGGTTTTGGTGGCAAAGAAGCAGAGAGAGTTAGAGAGAGAGCGCGCGCGTGTGAGTGAGATTACTTCCCCCCAACGTTTGGACATTGGTCAGCTCCGTATTCCCAAATTTTCAAATTTTTAATTTTTCAAACAAAATTTCAATTTTCAAAATTCCCCCCCAAAGCTTTCCCCCCCAAACCCATCCTAGTCATCATTCACTACAACAGAAAGGGTGATTTGTAGCGGTTAAATTAGTAGCGGTTTATAAAACCGTTACTAATTGTATGTTTATAGCGGTTACGACCCGCGAATAAAAAAATTAGCAACTCAAAACATGCGGGAAGAACAATTGAAGTGGCGGGAATAATTATTTTCCGTTGTAGCGGTTCGGAACCGGTACAACGAGGGACCAAATAATTAATTATAATACTAAACCCAATTACAGAAAGTAAATTAAAAGAAACGGCGGGAAGAGGGAGTAAGGCGGGAATTTTTTAAGCACGTTACAGCGGTTTAGAACCGCTAACATATAACGAAATACTTTATTGCGGGTTAGAACCGTGACAATTTAGTTAGGTGCGGGTCGGAACCGCTACAACACCTACCCAAATTACTATCCCCACAAATCTCAGTATAAAATTTCTCTCATCCCATCGAGTTTCCAAATTCGCAGCAACCGGCCTTCCTCCAAAATTTAGGGCTTCGACGATTTTTCGTCCAACAACAAACGGCGACGCTGGGTCTGCGATCATCGGCGTCTTTGGGATCGTCGGATAGGTTCGATTCTTGTTTGCGATCATTGCGGTTAGGTTCGATTCTTGTTTTCGTCCGACGTCTTCGCTAGATCTTTGTGGTCATCGGTAAGTTTGATTCTTTGGATCTTGTTCTTTTCGTTCTCAGAAAATTCTTTGGGATCTACGCTCGCTTAGGGTTGATCATCGACGTTGTAAAAAAGTATTGGTGAAGATTTTTAACTTGCATTGAATTTGTTACGGTTTCATGTATTCGATACTGATATGGAAAAATTGACCAATTTTGATGAATCTTGGATATGTTTATGCATATTTGATGTACTTGGTTAGTTATCACTTTTTACGGTATCCTATTTCTGGTTTTTTCACACAGATTGATGACATACATTTTTTGCTCAGGTACTATTGTTGACGAGGAATCTCTCCGTCAATTTGACTTGTCCTGATTTTGAAGACCATGTGAGTAACTCCATCCCTATATTTCAACAAATTTCAACTATAAGATTCTTTCAATATATCTGATGCTATGGAATTGGTTTTTAAATGATTTGCGGTTAAAGCATTTCATAGAGATCCTTTATCATATAAGGGATTCCTTTGTTCCGACACTACTATTTAGGTTATAAGCATTTAAAAATCGATATTTTACTTGTAGAATCATACTTGTTTTTGAAGATAAGAAGTCGGAATAGTTCAGATTACTTCCAAACGCTCAAAAAACCATTGCAGCAAACCAAATCATCCGAAGATGGCTGAATCCCGAGGAAATCATCAAGGCTAACAATTCTGGAGGAAGACACCATTTAACTTGTGGAATGATGGCACTAAATTACAGGACAAAAAACGAAAAATAATATATGAATACCTGAAATCTAGTACACGAAATTCTGTTAGGTTGGTTGATAACTGACACATCTATTTCTAGGTTGTACAGTAAACTTTGATCGAGCTTCTTAATGATTTCCTGAAATCATCAAGGCTAGTATACGAAATATATGAATACCTGAAATCTAGTATACGAAATTCTGTCGGAAATCTAGTATACGAATACCCGAATAAAATGGTAGGTGCACGAAAAAGTTACCATTACAAAATCATAAACCATCGAATATCAACTGATCCAAAGAGTCTTACTAGTTCATCCAGCCGTTACAAAAAATAATAATTACAAAACCGTTAATTTTGCAACCAGTATATTCTGTTTATTGGATACAAGGAAAATGTCTTCATAGACATGGAAACATACATGTAGAGTTTATTGTCTTGCAAGGATTTGCGTCATGCTTTATACCGAAAGAGCATGAGCACCCAATATTCAATGAAATTTTGCCACCCTTCTACAACACCTCAAAGTAGTGCCTCCAAGGCTCCAACTGAAGATACATCACATTATGCTAACTCCCATAAGCATTCAGCATCCCTGTCACAGATGTAGCACACATGCTGAAAACAAATCTACATGATAACTCTGCCAAATTTGAAAATTCATTGGTCTCACAGCATTATAAGTACCAAAAATGTATATAGCTAACTGAATATCAGAAGCTTGCAGGAACGACAAGATGAAAATAAATTTAACCAAGTTAGGATAATGACTAGGTGCAAGTGCAAAATTCGTAGTTCACGAATGAAGTATTCTATCCTGTGCAGTCGCAAACCCTTGAGATACACAAATGGTGGGAGCTTCTTAAGCTAAAATTTGACTCCCACCCTAGATTGCAAAAAAGGACCACGTTACTTGGTCAACTTTCAGGCCTCTTCAATTTAGAGCAATGTTTCATGCCTTGCATATTGGAAAGAACAGATGGCAAGTGAGAAGATGGGATCATTGAACCTACCAACTGCAATCTAGAGAATATCCGTTAAACCCTGATAAAATCAGAGTTATTTTAAAGAAAAGGTTTGAGGCACGTAATCTCTTTCTACATGTTGTTTATTATTTGTAGAAATGTATTTGTCACTTTTACATAAAATCACTTCAATAGACTAAATATTATATCTCAACACTCCTTTAGCTTTATCATATATATCACACGTATCCAGCTTATTAAATATGTAGTCCACTTCTTTCCCAAAGACTTGATATTGTCAGCTGATTCATACAGCTGATTCGTAGAACTAACATGTCTCGTCTTTATTGCCTTCTTGTTACATTGTTACATTGTTACTTAAATCAGTTTATTGATAAATGTATCATATTTACATGTTGCATAACATAATATAATTTCAACATGGTCATTTGTATTTTTGCAACAAATAATCTGGGGTTTCTTTTAGTTACATGTTGCTTAACATAAAATAATTTTGACAGGTTCATTAGTATTTTTACAGCAAATGAATTGGGTTGATACATTGACATGTTCATATGCACATCTAATCTTCAACCATAAGAAAAGAATGGAATTGCTTGATACAAGCAGTAGGCTCTATAGCATGTGACAAACTGAGGTTACTCATTTTCCGAAGTCTTAATATTGATAAGTCTGAATCCACATGCCTCCAATTTTATGATGTCCATATATAAGAATTTATCGGTATAGGTATAGACAAGTGGATATCTATTTCAATCAATAATTAACTCAGGAAACATCTATTTCAATATTGGCAAGAACTACAGTTCATGTTCCATGCTGTCAATACTGTAAGAACACACGATAGCAGAGACGCATTTGTCACATGCATTATATAATTAGTGTTTAGTGTTTTCCCACCATCCCATCATCCCACCAAGCATTTACCTAATAACACTAATTAGTGTTTTCTTGTATGAAGGATGGATAAGTCTTGGATTCAACTACCAAAAGGTTCTCATGAATACGTAGCAGGAGTGAATGCATTCTTAGATTTTGCTTTTGAGCACAAGGCTATTCGTGGGAAAATTTTGTGTCCATGCGAACATTGCAAATTTTTAAAGTCTGGCACAAGGGATGAATGTTTCGAACATTTACTCCTCACCCATTTTCCCAGAAATTATACCTTCTGGGATTCACATGGAGAGGCGGGAACATCTCGTAATGTCGAACGAGTGGCTCCATGCTCGCATCTTAGAAGTGATACAACTCCCCTAGCAGCGGATACAATACAAGAAATGATATATGATGCCTTTAGACCGGGATTGAATAGTCAAGGGATGACTGAATCGGTCGTTGATGGAGACACAGGGGTGTCAAATACTAGCAGTGAGTCAAGTGGTGGTAATGCCAGAGAGTTTTATGACTTGCTGAAAGATAACGAACAACCATTATACGATGGATGCACCAAGTTCTCGAAACTCTCATTTCTAATCAGGCTATATCACATCAAGTGTTTGTGTGGTGTTAGTGACAAGGCTATGGATATGGTTTTTAAATTGTTGCATGATGCATTCGCATTTGCAAATATCCCTCCATCTAATTATGATGCGAAGAAGATCATTAATAAACTTGGTCTTAAGTATGAAAAAATACATGCATGTCCTAATGATTGCATGCTATATTGGGGGCCGGATGCGGATAGAGAAAATTGCAAAGAATGTGAGGTGTCTAGGTGGAAGAAGAACTCTAAGAAGAAGAAACAACCCGTAAAGGTATTGCGCTACTTTCCCCTAAAATCAAGATTACAAAGATTATTTATGTCTTCTAAAACTGCTGAGAGTATGCGGTGGCACTCAAGTGAACCCAGTGTTGATGATATGATGAGACATCCAAGGGATTCTCAAGCTTGGAAACATTTTGATTCCATGCATACTGAATTTGCTTCTAAGGAACGTAATGTTCGACTTGCATTAGCTACTGACGGTTTCAATCCATTTGGAAATTTAAGCACAAGTTATAGTATTTGGCCAGTTATTTTGATCCCATACAATAGTCCCCCGTGGATATGCATGAGGTCAACTGAATTCATTGTTTCTATGTTGATTCCTGGAAAGAAAATGCCTGGAAACAATATTGATATCTATTTGCAACCTTTAATTGCTGAGTTGAAAGAATTGTGGGAAAAAGGGGTTGAGACATATGATGCATATAAAAATGAGGTGTTTGTGTTGAAGGCAGCTCTATTGTGGACTATTAGTGACTTTTCAGGGCTTGGAAATATTTCAGGTTGGAATACACACACTGGTTATGCTTGTCCATCATGTAATTTTGATCAAATTCCTCTTTATTTGGGTTGTAGTAGGAAGTGGTGTTTCATGGGTCATCGTCGATTTTTGAGGCAAGGCCATAAGTTTCGGTTGAATCGTCTTCGTTTTGATGGACGTATAGAAGATAGGGATCCGCCTACATTATTATCCGGGTCAGAGATTTTGAATCAAATGGAGAATATAGAGTTTTCCTTTGGAAAACGTTCATCAACTAGTAGTACTACTGAAAGCAGAACGCGAAAGAGAGCAAATATTGATCAAGCTTCAAAGCAATGGAAAAAGAGAAGTATATTTTTCCAACTTCCATATTGGGAGTCTAATTTATTGCGTCACAATCTTGATGTGATGCATATTGAGAAAAATGTATGTGATAATGTGTTGTTCACATTGATAAATGACAGAGGAAAAAGGAAAGATCATTTAGAGGCTCGAAAAGACTTGCAAAAATTGGGTATTAAAAAGGAACTCTGGCCAAAAGAGGATGGAAAATCTTGTCCAGCAGCGTTGTTCACAATGAAAAGGCAAGAGATTGACACATTCCTTGATACTTTGAAATGTGTCATTGTGCCAGATGGTTACTCAAGTGATTTTTCTAGATGCATTGACCTTGCGCAACGTAGAGTATTTGGACTGAAGAGCCATGATTCACACATCCTTATGCAGGAGTTGTTGCCTCTGGCTATTAGGAACATTTTACCTCGTGCGGTGTCTTCTGTGTTGGTTGATTTAGGTTACTTCTTCAAACAATTATCTTACTGCCTGCTGATGTATGTTTCATGAATGCATAAAGCATTCTTGCCACAAGTACTATTTTAGGATTCAACACCATTAGTATTGTTTTGGTTATCAACTAGATGCTTGTCATTCGGGTAATACATTGTTATATTCATAGATTCCCTTTCATAGAGTCCTTGTAACCATGCCTTCCAGATCCTACTATAATATAATGGTTACATGATTCCCTTCCATCTCAAAAATATATATTAATTTATATGACTTGAAAATATTCTACATTATAATTATAAGTGATTTTCTTAACCATTATGGGCTGACATATACATGTGAAAGACCAAAAAAAATTCAAATCCCATATTTGTAAGATTAAATATATACTCATACCCCACTGTTTGTATCCGCAAATGCAACATATGTATTTCCCATCTCCAGCCATATCCTGAAGCAAAAATATAGACATCTTTCTAATACAGGTGAACATATGTTTCTGCATATCAAAATTGGTCCATAATTAATGTATTACATGAACTATGGCTGAAGAGATAATCCCCACTAGCCTTATCAATACAAGAGACCATGAACCTTTCTAGCAAAATGGAGGTACGCATGATTTGTATCCGCTGTTTGTATCCGCTGACAGAATACAGAGGTACGCATGATTTGTATCAGAGATAATCCCCACTAGCCTTATCAAGACAACTGTTTGTATCCGCTGACAGGATAGGCTTGCACTCACTGCCTCTAAGTTGGCTGTGAATGGTGATGTGACTCGCATGATTCATATACAGCTACAATAATACATTGTTATATTTAAATATATGAATTTGTACATTCTGTAGACTAGGGTTACATCGGGAAATATCATCATGTCATTTTATTTATTTTTGTTCTTCATTTAGAAACTTAGATCAGTAGCAATATCCATGTCTGCATGTGATGACTTGGTATTTGGAAAATACTTAACAATTATCTTACTGCCTGCTGATGTATGTTTCATGAATGCATAAAGCATTCTTGCCACAAGTACTATTTTAGGATTCAACACCATTAGTATTGTTTTGGTTATCAACTAGATGCTTGTCATTCGGGTAATACATTGTTATATTCATAGATTCCCTTTCATAGAGTCCTTGTAACCATGCCTTCCAGATCCTACTATAATATAATGGTTACATGATTCCCTTCCATCTCAAAAATATATATTAATTTATATGACTTGAAAATATTCTACATTATAATTATAAGTGATTTTCTTAACCATTATGGGCTAACATATACATGTGAAAGACCAAAAAAAAATTCAAATCCCATATTTGTAAGATTAAATATATACTCATACCCCACTGTTTGTATCCGCAAATGCAACATATGTATTTCCCATCTCCAGCCATATCATGAAGCAAAAATATAGACATCTTTCTAATACAGGTGAACATATGTTTCTGCATATCAAAATTGGTCCATAATTAATGTATTACATGAACTATGGCTGAAGAGATAATCCCCACTAGCCTTATCAATACAAGAGACCATGAACCTTTCTAGCAAAATGGAGGTACGCATGATTTGTATCCGCTGTTTGTATCCGCTGACAGAATACAGAGGTACGCATGATTTGTATCAGAGATAATCCCCACTAGCCTTATCAAGACAACTGTTTGTATCCGCTGACAGAATAGGCTTGCACTCACTCCCTCTAAGTTGGCTGTGAATGGTGATGTGACTCGCATGATTCATATACAACTACAATAATACATTGTTATATTTAAATATATGAATTTGTATATTCTGTAGACTAGGGTTACATCGGGAAATATCATCATGTCATTTTATTTATTTTTGTTCTTCATTTAGAAACTTAGATCAGTAGCAATATCCATGTCTGCATGTGATGACTTGGTATTTGGAAAATACTTAACAATTATCTTAACATGATTGATACATGCTAATTTTATATGAGTAGACATAGAAACTATATAATTTTACATGTCATTAATTTTACATGTTAATATTCTGGATAAGTATTACTAAAATGAAAACTTATCAGTTTTCCACCGCAGAAAATAAAGTGTGTTAATCATGCCCCCTACAGAGAGACTTTCTTAACGCTTACTACCACCCATAGTGATACATAATATTTCTATGTGGAAACAATTACCCATAACAGGGAATTCAAGATCTTCCAGTATACACAATTAGTGTTGCTTACCACCACCCAGAAGCACCTGATGCTACTCTGTCCTTGCACTAGTAATACATAATATTTCTCATGTCTTAATTTCATGTCTTAATTTCATGCCAATATACACAATTAGTGTTGTACAGTTTGTTTAGTCACAACATCCTCAGTTATATAATCTCATGTCTTAATTTTTATTTTATTGTGCAGGAGAGCATTCGAGTAGAGTCACAACAGGAGGGTGTCGAAAGGCAAGGAAGAAATGATGCTGTCGCTCGCATTCTTGGCGATGATCACCCAGGACGGGTGTTTGGTTTTGGATCTAATGGTTCTCAATCCCGGATCTTTGGGATACATAGAAGATTTGTCCCATCTCCATCCTTCGCGTCTGACGCTTCATCAAGTCATTCAAATCTAGTGACGCAGGAGGAGTTTGATAGTCAGAAACAGGAGCTTGAGCAGTGTAGGTCTCGGCTTGATCAATGTACAACTCAGCTTACTCAGTGTACTTTTTTATTGAGCTTCTTCATGACACAAAACTTTACTCCAGAACAACGGCAGAAGTTACATGAAGATCCGCAGTTTCGGAACATCTTCCTTCCGCCATCCGGTCCTTAGGTCCTTAGTTTATTTTGATGATGTAGGAAAGACTTTTTTGTATTAAGAAGTATCATGTAGTTTATTATGTGTTAAAGACTTTTGTTTTGCATGGATTACTATTGTATCTTTCAGTTTTTAAAAAAAATAAATAAATTCCTGTTTTGAGATTATTATTTTTTAATACATTAATTTGGTTTGTGACACCCACAAACAGAATTAATTTTTTAAATTAATTACTTTATTAGTGGTAAAAATCCACTATAAAAACTGATTCGGTTAGTGGCGGTTCTAAATCTTCACAAATGGTGCGTTTTGGGCGGGTTAAAACAGTAATTAAAAACTGCTACAAAATGTTTGTAGCGGTTAAAATCTCCTACAAACTGTTTTTGAGGTTAATTTTTTAAAAATAATTTATTCCTGTTATGGCGGTTTCGAACCGACAAAAACAATTATATATCTGGCGGTTTAGAACCGCTACAAACGTTTTTTGAGGTTAATGATTTAAAATACATTGTGGTGGTTTAGAACCGCAACAAATCATTACAGTTCCGGCGGTTTAGAACCGCTATAAATGTTTTTAAATCGAAATTATAGTTGCCGCCTAAAATATTTTATTGCCGGGTCGGAACCGCTAAAAACAAGGGTTGCATGCGGTTTATTTTAGGCGGTTTTAAACCGCTAATAACTACGTTTCTCACCCCCTGTTTCATGGCGGCTGACAGAACCGCTTCCACCTGCGTTTCTGGCGGTTCCGACCCGCCATAAACGAATTTCTAAACCGTCAAGACTGCCCTCCTTCCTTGTAGTGATTTATGTTTTATCCTAGTCAGCTTTTGCTTGCCACGTAGGACAAACCTTTGTCCTAGTAGGATAAGATTCAAAATCTTCATGTTTTATAGAATAGATATATGTATATATACAAATAGATATATACATATATACATATATATATTTAGACTGGGGCACCAAGGGTGGTCCACGTACATCAGGTCCTCTCTGGACTGGGGCAGGTGCTCTCATCTGCAGCGGGGCTGGCGCTCCAACTACAGCATGACGAGCTCTCGGACAATCCTTCGCTACATGCGAGGCATCTCCACAAACTAAGCATAGTCCCATCTTCTTTCTGCAGGTGGCCTGAACATGTCCAGGCTTTCCGCAGAAGTGGCACGGGCCCTTGCCCTGAATCTGAACTGGTGCTCCAGGCCTCTTGAATGGTACCGTCTGAACTGGCCTCATCACCGGCCTAGCAGGTGGCCGGTACTGCTCCATGGGACGCTTCCTTTATCAGCTGAAGGGTCAGGCATAAGAGTTATGATCTCATGATTCTTCGCAGCATCCAGCACCTCCCTCATAGTCGTGAAACTCATCGAAGACATAGAAGCCTGAATCTTCGGACGCAGTCCCTGACGAAAGCGATCAGCTCGCTTCTCCTCCTTCCTTACCATATGCGGGGCAAAACGGCTCAGCATCTCGAACTCAGCTTCATACTCCTCGACAGTCATATCCCCCTGCTTCAGATCTATAAACTTGCTCAGCAGCTCCCTCCTAGCAGATTTAGTGAAATACTTGTCCTTGAACATCGATCTGAAGGTCTTCCACCCCACTGGCTTCTCAAGACGCCTCTCCTCGATGCGCCACCAGTTCCTCGCATTCTCCATCAGCTGCATCTTCGCTATCTCCACTCGGGTATCGTCAGGAATCTTCGTAGCAACTAACTTCTCCTCCGTGCTCTGGATCCACTCGTCAGCAGCTAGGGGTCCCTCCTTCCCCGAAAATGTCCTTGGCTGGAGCTCGTTGAACTGCTTCACTCCTGGAGCAGCTTGTGGGGCAGGCGGAGGAGGTGGTGGTGAAACTGGAACAGCCTGGGCAGTACGCTGGGACTGCTGAACCAACTGATGCTGAACATCCAGCATCTCCCTCATTACACCCAGAAACTGACGGAAGTCTCCGCCCTGGTCCTCCGGAACTCCATCTCCTGAGTTCCCCGATCGGGTAACGCGTCGTCCTGCCATCCTATTGACAGAAACACAGAGATTTGACTCGTATGATTACTGGATGATAACAAAATGAATTTCAATACTTCGATTGTTCTGTATTTGCAGAAAGAGAGGACTTGCATGGGCCACCACTAAAACCTGTCACGCCCCGCTTCCCAAAAAGGACGGAGGCGAAGCGTGACTAAGGCCTGCTTAGGCCGGGGCTGAGAGCCCAGACCCAATAAGCGTCTGTGGTATTCCAAAATGAAGGAAACAGGTCCCCGCAAGTTAGTACAGAACAACAAAAGTACTGAAAAGAGATATCATTTCATTTTATTCCAAATATAACATCCAAAGTACTGAGAGTCTAAAACGCCCGAAGGGCTACAACTACAGAAAAAAGAACTACCGGTGCAAGCACCCAACCTAGACAAGAAAACAACAGGTGCTACACACCCAATCTAAACTGGAACAGAACTCTGGATCAGCAACTAGAGGCCTCTAACTCTGGTCCTCCTCTGGATCGTACTCCGGATCAACGTCCTCCGGCTCTCCGTCTGCTGGCAAGTCCGCCTCGTCGACGTACTCTGGCTCAACACCTGACGTACAACACCAAAAGAAGGAACTGTACATCAGGTAAGGTCTACAAACAGGGTTAGACCAAACTGCAAGTGTATCAACTTTTAGACAACGTTTTACTGGTTGATTAGCATGCTGGGGTTATAACTGAGTAACAAAAACGCAGCAGGAAAGTAAAGCATAGCAAGTAGTAGTCGTAGCGTGTGCTACCAACTACGGGACTAACCTACAGGTGTCATGATAAGTAGGGACGTGACGGGACAAGACGAGACAAGACAAGTGAGACACGAAAGGGTTCATGCCTTACGGTTCGAGGGGGGTCAGATCCTCTTGCTGTGCGCACGCTCAACCCAACCCCAAACCCTAAGGAAGATAAGACAAGACAAACAGTACAAGGGATCACTCGCTCTAGCTTGGCGAGTGCCCTATTGCCCGCAGGCTGTGTATCAGTACAAGGGATCACTCTCTCTAGCTTGGAGAGTGCCCTAATGCCCGCAGGCTGTGAATCAGTACAAGGGATCACTCGGAGAGTGCCCTATTGCCCGCAGGCTGTGCAAGACGGGACGGGACGTGATAAGACATGAAGGGTTATTCTAGGGTGTCCACACACACGCACACACATGATAATCCTACGATGTCAAAAGTTGTTGTTGTCAAGCTCAGACTTCGTCGTCAAGTCTGAGCCGTCAGGGGTCGTCCCGGACGCTATCATTTCACGTCCGGTTCTATTTGTTCACAGTTATCAGTTCTAACCAACTAAGGCCTAAGCACGGCCAAAATTGCAAGTGGGATACACTTGCCTGCGATGGCGAGTGTGTCGTCCTCTCGAAGTGTCTCGTCCAAGCGTCTCGTCCGCGGAAGTCCGTCTGAAATAGTGCCGTGGCAACGGTGTCAGGTCTCAATTTCATCAAATCCTATTAGGGTTCGTTTCTAGGTTATCGGGACTATCCTATTCGTCAAAAGTCACTTTTTCGATGTTTCAACCTAATCGACGATCTAATCCTATGTGCACAGTCAACAAAGTCCATTCGTCGATTCTAGATTTGTACAACGTTTTACTGGTACTGGAAATAAATTTTAGTTCAAATTGTCGATTTTTAGTTTAGGGTTCAGTCAGCTATTGTGGGGGTTTCTACGAGTTTCGGGGAACCAACCTTAACCGGAGTTTGTCGTAGAATGGAAGTCGTGTCTGAACGGAGAACTCCTCAGCGTCAAATCTGGTCCACGCACGATTTCCCAAAAGCTGGAACTTGCGACGAAGGCCTACGACGTGTCGTAACGTCGTAGACGGCAAATCCACGAAGTAGCACACCCAAGTGGGGCCCACAGCAGTGCTAGGGGTCAATGGGTGACCCACAACACCTCTGGAGGACTTGGGGGCCCACCACAGGAGTTGGTGTGGAAGAATCCAAGTTGCTACGTTCGGCCGTCGGTCGGACACTGTCGGTGCAGAGGATTCCCTCGGTCAGACCTAGAGAGGCTCTCGGTCGGGCGAGTTGCAGCGCGGCGGAGGCGGGGCCTTATGCGGTGCGAGGGATTCCCTCGGTCAGACCGAGCGGATCTCTCGGTCGGACACAGCGGGTGCGGGTGTGCAGCGCTTGGGGCCAATGTGGAGCGGCCTCTCGGTCGGTGCGGGGAGTTCCTCCGGTCGGGCACTTGGCGGGGGTTGCAACGAAGCGGGGTGCGGAGCGGAGTGGGGTGCGTGCCTTGGCTTCGATCGGAGCGGGCGATCTCCTCGGTCGGAGCGGGGCGCTGCGGGTTGCAACGTTGCAACGTTGCAACGTTGCGGAGTGGTGAGCGAGTGCGGGAGCGGGCGTCGGTCGTGCACGGGAAATGTGGGGGCGGCTGTTGGTCGTGCGCGGCAGCGGTTGCTGCAACGTTGTGACGAACTTTTGGAGATTGTTTTGACGGCTAGGGTTTGTGTGGCTGCGAACATGACTTAGCCTAGGGTTTATTTAAATAGATTAGAGCAAGGGTTAGGTCTATGGTTTTAAGAAAAGTAATTAAAATATTTAAAATAATTAATATAATTTAAATTTACTCTCCTCTCCCTCACGCAAGTTGTGTGCGGTCAAAAATTTTGAAACTTGGTCAGAAAATTATTTAATACGTTATTATAATATTGGAATTTTATTATAATTAAAACACTTATAAAAATAGGTTTTAAAATTATTTAAAACTTGCTCAAAATGGAAAATAGGTTAAATTAAGCCTAAAAATTGTAAAATAATTATGGGGTGATCGGGACGACGAAAGAAAGAGAACCAAGAAGACGGATCTAAATTTCGACGTCAAGAGACGAAACTAAAAATAGAAACGTCTCGCATCAAAACAGAAAGTCGTGAGGTCACATCAAATAAGATAGAATCACGGAAGAACGAATCGAGAAAAGTCGTTCCAAAATAGTTCCACAATCTAATACCCTCATAGACGATCACAACGACATATCACACAATAATGTTCAAAATCAAATAGAGTCTAAAAATAAACACGTGCACGATCAAGATCACGTGCACAAAGAAAGTACGATCGGAAACCGACCGTTACACCGAATGCCCACCTCCCTCAAGCTCATATGTATATATGTATATATACATATGTATATATGTAAATGTATACATACATACATACATATATATATATATATATATATATATATATATATATATATTCTATAAAACATGAAGATTTTGAATCTTATCCTACTAGGACAAAGGTTTGTCCTACGTGGCAAGCAAAAGCTGACTAGGATAAAACATAAATGATGACTAGGATGGGTTTGGGGGGGAAAGCTTTGGGGGGGAATTTTGAAAATTGAAATTTTGTTTGAAAAATTAAAAATTTGAAAATTTGGGAATACGGAGCTGACCAATGTCCAAACGTTGGGGGGAAGTAATCTCACTCACACGCGCGCTCTCTCTCTCTAACTCTCTCTGCTTCTTTGCCACCAAAACCCCGCGCAAGACCCCTGCCCCCAAAAGAAGCTGGCAACTTTCATCGCGCAAAATCTCTCCTGGGATCTCCCGCTCGAAGCCCCTTCGACCCATCAAAGCTGAAAGAGTAAGAATCATTTTGTTATTGAGAAAACCCAATCTCTTTCAGCTTCGTTTTCTTCCTCAATCTCAAGGGATCATCATCCTGGGAACCGTGAGGCTAGCTTCAGCGGAGGAGGAGCGCACGATGCTCATCAATTTTGGAATTGGGATCATGTTGGAGTCCAGAGATTCAGGTGAGGTTATCGTTTCTTCTCTATTGTTGTGAAAAAAATTGAATCTTTTTTGTATCGCATGCTGAATTTGTCATAATATTTGGGGTTTGTGGATGGATTCTGCAAGTGTGTTTTGGTTAAAATTGAATCTTCTCTGTTGCTCTCTGTGTTTTTGGCATGGGTTTTGATTAATATTTAGAATAGTATAAATCTTTTCAATGTTTCCGTTAGATCCAGACGACAGAAATTTAAGCCTTTTGCGTTGGATCTCAGTGAAATTCAAGCAATTGTTGAAATTGAGAGGGATATGTTTGATGCTGGCCTTTGTGTTAATTGCATTTTGATCCTTTTTCATATTGTTCAGATTTTGCAGCTTGATTAGGACATGCAAAAATTTTATTAATAGATGGTGAGTTGATTGTTATGAAAATACAAATTCAATCATGATTGCAGGAAAAAATATATAGTTTTCATTGCTTTTCTTAGATTTCATTGCTTTTCATTGCCACCTCTTGGATTCATCTCTAGGGGTAGATGGGAATTAGACAGATTAGAATCAGCACTTGGGTTGCAAGGGGTAACACAGATACATTTGCTGAATCCTGGAAACTTGCTGGATGGTGCTTGCTGAATCCTAGAATCCTGGAAACTTGCTGCAATTTCCAGCAACATACATGAAGAATTGCTTGCATTGCTTAGAATTTCCAGATAAATTGCTTAGAAATTGCTCGGAAACTTATCTGGGTTTGATTCATTGATTTGAAATTCTAAGCAATTTCACATTGGTGCTTAGAATTTATCTGGAAATTGCTTATAATTTCTAAAATCAAACATGAATGTTGCTTAGAATTTCAAATCATTTGATGTGTTGCTGGAAATTTATAAGCAGAGAAATTTATCTGTGTTGCTGGAAACTTGCTTAGAATTTCAAATCCTTTTTTCATACCCAAGTGCTGGAAACTTGCTGAATTTGCCCCCTGAATCTACCCCTTCAACCACATGAATGTTGCTTAGAATATGGATGTTTCCTAATGTAGCTAATTCTCATGATATATGTTTCTAAATATGAAGCACTGATGCTAGAACATGAAATCAAACTGAGTAAACTTACCACATATCCATCAGGAGTCCAAGACATTACATCCCATTTTATTGTAATATTGCTGGTTGGGTCCAATGGATCATATGCCACTATTTCAAACATCAAGACTACATTATCATTCAACACAAATAATAATGAAGCTAAACAGAATTCAACAATATTGGGATCCAAAACAAAAACCTGCTTGAGAAAACACCATGAATCCGATGAAGATTGAGATTGCACACCTCAATTCACTCAACAAGTGACGTGAAGAATTTCGACAGATCTCCATGCTTGATATATTCAGCTGGATCGCAGCAACTACTCTCTATAGGCAGTAGGAGAATGAAAATGCTTATGGGTCATTTATGGAGAGATGTGAATAAGAAATCTTCGATTGCATCGACGGCTCACCAATAGATTTGCTGTTGGGTCTCTCTCTTTCTCTCATGTCTTCCTTATAATTTAATTTCCCTTTTGTGAAGCAAAAGTGTTTGGTGTTTTAGCCAATCTAAATATAAGAAGCGGCACAAAGACGCAAACACCAACCAAGTTTGCTATAATTTATGTTTTAACCTGCTTGGTATTGCTTGCAGTTTCAGTTTGATGTTTTAATACTTCAGATATCTTGGTGCCTGTAAAATGATATTGGAAATGAAGCCTAATCCCAAATTAGAATTTTAACATCCTGGCTAAATGAAGTTAAATATTACATAAATCTCAATGACTATGTGCCTGAGCTTGCTTCATTTTCAGCCAATGAACAATGCCATTTTGGTCTGTTAATTATCCCTCCATAATTAAACCAAAGTTCATTAAATCAGAACTCTCCAGAAATAAACAAGGATGGCAACAGTTTAAGTAGTAATAAATTTGGTTCTGCCTTTGTGCTACACGCACATGCTACATGGATCATCCCAAGAACAATACCTTCCAACTTGAAGTCTTCTGTTAAGCTATGTGGAGTAGTTGGAATGTTTTTTTGCTGATTTTCTTCTATATTCACAATTTTCCAGTTCTTTACTTTAAGTTTTTACTATTTCAATCAGTGAGACCACGTTTCAGAACTCAATCAAGGCGAGATAGAATCAAAACTCTGTGTTACTCATTAACCTAAATTAACATTAAGATGGATAACAATTGATTTTATGTTTCATTTTAACCATATAACTTCAGTTACATGTCAAAACAATTACGACATTGCAACCAGAAGAGACTTGGCATCAGTTGCCCAGTTCAAACTTCTCCTCGTGGCTTAACATATGGGGTTTCCTGAGCTCAGATTGGTGAATTTATGTAGTTCCCGTTGTAAATTTTGTTTAATTTTATTAGTTGTAGTGATTGATTATTTACTTGATATGTGCAGGACTAGAAGATAATGGAAAAGGAGCTTAATTTTTGGGAAGCTGCTTTGAAAAGGAGGAGAATATGTTTTAATTATCAATTTGTATCATATTTATTCAAATTTTGTATCAATTTGTATCATATTGTTAAAACACAAACATTTTGAATGTATCAATTTCTGAAACCTCATTTTGACACAAAATTTCTTTTTCTGGATTGACAGAAATGCCTGGTGTTGTTTCGGTGTTCCCGAATCAGAGGAGGATCCTGCACACAACACATTCATGTGATTTCATGGTCTAACAAACAACGAGTCGATCAGGAGAATGTCATCATCCATTTCATCGATACAGGTGAGATTAGCTTACACTCGAATCAATCTTTCCTACCAGGATTGGTATCTTTTAGCTGAATAAAATTTGACAGAAAAATGAGACATGCACAGAATTTCCAGTTGTTAAGTTTCGTGTGTTTCCATAATGTATCTTTCATTGTACTGTCAGCCAACTACCATTATTCAAGTGATTTGTTAGGTGTTAGTGCTCACTTGATGTTGGTACATGGAAAATGAAGGTTTTCTCTTCCTATCATTGTTTATACTATTTGGAAAATGAAGGTTTTGACTTGGACAAACTTTTGGTGGGAAGACTTTTAAATTGTGTGAACGCCAAATTTTGAATTTAAAACCAAAATTTGAAACATGGGGGGGAACCAAATTTTGGTGAAAAAACAAAAAACACACTTTAAAACAGTTGGGGTGAAACCAAACTCTCGCTCAATTTCTGACCCCTCAATTTTTATGTACCTCCATACAAACAACATTCAAAGGTTTGATATAAACTTCATCTATTAAATTGTTAAAGTGTTAGTTGTTCACATGTTAATATACGCAGGTGAAATGTGTTAATGTGTTATTATTGTTAATTGTTCTTCAACCTGAAATCTGTTAATTGTTTAACACATTTCAGTTTAGGTTATAGAAACTAATTTTAGAAAAGTTGTCAATTCTGATGATTTTTTGTTCTTCAGCCTGAACTTTTGCAATTGTTGTTATTATACACGGGTGAGAAAAATTTGTTAATTGTAATTTTTTGTTTCGATTTCAAATTTTTTATACACAATAATATCATGTGTATAATAACAATGAGAAAATTTTGAAATTTTTGTTATTCTGCACAGGTTATTATTGTTATTATACATAGGTTATTATTGGCAATTTCAAATTTGTTATACCCAGGTGCAATTTTTGTTATTTTGCGCACCTGGCAATTTTTTGTTCTTCAACATGAACTTTTGCAATTTTTTGTTCTTCAACCTGAACAATAGAAGGCAAAAATCAATTCTGATGTTAATTGTTCTTCAACCTGGAACCAGTTTGGATGGCAACCTGAAATTTGTTAATTTTTAGAAAAGTCAGGTTGGGTTTATGCACAAATTAACAATTAAAATGGGGCTGACATTAGAAACCTAGGTTCCGTTTGCATTCATGTGAACAATTAAAAGTTGGGTTTCAAACTGGGTTTAAACCTGTTGTCAATTTTGATGTTAATTTGCAATTGCATAGTCATTGCATAGTTTATCATGTTCACTTGCGAAAGAGTTCAGTGTTGATGAGTGATGGAAGGGTATGTACCTTCAATTTATCTTCATATCTTCTGTACTTAATTTTTTTAACTCCATTAAGCATGGATACTTCAATGTTGATATTATGCAAGTAATTGTTTTCTTCAGTAGCTTACTATAAATGTGTGTTTGTTTCAAGAATTTTTGTTGTATGCAAGATTGCTATTTGCAAGAGTAGATCACACTGGAATTTTTTGTCCATAGAAACTATGTGAACAAATCACTATGCATATCATTTTTTGACCAAATTACTAACTGATTACCTGCGACAAATCACTATGCATATCATATCAATCTAGCAGGCAATCCTCGCAAGTTTTTTGACCAAATCACTATGCATATCATTTTTTGTCCATATGCATTAGAAAATCTGTCATATTTTGTCCATAGAAAATATGTGAACAACATTCATTTTCATACTTACAAAACAACAATTTCTACCTGGATGTTTGATTTACTTCTGAGTAACATGAAATTGAGATTCTTCTAATTGTCGCTTTTGGTTTTCTGGTGATGTTCACCACACCATTTTCATATGGACTGACCAAAGAACAAGACGAGAGACTTGCTACTCTTGGTGATGGATTAGGGAACTACAATGTAAGTGGCAGTATTATGAACTTTACATATTTCAATCATGTTATTATTGACATTCTATATTGGCTCAAAAAATACATCGTGTGCTGTGGACATGACGCACTAGAAATTTTTGACTATATAGTTCCACTGCTTCTTTCACTGAACTTTAATTCTTTACTCATTGAGTGTGAACATGCTATATGGAATCTTCCCGTAATATCTCCCCTGGTTTATATATTGCAGAGATCTGGGCAATAATAATATCGGCGGAAGTATTCCGAAGAATTTGGAGAAAAAGATGATGATGTCATTTGAAAAATGTCACTCCGCAGGTAACACAACGAATTGTTATTTGAAAAATGTCATTTGCTCTTCTAAAAGACAGAAAAAGATGATGATGCAGTCATATAGCTGCATGTATCAATTTTATCTCACATTTGGAGAATTAGACAGAGTTTTAAGCGATTAAGTTACCTACATCGATCTTGAAAAATAGACAAGGCATTAGTTTAAGCCACAATAATACGTATTAGCTAGCTGGAAGCAACTAATTAGTTGCATTATTGATGTGTTACATGTTACCTTTTGTTTTCTGCATTGATACATCAAATGATACAGCAAGCAATTCTAAGAATAAATAACAGGACCACATGACATAATCAACATCACCGAAGGTTCATAGTTTATCAATATCTGTTTTCATCAGATACAAATATTGAGTTCAATATTCTGGGAATATTTGCATTCTTATATGTAACTATAAACAGGAAAAGAGGTATAATATTATCTAATGCATCCCCAACCCATATGTAATTAACCCATTTATAAGTTAATTGAACTGGTATGTTGAAATTTCAAGGACAGCTGGGTTGCCAACAAAAATTTTGCAGTTTGCAGGAAAACTACAAGGGGGAAGAGGGTAATACACTGATACTGGCCTCATGTTAAGGCATCTCACAATCTTCCTTTGTCCTTGAACATGTTGCAGAGATCTTACACTGAAGACATTGTACGCCCTTAATAAATTCGACCCACTTGGAGATGTAAATAATCATTGTTGTTTTGTTAGTCCTTTTGATTATATTCGTCTTTCTTTGGATGTGGCAGTTTCACGAAGAAGCAAAGGTGATAGCTAGACGCACTCATGGATTTGTGTCATCAATTTTGCAGGGACGGAGAGGCTCAAGAAGTATTTTTTTGCTTTCACTTTCAACTGAAGATCTGAAATGGAGGGGAGAGACAACAGCATCTCTTGAGTTCAAAGGGCTGAAATGTGGGGGATCAGAATTTGAGTGGCTTGCAAGTAGGAGGAGGCTGAGACGGAGCCATCCGATAAGAACGAGACCATTTCCAATGGCAGCCATTGATTCAGGCGTCCTGCTGTGGTTAGGGACCATTTTTGGAGCCCCAGCCGTATGATTTCCCTCCACACTAACCAGTTTTTTATCCATACATGTCAAACAAAAAAATATTACATTGAACCATAGTCACCCTTTATGATTTCAAATATAGATTCTTTTGTTTTGGTATAGGGATTTGAGATATGGAGTCCAGTTTGGTTTTGGGTTTGGGTTGAACCATAGTCACTCTCTTGCGCGGGCCATCCTCATCTAATTGGTAACATTTTAAAATTTTAATTTGTATTGTCGTTTGCACTGCAAAATGTAATCTTTGAGGAAAAATTGTGTGTTTTTGGTGAAATAGATAGAATGTTCTGTTGTTTCTGAATTTTGTAGCTTATCATTTTTTGAGAAATTTTTATTCAAAAATTTGTCTATTGGAGACTGCAATGAAATGAGAAGTTTTGATTGAAGATGCACTGAAGAGAGAACCAAGGAAAAATGGGTATTTTAGTAGTTCCCTATTTTAAAAGGCTTGCATGATTGAATGAGAAGTAAATAATATTAGTGTATTGAATCATTGATGGGTTTCATCTTATAACCACAACTCTGTCATATATGAATTTGGATTCCCACAGTGTTTCTGGATCAGGTCTTTCTCAAAATTTCATGTTAACTAAACAAGTTAAATTGTTGGGATAGTATAACCAAAATTTCAGTTGGGTTATAAGCATATTAAATAATTTTTTCGCTAGGTTATAGGCATGTTAAGTTATAGGCAAGTTAACTAGACCAAAAATAGACCAAAATTGTTGTTTGTTATTATCCTGCACAATTTGGAATGTTGAACTAAATTGAAATTATAACTATTTGTATTTTTGGCAAACTCACAAACTGAAACTATAACTGCACATTTTTGGCAAACCCACAAACTGAAACTGTTTTGGAATGTTGTGAGTTGGCATTTGGAATGCTATAGGCATGTTAAGTTATTTTGGTGAAGAATCAATGAAAGACCAATGAACCAACACAACAATTTTCATTTGGGTTATATGCATGTTACGTTATAGGCATGCTAACTAGACATTAAAATGTTAGGATAGCATAACAAAAATTTTCAGTTGGGTTATAGGCATGTTAAGTAATTTTTTCATTGGGTTATAGGCATGTTAAGTTATAGGCATGTTAACTAGAATAAAAATAAACCAAAATTGGTGTGTGTTATTATCTTGCACATCTTGAACTGCACATTAGTAATAGCTTTTGATTAGTAATAGCTTCTGGTTGCATATTCTTGACATGGTTGCAAATTCAAGTAGGCACGTGAACTGCATCTGGAGGTTATTATTAACCTCACCCTGAAAATGAAATTATTGTTGAAATGTCCTGGAATTATAAATGAACTGCATAATACTCTTTTTTGGGAAAATTACTATTTTGTTTATTAATTTGATATCTTTTTGATGGATTTTAATAAAAATTAACACATATATATCCAACATGATTTGCCTTAAAATTTTCTTTAATTTAATAACTTTGGTTGATGTACAGGTTCAGGATGTACATAATGTTTGGCTTAGGAGAGGATCGCCTCCTTTGTAACCATGATCCTTGGGATGTCACCTCAGAAAGAGTCAATACTTAAGATTTTGCATTAATTTGTATTATTTGGGATCGCCTCCTTGGGATCGCCTCCAACTGTACATATGACCCATGCAAATGTAAATGAACCTGTTGTTATCATGGTGTTTATAGGAGTCATAATATAATTGTTATTAGGTGCTTAGAATAATGAGGCCATGGCCAATATCATGCAAGACTTATAAATAGAGTGAGTGAAAGAGTATTGTTCGTCTAATTGCCAGCAAAAAAATCCTTTCCCTTTTCTGTCTGTGATGGTGTGTGTTTTTGATGTATGCGTGCATTTTTGTATGCTTTCTCTCTTTTTGTAGTTGAATTAAAAAGAAGAATCTATCTCAAAAAATGTACCTTAATTTGGATACTTAGTTTGAGTTATTTGTATCCTCTTTAAAGTTCATTAAGTTCAGGCTTAATCATTTTGTTAAGGGAAGTAAATTACAATTAAGTACTTTAATTTTGTGGGGTACTAAAATTTTGAGGAGGTGATATCGTGAATGAATCGTGCCCTACGGGGACGGGTTATATACTATCTTCAATAGCGTAGGATTTTAAATTAACCATGCTAATTGGTTGTTCTGAGCCGAAGGCGCCAGCGCCGAAGGCGCTTGCGTCAAATTGGTTGTTCTGCGTCGAAGGCGCCCGCTAAATTTTATTACGCTAATTGGTTGTTCCGCACCAAAGGCGTCCACATCGAATTTATTGTTCCGTGCCGAATGTGCTCGCACGTTGTTCCACGCCGAAGGCGGCTGTCCCGAATTTGTTATTCCGCGTCGAAGGCACGCGCGTCGAATTTGTTCCTCACCAAAGGCGCTCGCGCGTTGTTCCGCGCCGTATTTGTTATTCCGTGCCGAAGGTGCCCATGTCGCTAAATATTTTACGCTAATTTATTATGCTTTTAAATTTTGATTGTATAAATAATTTTTTGGGGAACAAAGATTTTACGGGGGAAAATCTTAATTGCGCCCGCGCCGAAGGCGCCTGCGAAATTTTTTTAAACTAATCTGTTGTTCCGCGCTGAAGGCGCCCGCTAAATGTTTTTACAGTAATTTGTTGTTCCACGCCGAATTTGTTGTTTCATGTCGAATGCGTCCATGTCGCTAAATATTTTTACGTAAATTTGTTGTTCCGCATAATTTTGACCGTGGAAATAATTTTTTGGGGAACAAAGATTTTGCGGGGGAAAATCTTAATTGAACCGTGCCCGCGGGCACGGGTTATAACTAGTATATCTATATATATGTACATATATGTATATATATATCTATATATATGTATGTATATGTATATATATATCTATATATATATGTATGTATATGTACATATAGATATATATATGTATATATGTATATATCTATATATACTTATGTATATATGTATATGTATATATATACTTATGTATATATGTATATGTATATATACATATATACATATCTATATATATATATGTATACATACATATATACATATCTATATATCTATATGGATATATACATATATACATATATATATATATATGTATATATATGTATATACATATATATACACATATACATGTACAGGTATTGTACTACGTATTTTTGATCGTATTTGATACACGTATTTTTTTATGTATTTGGAGATTTTTCCATAATTTTTAAAAGATTATAATAATGCTAAACTTTTTTTACATTTTAACTACATTCTAAATTACAATACTATGTGTTATGTTTTGTATATTACATGCTGATTACATGGTTAAATACTTCCATTAATATTTTTCTAAAAAGAACATTCTAATTTTTCATCTCTTGTCACCTCACCATACATGTGTCATTCCCCTAATTATCCACACCTATCCATAATCCACTTGCCATTCTCATGATGCTTAGTTGCCTAGCTTAAGACACATAACTATCCACTTGTCATCCACTTGTTAATTAGTAGGATGATTAATGAAGGGAGAGATATAAAAGAGAAAAAGAATGGAAAAAGAGAAGAAAAAAAAGAAAGAAAGAAAAACAAAAGATAACTCTCTCTTCCTCTCTTTCTCTCCCTCATGGCCGGCCACCCCTCCCTCTCTTCCTCTCTTGGCCGAGCACCACCAACATGTTCCTCGCGTCGGGCTCACACCCAGGGGCACGAATCACCGTAAGTGCATGGTGGTTGTAGTATATAAAGATTCTCGAACTCTGGGGAGGCAGTATTTTAGTGTTTAGCTTGTTGGAAGAGGGAGAATGTGTGGTCAGGGGTTATCACGTAGAAATTTATTGTCATGAAAAAGGGTTTACTAAATAATAAAAGTCTAGGGCATTCGGGACTCCCCGCTAGGCCTTTTGGTCATGGATGTCAGGTCAAGGGACCTTTCATTGAACAATGGATGAGGGTAGGAGTGTCACATCCGAGGATGGGAACAAGTACTTAACTTTTGTTGTCCTACTCGTCTAGCGTATTTCCACGCATAGCACTGCTTTCACGATCAGATTAGCATGGAAATGCGTGCATTACGCTTGACACTGATTCATGCATCGCAATCTATATCCACTCACATGATCTACGGATTGGAACACGACACTACGGCTGGTTCTAGCAGTCGAGCAACTTTTGTAGTCATCGACTAGCGAATCGAGGATTAGTAATCACCCCCAACGCTTGAGTCACTCTCGTAATCACAAGTCCTGAAGGCAGCCACTAAGCCCTAATCGGATTCGTGGGGAATCTCCCTAGAATGTGGAGCTACTTTTGCAATCCTACAACTCTAAGGCTAATCCCCCAAAACCCTCGTTCAAACTACCATATAGCAACCCTAGATTTGTCCAACTTAGTTTAACCTAACATCCAATCCCTAGGGTCCTAGGGTTCATCCATAAGCCCTAAAATCACACTACTCTAGCATCACAATAGCAATAGCAATAGAAACAATAGATAGATTCATCAAAAACATGGCAAACATATTGAAATCAATATCAAAACGCAGAGAATGCAACAATAATGAGTAATCTAATAAAAGAAATGGGTTTCAACCGTTCACTAATCTTTGGATATAAGAAAATAAGCACCAAAACTCTTCCTCTCTCCAAATGATGGTTCAACTCTGTAAAAGAAAGATTAACCTAATCTAAAGAAGCTGTTCACTTATATACAAGACCCCAAAATTTGCGGGTTTCCCAAAAATTAACCCCAAAACCCATTAAGAAAACCCCATTCTGGAGGCTATCGATGACACACTCAGACAAGTGTGGTAGCCGCTTGGTCGAGAGCGTCCCTTGCGACTTCCGCTGGGTGCTCTTGAGAAGGGGCCACTTGGTCGAGCGATGTGAGTCACTCGGCCGAGCGCCATCTTGGGGCTTTAGCTCCTCGCTTGGTGGAAGGTGTCGCTCAGTCGAGCGACAAAGGTCGCTCGACCGAGCGAATCAGGCAACGAATTGCTTCTTATTTTAGCTCATCGGAGCGAGAGGTCGCTCGGTTGAGCGGGGAAGCCGCTTGACCGAGCAAATTAGACATGGAGTTTCAAGACCAATTTGGGGGTCGTCTGTAGAGGGTCGCTCGGCCGAGCGAGGTGGGTCGCTTGGCCGAGCGGCCCCTTGCAAATTTTCCACTCTTCTATGAGATCTCAGCTCAGTCAAGCGTGTGGCCTGCTCGACCGAGCGATTTGGAAACTCATGTTGGGGCTCCCTTTCTCCTCCTCTCTTCTTAATTCCCTTTGCTCCTTCCTTTCTCTTCTTTCCTTGCTCTTCTCTTTCTCATCTCCTTTGAGTCGTCAAACATGGCGACGTGAGCTTTGGCGTTAGGTATCCATGTCCATCATTCATATTGCTCCGAATTGTGTCAAAGTTCCTGAAAATCCACGAAACATCGCAAGAATCAAATATATCGTGAAAAGCTTGATAGAATATAAAAATGTGAACTTCGAGCAATTAAAATGATAAGGAAATGTGAGATAAAAACATGGAAAATATGGACACATCAAAATCCCCCAAGCTTACTTCTTACTCATCCTCGAGGAAGACAAATTAAAAGCTCGCCGGAGAGTAAAACTAATAAAGCGAAAAAAGAAGTAAAAGTCAAGAAAAGACGACTAAATCGTCTCCTCATCTTATAAGAACACGTCAACACGTCAACCTAGTAATTAAATACGCACGACTCGCAAGAGTTACGTCAAGTCTAGCATTGGTTATATATCAAGGTTTTTCAACGAATGAAGTGAACTCGAAATCAAATATACGATATGAAATTAGAGGAAGATTCATATCATTGCTTATAATTAATATACTAAATCTATAGTTCGAATTCAATTCTCCACGATTCATTTTCTATCCAGTGTATAATATCAGATCAATCATTCAAACATGCAAGGTAAATCTTTTTAATTGATTTTTCATAACTGAGGATAGTAAATTCAATCGGATTTGGAAATCACCACACTAACCCTTTCGTGAATCTTAGAAATCATTAACCTTGCCATGTCCCTATTATATATAGAAAATAGGGTAAGGACACTAGATTTTTATTTTTACAATTGTTTTTGGTTATACACATTTTTTTATTTATATACACGAGATGAACTATATATATAATACATTTGACAACTGTTTTTGAATCCTAACTGACTAGGACAAGCTGACTAGGATAAAGGGGTTGATAAAAAGACGGCTGAGATTTAATCTTGAGAAATGAATGCTTGAGATGAGATTTTGTGGAAAGTTTTGGAAGTAAAAACATTTCTGGGTAAATGAAAGTTTTTGGGGATATGAAAATTTGTGGGGAATGAAAGTTTCTGCGGAATAGCAGAGTGCATGCAATTAATGCGTTTGGGGAAAAAAACTTTAATTTGCACTTAATGCTGCAAATCGAATGCATGGAATTAAGATGAGAATAGTTTCCCACGCCGAAGGCACCTGCTAAATTTTTAACGCTAATTTTTTGTTCCGAGCTGAAGGCGCCCGCGCCAAATTTGTTGTTCTACGCCGAATTTGTTGTTCTGTGCCGAAGAAGCCCACGCCGAATTTGTTGTTCTATCGAATTTGTTGTTCCACGCCATGACGAGTAAGTGTGTTTCTTTATTAATATCAAAACGATACAAAACCCCAATAGGCGGACTTAGTGGATAGAAGGGAGAGAGGGGAGAGGGCACAAGCATCGTCACCCACTACTAGCTACTATCCACATTGTCAAACCCATGGTACAAAGGAGAACTAACAAAAATAACAAGAGAAAATCATATACAAAGTATTCATGTGTCTATAAATCCCCAATTATCAATGGGGGCAGCCGAAGATGGATGATCACGATCAATATCTCGAAGAGTAATTTGAACATCAGTTGCAATAGCCTCAAACAAAATAGTTTTCTCCACACCATTTCCTTCAAAAATTCTGTTATTCCTTTGCTTCCAAATATGACAAACCATGGATGCTAAGGCTGTCTTAGCCAAGGCACTGACAATCCCCTTCTTACTGAAGCGTGAAAGGAAGAGGTCTCCCACCTGACGTCCCCCGCTAGTGCATGCTAGATGTGTGCAATAATATGATTATGAGCGTGAGATTTAAATATTTGTAACGGCAAGCGCACTGTGTTGTAGTGTGGCTTGGGGGTCGAACTCAGGGAGGCGTGGATGTGCTTGTGTCAAAGAGGATCAAAATCACCCCATGGGCGAGCTAGCCCGGATCAAATGGTGGGTTGTCACAGTAAATGGAATGCAAGGTATAAACAATATAAAGGAAAAACCCGGGACTTTGGTTTCCACCCCATCGTGCGATTCTCACCGATACGGCCTACGGGTAGGATAGCGATCGGAATTAGGGTCTAATGGTGAGACGTTGCCTCTGAAAGTGGTACCGGCGTCCCATGGGCCCGATATTCCGGTCGGTGCCCAGGATGATACACCGGACTTCCCGGGTTTGATCAGTGGGCACTCCCGTGTCCATTAACACTGATCGAATCCGAGAGCACTAAGCTCGCAACGATAACTCCCAACATCTCATCCTGCCGCTCCCGAGCGCTAGGATTCGGCGTCTACGCTGAAGGCGTGAGCTATGGCTAGGGAGTCAACCGCCAAGTTTATTCCCCCTTAGCCCAACGGTCAAAGGCAGTCTTTTTCCCGCCAATGATAATAAAACACCCCGCGTAACCGTTAGATTCCTAATCCCTATCGATTTCCTAGCCCTATGGACGCATCGGGAAGATCCCACGAAGGGGTTTCCGCCAAAATCCCAGATTTGGGAACTACTCACACATATTTAATAAAAAGCGATCTAAACAGAAATCGACCGTAAAAATCATGATCAGACAATAGAAATGCAATGGTAGTAAAGCAATTAAGATAATACTAAAGTCTGACAAAGATCTGAAAACTTACAAAAACTGGGAAATTACAGCCGTCACAAAATGAAGAAAACATCAAAAAATAACCAACTCCCGTTTCTGGAAAACCTAGTGTTCTATATATAGGAAAAGATATCACCCGATCGGTTGACAAGTCAACCGATCGGGTGACCTACTCCAAACTTTCATAGCGCAATGCGGGACTTCACCCGATCATCTTCACCCGGTCGGTTGACATATGAATGTGACCGGTTGGATCTTGGTGCCGTCGGGTGAGGAGGCCGGTTGAGCTGACCGTGTCTTAGCTTTTGAGATTCAGCTATAGGTGAACCGATCTGGTGAAGGTCACCCGATCAGTTGGCAATCAACTTCGATTTCCAGAGAGTTTGGACTTTTGACTCGGTCACTGAACCGACCGGGTGACTTCTTGTGAGCTCCAAGCTACGTCCGGGTGGTGCACGCGTGCATCACCCGATCGGTTGAAGATGACCAACCGACCGGGTGAGGGGCTGAAAGATGATATCATCGTTGTTTGACCCCCTGGATCACGTGTGACTCCTCCCGTTGCTCCGGGGACTTGCGATATCGTCGTTTTATGTCCCCTATGCCAGTAAACTCCTGCAAAATACGGAAAACACGGAAAAGTGAAAGAAAACAAGAAAACACGAGAAAACGAATATAAGACGACGGTAAAATACAGAAAAACACGGAAGAAAACGTGCGCAAATATATGAAATATAAACGCACGTCAAAATCCCCCAAGCTGAACTCTTCCTCGTCCTCGAGGAAGACGAGTGAGATTAAGAGCTCGGAGAGAGAAAATAAAGAGAAAGAGAGAAAAAGAAAACTCTATATCCTAGATCGCCCGTAGGGCCAACAGAATCAAAAACGACACACCAAGCAAGCAAACGCCAAATCATATCACTAAACCAAGGTATACGAGTCCAGACAAGTGCCGTGGGCCCACACGGTGAAGCGCAAGTGAGTGTGGTCGTGCGCTAGCAGACGGTGTCACTATCTACGATGTGCGATAAAGCTCGATATACATAAATCCAGGAAATGACCCAAATATCGATTCGAATTGAATAAATCGATGAATATATAGTTCAAGCATGCATGAGAATAGAGAGAGAATCGAAACATATCATGTGTCAGGGGCTCCACAACTAGGGTTAAGGAAATCACCACACTAAAGCCTAGATAATAGCTAAAAAGTTCCTAAGCCAAGTGTTTTCGAAACCGATGGGGGTTGAGATGATGTGGAGAAGAACGCTCGGTGCAAATTCTCGCCTTCCCTTTATTCTCGGCAAGTAGGAAAAGATATTCACACGGGAATTTTTTTGGGTTTTGGGTATTTGTATATTTTTTGGATTTTTGGCTATACAATTTTTTTTCTTTCTTTTCTTTTCTCTTCTTTTTGGGTTTTTCTTTTCTTTTCTCCTTTTTTGGATTTTTGGTTTTTTTGGCTATACACATGTGTACTCTCCCAAGTGGGAGAACGGCACACGACGAGGGGATTTGCACCAAGTAAAACAAAAAAGAAGTCGGAATCTAAACACTTGGGTAAAGAAAACTATTCTCGCTAATTAGAGCATGGGCTAAATGGGTTACCCTAGTTCCTTAATTGTGGAATCCCGACGCATGCGAAATGAAGCATACGATATATATAGTCATGCATACAAAAACAGACAAGAGAAGCAAATACCGTATTATTCATATCGAAGCGTGATAATTTAGGGGTCATTCCTGGACAAGTATATAAAGTAAAATCACAAAGCAGAAGCACACCAAACAGCTAGGCACGACACACGACTCACAAAAAGCTAAGTGGACCCACGATGCGTGAAATGCAGTGGACTCGATATCCTAGTGTTAGTGAGTGTGATTATCGATGCTATGCTAGGTGTGTGTGATTTTGTGGCAATTCATCATAGGGTTCATCTCTAGGAGAAAGAGATAAAAAGAAGAAAAGAAAAATTTAAAACACGATGAAAACGACACAAAAAAGAAAAAGAAAGACTCAAATGACGCACAAAGTGCGACTCCCCCAAGCTGAAGCTTGCATTGCCCTCAATGCAATAAGAGTGAGTATGGGCGGGCAATGAAAATGGGGGGTACGCACGGACACAAAAAGAAATGAAAAACATGGAGAACACAGATACGAAAATGAAAATAAAGAAAAATCAAAATCAAACCACATGACATAAAAATAGAAAATGTCACGACCCGCTTCCCTAAAATGGAGGCGAGACGTAAAAAGGTCTGCACGGGAGTGGAGCGGTGAAGCCCCAAACCCGATGAGCGTCAACTTAGTATAAGCAGGTCCCTGTAATTGCAAACGAAACAATAATAATAATAATAATATGAGACGGATAAAAATACCAATCCCACAGTTGTCCACAAGGTATTCAACATCACAGAAAAGCCTCCAGGCTAAAAGAAAGAGTCTAAGGGCCCAGAACAAGGCCAAACAAAAGCAACGACATAACAGAGTAAAGGTGCTATGCACCGACAACAAAACAACTGTCTAACAAAAGTAAAACATCACGAAGACACTAGGACTGGTCCCCAGTGTCCACGTACTCCCCGTCCAACACGGGAGCAAGCTCGGCGTCCGCAAACACCTCACCCTCAGCAAGCAACTCAGGCTCAAGGTCTAACATGTGTCACCCAAAAGAGAAAGGGGCACATGTCAGCAAGTCTAAAAAGACTTGGGCAAGGAAACTGAAAGTGACTAACAACCTAGCATTTAAATGTTAAACAATGGCATGGCAGTTGAATATGATGCAACAGTTTAAAAGCGTGACAAGCATGCACGATGTAGCAAAAGCTACCAATTCACTTATCACTTATCACTTATCACTTATCACTTATCACTTATCACTTAACACTTAGTGCATAGAGAGTCCACTTGCTGGCCAGCTCGTGGCTCAGTCCGTTTATCTCTATCACTATCAATCACTTAAACACTAGAGATTTCGCCTGCTGGCCGGAGTGGCGGATCAAGCCACTCGTGCTCAGGTGGCCGCTTATCTCTTACCCCACCCACATGTGTCGAGCGTTGTGGTTAGCAACTCATTATGCTCGCTTCTGGTCACGAGCCAGGAAAAGAAGTGTGTGTTTGGCATAGGGGTACACCTAGCCGGTATCCGACCGTTGGGGTTAGCGACTACAGGGCTCGCTTCTGGAACACGAGCCAGGAAACATAGTATTGTAGCGTGTGATATGCAGTCACGATAAATAATCACTATGCAATGCAGTGAGCAGATAATTGCGTACCGTTAATGGAATTTAAACGTGACAGGCAAAATGCAATGACATGAACATATTCGCGTACCGTTAATTTAAAGTAAACGTGACATATGAGCATGATGGGGGTGACAGACCAAGCTTTGTTGTCAAGCTAGGTCAATGGCGTCTAAACGGCTATCTTTCACCGTTTAGTCTCTTTTACGCTAAAGCATGGTAAATGGCCTAAGACATGGCCCAAATTAAGAGAGGCAAGTTTCACTTGCCTATCACCAGGGATGACGGTTACGAAAGTTCGTTTCTGCAGATGCTAGCCTACGGGGAATCGCTGTTATGGGGAACAATCATCAAAACACAAGTATTTTATTAGGGTTTCATAAAAATTACAATAGGATATGAAAACAACGGTAGATCGATTTCTTACCGAGAGGAGGCGGAAGAAACACTCCGGGGAACCCCCAGGATCAGATCTGGAAGCAAATGGAGAAGTTTGGGGAAACTAGGGTTTTGGGGGATTTGGGGATTTGGTGAGATTTTGGGGAAGATGAGAGATAGAAAGAGTGGATGGATGGTTTGGATGATGGATTTGGGGCTTGGAATGAAGGATTGAAGCTTGGAGGAAAATGGGGGCTCAAGGGGGAAGATTTTAGGGTTTTGGGTCGTGTTGGGGAAGAAGAAATCGTTTGGGTTGGGTTTAAATAGGTTGGGCTGGCGGCTGCCCAGAAATTAGGGTTTTAACACTGGTTAGTCGGTCAAAGAGCAACCACTGACCAACTAGTTTGGCAACTAGTCGGTCGGTCGACCAACGCAGACCGACTAAGTGCAAACAGTAACTCCTGAACGAAAATAGGATTTAGAGTTAGTCGGTCCATGAACAAGTATTGACCGACTAGTTTAGCATCTAGTCGGTCGATGAACGTTCTTAGACCGACTAAGAGTAAACAGTAACTCAGCTAAAATTAAGATGATGTGTTAGTCGGTTAAAGAAGCATTACCGACCGACTAGTTTGCAACCTAGTCGGTCAACCAACGTTCTTAGACCGACTAACGATAAACAGTAACTCCTGAATAATTTAGAAAGCTAACTAGTCGGTCCAAGAAGGATTGCCGACCGACTAGATCGTCATCTAGTCGGTCGGTGCCCCTTCTTATACCGGCTAATGAGCACAAAAAGTTCCGATACGGAGCGCGGGGCCCCGGGATCGATTCCTAAGACTCCTAGGCTTGATCTAATAGTTAGATATGACCGTTATGAAGTCCGTCACGAGTGACATACTTCGAAATTGACGATCCTAAGGTAGAAATGAGAAAAATACGACGAATCGATCGAAAATGAAAGCTACGGAGACGAAAACCACACATGAGGGGAAAATCCATCAAAACAAATATTATATTATATTATATCCAGATACATGAAAAGCAGTCGTTACATCCTCCCCAACTTAAGAAAAATTCCGTCCTCGGAATTTCCAAATACTCACGAGTCCGGAAACAAAAGTGGGAAACGCTCTCGCATCTCATCCTCATTCTCCCAAGTAGATTCTCCAGGTGAGCCGTGTCGCCACATCACCATCACAAGATTGACAATCTTGTTCCGAAGCGATTTCTGACGCCTGTCCAGAATCTGCACTGGATGCTGGTCATACGTCATATCGGGGCGAACGGTAATCTCCGAAAAATCCACAGCATGAGACGGATCGCTAATGTATCGACGAAGCTGCGACACATGGAAAACATTGTGAACTCCTTCCAAAGACGGCGGCAAGGCCAAGCGATAAGCTACCTCGCCAACCCTCTCCAAAACGTCAAACGGTCCAATGTATCGCGGGCTCAACTTCCCACGCTTCCCAAAACGAATCACACCACGATTCGGGGAAATCTTCAAGAGCACATGGTCGCCCGGCTGAAATTCCAAAGGACGACGTTTAGCATCCGCCCAATGCTTAAAACGGTCCTGAGCAATTCTCAACCTCTCCCGAATATTCCTGACGATATCCACGGCCTCCACGATCATCTCAGGTCCCAACAACTCCCGATCACCAATGTCATCCCAACTCAATGGCGATCGACATTTCCTCCCATAAAGAGCGGCGAAAGGCGCCATGCCAATACTCGACTGGAAGCTGTTGTTGTAGGAAAACTCTACCAGATGTAGATGGTCCTCCCACGAACCCTTGAAATCCAACATGCACGCCCTCAGCATGTCTTCCAAAATCTGATTCGTCCTCTCGGACTGGCCATCCGTCTGCGGATGGTACGCCGTGCTGAAACTCAGACGCGTACCCAAGCTCTTCTGCAAACTCTGCCAGAACTGAGATGTGAACCTCGTGTCTCTGTCAGACACGATACTCACGGGGACTCCATGAAGTCGCACGACCTCCTCCATATACCTCCTCGCCAGCGCCTCAGTGGACTGTCCCACTCGGAACGGAATAAAATGCGTAGATTTGGTCAACCGATCCATGATTACCCAAATCACGTCATTCTGCTTCGGACTCCGAGGTAGTCCAGTCACGAAATCCATAGTGATGTGTTGCCATTTCCACTCCGGAATCGGAAGCGGTTGTAGCAACCCGGCCGTACGCTGATGCTCCGCCTTCACTTGCTGGCAAACCAAGCACTTGGCTACACTCCGAGCCACACTCCTCTTCATACCATGCCACCAATAATTCAGACGAAGATCCTGGTACATCTTGGTGCCACCAGGATGCACAGAATATGGCGAACTTTGTGCCTCCACCATCAACTCCTCTCTGATATCCCCAGCAGGCACACACAACCTAGCTCCAAACCTCAGCGAGCCATCCTCATGAATCAAAAAGTCAGTCCGCAGACCGGCTTCCACCTGCTCCCGAATCCCCACCAGCTTCGGATCCTCAGCCTGGCCAGCCTTAATCCGATCCACGATCGTCGACTGTACCTGCATGTACATCAACGAAGAAGCCTCTCCAGGAAGAACAATCTCCACGCCAGACTCGCAAAAATCCTGCTGCAATCTCCACTGCGAGGTCAAAATCATCACCGCTGGAAGCCTACTCAAAGCATCTAGAACCACATTCACCTTGCCAGGGTGATACTGCAAATCAATCTCATAATCCGCCATAAGCTCCAACCATCGACGCTGTCGCATGTTGAGCTCCTTCTGAGTGAAAATATACTTCAAGCTTTTGTGATCGGTGAAAATCTTCACCTTCTCACTCAGCAGGAAGTGCCTCCAAATCTTAAGAGCAAACACAACGGCAGCCAACTCCAAATCATGCGTCGGGTAATTCTTCTCATGAACCTTAAGCTGACGTGATGCATATGCCACAACATGCCCGTGCTGATGCAACACACAACCGAGACCCTTGCCAGAAGCATCACAAAAGATCTCAAATCCACCGCTGCGATTAGGCACAACAAGAACAGGGGCAGTCGTCAACCTCTCCTTCAGAATACCAAAAGCACTCTCACAATCACCTGACCAAGCAAAAGCAACATCCTTCCGCGTCAACCTGGTCATCGGCTCAGCAATACGGGAAAAGTCCTTAATGAAACGCCAATAATAACCGGCAAGTCCAAGGAAACTCCGAATCTCAGATGCTGACGACGGAACAGGCCACTCCCTGATGGCCCTAATCTTCTCGGGATCCACTGAAATACCATCTCCAGTCACCACATGCCCCAGAAAAGCAACTCGATCTAGCCAAAACTCGCACTTCGAAAACTTAGCATACAAACGATGCTTCCTCAAGATTTCCAATACCGTCCTTAAGTGCGAGGCATGCGCTTCCTCCGACTTCGAATAGATCAGAATGTCGTCAATAAAGATAACGACAAACTTATCCAAAAAGTAGTAGAAAATCAGGTTCATCAGATTCATGAAAACTGCGGGCGCGTTAGTTACGCCAAAAGGCATAACCACAAACTCATAGTGTCCATACTTCGTCCTGAACGCTGTCTTCGGAACATCATCCTTCTTCACCTTCAACTGATGGTAACCACTCCTCAAATCCAATTTAGAAAACACCCTCGAACCTCCAAGCTGATCAAAAATATCATCGATGCGAGGCAACGGGTATTTATTCTTAATGGTCACCGCATTCAACTCCCGATAGTCCACGCACATGCGACGCGAACCATCCTTCTTCTTCACCAGCAGCACCGGTGCTCCCCACAGAGACACACTAGGATTAATATAACCCTTCTGCAAGAGCTCATCCAACTGCTTCCGCAACTCTTCCATCTCTACAGGTGCCATACGATACGGCGCCTTCGAAATCGGCTGCGCACCTGGAACAAGATCGATAGAAAATTCCAGAGCTCAATCAGGCGGCAAACCAGACATCTCCTCGGGGAAGACGTCACCAAAATCACGCACCACAGCTGGCCACTCCAGCTCCATCTGCATAGCCACAGCCTCCACCGGCCTGGCCCGAAATCTGACAGGACCAAGCGAACTGCTACCACAACTGAACTCAAACACTGGATGTCCGGGAATCTCGAACACCACCTTCTTCCTCCTGCAGTCGATCGTAGCATAGAAGCTCACAAGCCAATCCATCCCAAAGACCGCATCGTAGTTGGTGATGTTGTGGACAATAAAATCAGCATAAAGCTCATGTCCACAAACCACCACAGAGCAAGGAATGCATCCACGATGCACCGTGACTACTCCATTCCCTGTAACGATGTTCCAACTCTTAGAGAGAGGGAACGTCGACAAGGAATGCTTCTCCACGAAGCTCTGGGCCAAAATGCACATCGACGCACCTGAGTCAAAGAGGACTCGGGCAGGGAACGTGCAAACCAAAACCACACCTAACAAACAGTCTAATACATCAAATCTTACTCTAGCAACATTCATACACAAGCAACCAACATAATTTAACAACCAATTAATTAGGGAAGGAACAACTAGATTGGAAGTTACCTGCAATGACCTCATCCATGGCCAAAACCTCCTCCTCAGTCATCAGAAATGCCTGCCTCCTCGGCGGAGCGGCCTGCTGAAAAGCCTGCCTCTGCGGAACGAGGGGCACCCCACGACCAGCGGGCACCGGGGCTCTCTGCTGCAACGGCGGGGCAGCAATAGGTGTCCTCCAAGGTTGCTTCAACCTCGGGCACTCCCTGATAGCATGGGCGGGATCTCCACAGATAATACATTGCCCCAAGAACTTCCTACACGATTCCTTGATATGGCCCTCCTTGCCACAGAAATGGCAAGTCCTCCGAACAGGCCCTCCTGGCCTCTTAAACTGAACAGGCGGGTTCGGCCTGAATCCAGACCTAACCACAGCTCTCACCTGTTCCAAAGGCCTCTTCCCAGCACCAACAATAGACCCCTTCCTCTGGTTCACGAGCAGCTCCTGCCTCTTGGCCGCTACCAAAGCCTTCTGATAAGATTCCCGGTCAGAAGAGGTCACAAAGCTCTGGAGCTCCGAAGCAAGTCCCTGCAGGAACCTCTGAGCTCTCTCCTCAGCGTCCTACACCATCTTCGGCACAAACCGACTCAGCCTCATGAACTCCTGGTGGTACATGTCCACCGACGAGTTCCCCTGCTTCAGATCAATAAAACGCTGCAGCATCTCTTCCCTGGCAGCCTTCGGGAAGAACTCACCATCAAATCTGGCCTTGAAGGTAGCCCAGACGATCGGCTCCACCAACATCTTCTCTTCAGCATCCCACCAATTCCGAGCATTATCCTTCAGTTGGCGCTTCGCCAAGTCAACCCAACTAACTTCGTTGACCTTGGACATCTTCAGATTGTCCTCGATATTCCTCATCCATTCATCAGCAGCTAGTGGACCTTCGGTCCCATCAAAATATGCAGGACCCAGCTCTCTGAACTGCTTCACCCCGGGCTCAGGGCGAGGGGCTTCCACCACCCGAGCAGCTCGAGTCACCGGAGCATTCTGCACCTGCAGGAGCACACCCTGCTGAACTTGCATCATCTGCAACTGATCACTCCTTATTTTACACCTTTTTTCCGCATGTTTGCATGCCATTTAGATCGCCCAAATCATGTTTTTCACGATATATCGACGATATTGCGATGCTTTTCACGCTTTGTTGTTTTTGTCGCATTTCAGGTGATTTGGCGCGATTTGGAGTGATCATGAGATGCGCTCACGATAGACGGCCACCGACGACCTCCCCGAGGGGTATTTTGCTGTTGGAGAGGAGCGGAAGAAGAATGGACGTCGCCGGAGCGACGAGGAGGCCAAAACGACCAGTTTGGGCATTTTTTGTGTCCCACTCGGCCGAGTGGAGGAGCCACTCGGCCGACCAGCGAGACACTGCTCGGCCGACCCGTTCAGACACGACTTCCATGTGTACTCGGCCGAGCGACGGAGACCACATCGGCCGAGTGACGATACCACGTCCGCCCGAGTGGCGCCCAGACGAAGGCCCTCAAAAAGATCGAAGTTACTGTTTTTCGGCCATCTGAGCTTCAGAAGACCCACTCGGCCGAGTGGCAAATCCCGTCCGCCCGAGTGAAGTGAAGCCATCGGCCGAGTGATGACAACTCACTCGGCCGAGCCGCCCCCGAACTGAAGACCCCTGAAGTCCCCGACTTACTGGAAAATTGACAGGGTTTTCACTCGGCCGAGCGACTTTTGTCACTCGGCCGAGTGCGATGCGCAGCCTGTAGCGAAATTTGCGGAAAACAGGCTGTGCAGGGGCATTTTGGTCAGGATTTTTAGACGATTTTTGGGGCTATTTAAGCTCTGTTTTTACCCTAGTTTTAGGAGCCACCTCTCAGATTTTTTGCAGCTTTTTGAGTCTACTTTTTAGCTTTATTAATTGTGATTGGAGAAGAGAAAAACTTGGATTTTTGTTGGGTTGATTGAAGATCTACATTGGTTTGCACTTCTCTTCCCCAAAAACTCTATTTTTATTGTTTATATCATTGTTGTGATGAATTCCATTGTCTATTTCATTGCCAATTATTGTGCTATTGCTATGATTAGTGAGTAGTCTCCACGTCTTGGGGCGTGGGAATGAACCCTACAAGCCCAATTTCGTATTTGTGTTGAATTGGTAGAAATTGAGCTAGGATTGTTATTGGGGATTAGATTGGGATCGAATTACTACGGATAGCTAGGTATTCACATCAATTGGGATTTGCAAGAGATTGGATCCCAATTCGATAGGAAGCCCTAGAAATCCGAATTGGGTTGGAGTCGGATTCTCGAAGTATCGGTTTGCAAGAAATTGGACCGATGCTAGGATCTCCGGTTGCAATTCCGTGCCGATACCCGTTTGCAAGAGATTGGACGGGTAGGAACTATCCTAATCTAGATTGTGGACCGAGTTTGCAAGGGATTGGGCTCGGTGCGCAATTGGACGATGATGTTGATCCTAATGCTAGCTTCCCTAGGCTAGGGTTTGCAAGAGATTGGACCCAAACCTAGGATAGCTATAGACCGGCAACAGCGCGAGAGCGTGAGCCTGGTTCCACATTTAGTTGCAACTAGTTCATCCAAATTCTCATCCTAGCGATTTCGATACCGGCGAACCACAATTGTGAAATACGGTGAGTAGTGGGGATTCCCCATTCCCTAGGCGTTTTCTATTTGATTTGATATTTCGCACTTTTGTCTGACGATTGTGACAGGATCGCCCAAGGCAATTATCCCTCTGAATAGCCAGGTTGATTAGGAGCAAGCACGGTCATTCGTCCTCCCTGTGTTCGATACCCGCTCGCCGCTATACCGTGCGCTTGCGGTAAAACTACAACCGTCGCCTCGGGACGTGTACGCCGGGGCGCGATCAAGTTTTTGGCGCCGTTGCCGGGGAGGCGATTGCGTTTGATTCTTTTTCACCTTAGCTATTTCTTTCTTTTATTTTCTTTTTATTTTATTTCTTTTACCATTATTATTTCCTTTGCTATTCTTACCTAACCCTTCCACGGTACTAATCATCTCTTTGAAACTCTGTTTTCCCTGTGCATGTACACGAGATCTACGGCGGACCCCGAAGCCTTATTATTCGATCCCGAGATCGAACGTACCGCGCGGAGACTCAGAGCGGAAAGGAGACAATATCCGGAAGGGCGGTTTATGACCAACCGGGAAACTCCCGAAGAATTGGCGGAGAGAATGGCGAGAATAATTTCTATTCGCGATAGGCTTCGGCCTAAGACCTCTTCTACTACGTCATCCATCGCCGTGCCGGAGTTGGCGGCGGACAAGAACTTCGAGCTAAAGACGGGATTGGTGGTTTTGATGCAACAAGACCCATTTCATGGGAACACTCACGATAACCCCCACTACCACATCCAATCATTCTTGTCGAAGTGCGCCACTTTCCAAATGCCGGGGGTCCCGATCGATGCCATCAGACTGCGCCTCTTCCCCTTCACGCTAAAGGACAAAGCGCTCTATTGGCTGAGGACGCAAGCTGACGGAGTTTTCACCTCTTGGGACGGGTTGGCGGATGCATTCATTGATAAATTCTATCCACCATCCAAGACGGTGAAGATCCGGAGCGCTCTCATGTCCTTCAAGCAAGGACCACATGAGACGCTCTATGAAGCTTGGGAGCGATTTAAGGATTTGCAGCACCAGTGCCCGCACCACAGTATAGAAGATTGGGAGTTAGTGCATAGCTTCTACAACGGTCTCCAACCGGGGACCAAACAAATTATTGATGCCGCGGCGAATGGTGCAATCTTGTCAAAGACTCCCGAGGAAGCTACGGCCCTAATTGAGGAGATGGCCTCTAATAACCAACAATGGGGCGATGAGCGAGGACACTCTACGTCCTCCTTAAAGCCGACTAGCATCTACGAGGCAAAGGCCGTAGCGGAGCTTACGAGCAAATTTGATTCTCTCCACAAGGTGGTGGAGAGATTGGAGAAATTCATCACGGAGCCCCAAGGAAGCCCTTCCACCTCCGCGCCGGCAAGCCAAATGAGTGATTGGCAAGACCAATCTCAAGCCATGTATTCGGGAGGAGAGCAAGGAGAAGGATCCTTGGAGCAAGTGCAATATGTTGCGGGGAACCAAGGTTATTGGTCCAATCCGGCCGCAAGAAATCACCCGGGATTCTCCTACGCCAACAATGAAGGAGCTTTGAACCCGCCACAACAACCGCCTAATCAAGCTCGACCACCACCACCCCAACAACAATACTATCCGCCGAGGGGACCTACACAACAAAACTTCCAACCAAAGCAACAAGCCCCACCTTATAGGCCTCCCGGATACAATCAAGGGTGGAGGAATCAAAACCAAAACCCTCCACAAGCTCCACAACGATCCGATTTCGAAACTAGAGTGGAGGCGTTCATGGTCGAGCAAAATAAGGTGAATGCTACTTTGAAGGCGGGGCAAGAATCTCTCAATACCGTAGTGGCTCAAATATCGGAGCAATTAGCGTTGCTCAACCGGAACACTCAAAGATTGCCGGCGCAACCGGAGCAAAACCCACGGGGCAACACGGGCCACATCAACGCCGTAGTTGCCGTCACTACTAGAGGCGGGAAGGACACCACCCCCGCCATGATTCCTATTGAGGAGGCCGTGGAGGAAAGTTTGGAGCCGGTTGAGCCGATAGTCGAGATTGAAAAGGAGAAGGAGCCACAAGACAAGGAGAAATCTAGGGCGGAGCTATTAATTGAGGAGAGGCGCTTCATGCCACCGGTCCCATTCCCCCAAAGACTAACGAAAGCGAAAATGGAGAAAAGGCTAGCGAAATTCCTCGAGTATCTAAGAGGAGTTAGCCTAAATATTCCCTTCCTTGACGCCATCATCGAGATCCCCACATATGCCAAATTCTTGAAGGACTTGATTTCGGGGAGAAAGAGGAAGGAGAAGATCATGCTAGCCGAGGAGGGCTCTTGGTTCACCAAGAGAGAAAAGGAGCCGGCAAAATTTAAAGATCCGGGGAGTTTTCGGATTCCTTGCACGTTGGGCGGCGTGCCTCTTCAAAAGGCGTTGGTCGATCTTGGGGCTAGTGTGAGTCTCATGCCCCTCTCCATGTTCTTAAAGCTTAACACCGGGACAAAGTTGAAACCCACCGACATGCGCATTCAATTAGCCGATGGACGGATAACAAGGCCGGTGGGGATTGCCGAAGACATCCCACTTCAAGTCCCGGGTGGAATATGCTTGCCATGTGACTTCGTCATCATGGACATTAAGGAGGAGGGAGACACCTCATTGATACTTAGGCGCCCATTCCTCGCCACCGCCGGAGTCATCGTCGACGTGCGCGAAGGTACCTTAACCTTAAACGTCGGAAACATCGAGGTGGAGCTCCACATTCCCAAGGCAATAAAGCACATGCCTTACCATAAGGAGCTCGATTATATGGACCTCCTTGATGAGGTGATAGAGGAGGCGATTCCTCACTCAATTGGTGCCCTTTTTGATGAAGAATTTGATGAAGGCCCGGATTTAGGCCAAGATGAAAAGATTAATGATGACTCCCCCGACTTCTCCGCTGATGAAGATGAAGGCGACGCTGATGTCGCAAGGATTCGAGAGCTCTGCAAGCTCTCGAAATCAAAGTCTCCAAAGAAAGCTCCGCCGGCACGGAAATCGGCACCGCCGGTCAAGCCGTTGGCCGGGGCAAATGCTAGCTTGGGGGAGCCTCCCCCCAACACTATTCGAGATAGGAGACTACCGCGGGAGAACGCTACGCCGCCACGTTCGAATCCAAGCGCGCTCCCCGGAAAGTTTGACGGGTGCATCTCATATGCACCAAACATCCCGCATTGATTGAAAATTATAGGGGGTCGAGCTCACGACCTAAAACGAGCGCTTGTCGGGAGGCAACCCGACGGTTTTTGCTTTATTTTTGCTTTTTCTTTATTTTCGTTTTAGAGGTTTTTAGTGTTTTGAGTCATCCGACCAAAAATTTTGTGATAACGGGTCCTATTTTTCTTGACAGGAGAGGAGATAGGTAGATCATCATGAGGAGCATGAAATCGACTGGAGGAAGAAAGACGGAGTTTAGAGCCTAAACGAAGACAAACAGCAGAATGCAAGGCTCACTCGGCCGAGTATACTAGTCACTCGGCCGAGTACAGAAGTTCGTCCGGCCGAGCCGCTCACGAACGAGGGAAGTCTGCTGTACCCAACTCTCTGTCTATTTTCCTCATTTCATTATAACTGCTACTCGGCCGAGTATATATATTCACTCGGCCGAGTGAAACGGATACCCTCCTTGGGCGAGTCATGCCGAGTAGCTTGAGTCACTCGGTCGAATGGACTTACTCCACTCGGCCGAGCCTGGCAAAGCCACTCGGCCGAAGCGATATCGGGGAGAAATTTTTATTTGCCTCGCTCGGCCGAGTGATCACGTCACTCGGCCGAGTCGTAACTTTTTAATATAAAGCCAAGGGGGGGCGCAGTTTTCGAAAACGAAAAAACCCCTTCGCCCGCGCCCCCTCAGCTTCCCCTCGCCCGATCTCGCCTCGCCCAACAGCCACTCACCCGCGCGCGCCGCCGCTCGGCCTGCCACCGCCGGCCAACCGTCGCCGCACCCCGCCCGAGTCGCCGCCGGCAGCCCCGTCTCCGATCACCTCCGGTTCGCTTATTTTCACCATTTTCTTCTCTTTTTGCGTAGTTTTTGAGGATCCGTGTATTAATCGAACCCCTAACCCGAATCAATTCCCATATCTATCTGTTATACCCCTATTGCTCCATACATTTTGATTATTACTCGCTGATATCACTTTTCCATGCGCAGGTTGTTTTTTGGAGCTTAGGGGAGGCCAGGGGAGCTTCTACGGGCTGCTCAGGACTTCGTGGAGACGCGGACTTCGCACGCTTCCACTGCTTAGCACTCGCGGCGTGTTTGGGTAAACTCTTTCCACTCTTTGTGCACACGCCGCACTTTACACTTTTCGGCGCGCTCGGGGCCGATATGCCGCCCCGGACACGGCCTCGGACGAGGAGACCTTCCGCTAAGCGGAAGAGGTCGGATGACGCCGGCCCCGCCCACGAGGCGGAAGAGTCTCCTCCTCCTTCCCCCGCACACCCCGCACAGCCTACAGGCCCCGCACACCCCGCACAGCCTGCAGCGCACCCACAGCCCGCACAGCCTCTCCCTGCCGATCCACAGCCACCACCACCGGCTCCACTGGTCGGGCCGCTCGGGATTACGTTCCGAGACGACGCACACCGCGCCATCTTCGAGCGTATCTCCCAACGCTCGATCGTACCCTCCAGGTTTGCGCACCTCGCTGACCTAGGACGCCTGGGGGTACTCGAGGGGATACTCACGTTGTACGACAACGTGGGTTGGCGCGACTTCCTTCAAGTGTCGGCGGATACTTTTACCCGTCCGACACTTGAGGTTTTGAGTTCGATCGCCCGGACCGATGAGGGATGCTCATTCCGGTTCATGGATCGAGAGTGCCAGGTCACTCTCGATATGATGAGAGTGTTTTTCTCTTGGCCCGCAGTCCCCGGAGCCGATCGCGGTTACGGCCCTACCCACATCCCCCCACCTTCTTTCGACGCCGGCGCCTTCTGGGCCCGGATCACAGGCCACCACGCTGCCTTTGACCCTAGTAGGGCCAAGGCCTCGGCCATAGTCCACCCCTGCCTACGCATTGCCCAGCGCCTCATGGCGACTACCTTTTTGGCCAGATATGAGCCGGGCACGATGTCTACGCCAGAGCTTTACATGCTCTACGCGATGACACGTCCCAGAGCTCTGTCTAGGGATGGACTCGAGCTTGTCCCCGCCGTCGTGATCGACATTGCGGCTTGGTTTCTAGACCGTATCATTGTGTCAGTGGGCGCTCGCTCACCGATATGCTGCGGCGGTCTGATCACCTTGCTTACCATGATGACCGGCGAGGACCTACCCGACGACCTGCGACGCGTTCCGGGCCCCACTTCCTTGTCGATAGACGTTATGGCCCAGATGAAGATGCTGCGTCCGCATGGTGAGCGTCATTGGGTCTGGTTGCACGGCCCCTATGGGGCCGATTACATGATTCTCCCGAGCCCTACTCGGACTCTGATTGCACCAGCCCACGTTGACTGGATTCCGGTGATGGATGTCCTCATCCCCGCCGCCTACGTGCTCGAGGCCGAGGAGGCCGAGCAGGCCCACGCTGCCCACGCTGCCCAGGCTGCTCCCGCAGACCCTGCTGCACACCCTGCCGAGCCTGCTGCCCACCCCGTCGACCCTGTGGCCTCTCCGCCTGTTCCTGACATTTCCACTGCTCTTGACACTTCTGTCCCCACATCTGCCTGTGTCGAGAGTACTTTTGCTGAGCCCACTTCCACCACTGTCACCACTTCCGAGGCTGTCCCCACCACTCCCGCTGCCACCTCCGGCCCTCTGTCCGTGGAGCCCCTTTGCTCCGCTCTCCCCCAGCGCCCGCAGACCTTTGTTGAGAGTGGAGAGCCCTCGTTCACCGCGGTCGTGGAGACCATGGTTAGCATGATCTCCGCTGGGGTTACACCTTTTGGACCGCACACTTCTGCCCCAGCGGGAGATTCCTCTGTCTCCACTGCCGCCGTCTTCTCCGAGAGTGTCGTGGCGTCTGTCCACACTTCTGTGCCACAGACCTCTTTGGCCACCTCGTTGCCTCTTTTGCACGCCTCCTTTGCTGCCGCTGCCTCCACTTCTCGCCAGCCGGTGTCTCGGCCTCACACCGAGGCCAGGCCCACTTTTCCAGGCACGGCACCTTTTGTCCCATTCCCTGCTGAGCCCGTTACATACTCCACACGCGTACGCCAGCCTCGCCCTGCGCAGCCTAGACCGGTGCGTCCCTCTGCACCACCCCCGCCCGACACTACACTGCAGAGCATACGCGCTCTTGAGTTGGCGGTGAGTGGTCTTAGAGGAGACCTTAGGACCCTGTCCTCCACCGTCTCTGCGATGGCTGGACGCTTTGACCTGATACCCCAGATCCACTACTGCCTTACACAGGTGCTGGAGCGTCTTCCGCGCGTACCCCCGCCCACCCAGCAGGTTCCCACACACACTTCCACACACACTAGACCTGCTTCCGCTTCCACCCCAGCTCAGCAGCCCACACCACCACCACCACCACCTCCGCCTCAGGACGGAGACGGCGCGGCACCGCCTTCTTAGGCACTCTTGATGCCTTTATCCATTCCTGCCGTTGTGCTGCCCGTCTCTGCTGGGTCCTGATGCACTTTTGTCCACCCCCCCCCCCCCCCCCCCTCCTCCTCACTATTTTTGGGATTATATTTTTGATCATATCTTTATGAGCATATCATATCATATCTACTTGGGATTCTCATTTTGATCACATCTATATATATCTTTTTGGGAGAGAGGGAGCGTTTTTGGTACTATATTTATTTTCATATCACTCCTGTCCGTGCATGCATCATGTCCGCATCATATTATTTTTTTCATTTCTTTCTTTTTATTTTCATTTTCCATGCATGCATCCTCACTAGCCCCTCACACTTCTTGTCTCTCGGTGTGCCACACCTTGCACATTGAGGACACTGTGCCGTTTAGCTTGGGGGAGTGAGTCCTCACTTTCTTTTTTTCGTTTAGCCACCTTTATTTTCAGTTTTTCACACCGTTTTTCACTTTTGCACTTATTTTTCATTATTTTTCATTTATCTTGCCATGCATCACGTTTTTCTTATTTTCCTGTGTGCCGCATTTCATAGTTCTATTTTACTTTATCTTTGTTTCTTTTTCATCTCATGCTAGAGATGAATTTTCTGTGATGATGTCTACGTGGAGTTAGCTTATTCTATATGCATGCTATATTTGTCGTGTCTTAGATTTCATTTCTGATATCATATGCTATGACTTGCTTTACATTTAGAAATAGTAACCCACATTTTTTCCTCATGAAAATGGATGAAATTTTATTATTAGCTGAGCCTGAATATTCATATGTATGCTATCACAGAAAACACACCAAGATTCACGCATTGAATGCCTATATCTGGAGTACTGACTTCTTTTCCTTTATCACTTCTATATGCATGAATTGTACACTTCACTTCCGGATGATTGAATGATGATTAGCTAAGATATATCTGGATTAGTTAGCTTTTTTGTGATCGAAACTGAGTAGATTAGATTACACTGCTGAAGTTGTCGTGCATGTCTTATAGAGTGAGCTGAGAGTTATATTTATTTCTTTCTCCACAAATCTTGAACATCACTTCTCTACTTTTAAAATCATTGGTGAATCTCCCCTTAGTGATTCTATTTTATGGCACTTCCCCCGCTATTAATTCCTAGCTCCAAATCTCTTATTTCAAAAAAAAAGAGAGAGGAGAAGAATAAAAGAGAGAAAAACATTCTTGTATATCATTACCTCTCTCTGAGTTGGGATCATTGTATATATGTTGCTTATTGCAAAAGAAAAAAAAAGGAAAAGAGAAAAAAGAGAAAAGAGGAAAAATCCTCAATAAAAGATCCCATCTCGCTTACTTTCTTTCTTCTTTCCCTTCTTTGCCTTTGGAGCTATATAAAAATGGGGATGTAAATATTTTTGTGCCACCACGCTTATAGATAAGCTTGGGGGAGGAGATCCATTGATGTGTGAGAGAGCGACTACTTGACATTGCACGACAACCTAGGCTAAGTAATATTCTATACTCGGTGAGATTGTTTCCAGCTTTACGAAATCCAGAAATCTAAGCCTAGCATTCATTTCATGAAATCCATACTTTTCTATTCTCTCTATTCTATGATGTGATACTCTTATACTCCAGATAGAAAGCGTTCAATTGAAAAGTGTGTGATCTGAGATTTGTATACCGCTTTAGATGACTCAGGCGATGTTAATTTTAAAATCATTCCGTTTTTCATGATTATACCGTTGTTCGTGGGTTTTCTATTTTCTACTTGCACTATTCTACTATGATATCAAAATGAGATTCTTTGACATGTATCTCTCACTCGGTGCATGCTACAAGAGTAGGTGAAACCCACGTCCTGAGAAAATGATCTAGCATCCTATCTTTCTTTCTTTCTTTCTTTATTTTCGTTTGGTTTTCCTTCTTCTTCGTTTTTCATTTTTTTTTCGTTTTTCGCCGTTTTCGTTTTCCGAATCCACCAGGTTCGCTTTTTACTTATCTTCCTCGAGGACGAGTAAGAGGCAAGCTTGGGGGATTTTGATCACTCCTTATTTTACACCTTTTTTCTGCATGTTTGCATGCCATTTAGATCGCCCAAATCATGTTTTTCACGATATATCGACGATATTGCGATGCTTTTCACGCTTTGTTGTTTTTGTCGCATTTCAGGTGATTTGGCGCGATTTGGAGTGATCATGAGATGCGCTCACGATAGACGGCCACCGACGACCTCCCCGAGGGGTATTTTGCTGTTGGAGAGGAGCGGAAGAAGAATGGACGTCGCCGGAGCGACGAGGAGGCCAAAACGACCAGTTTGGGCATTTTTTGTGTCCCACTCGGCCGAGTGGAGGAGCCACTCGGCCGACCAGCGAGACACTGCTCGGCCGACCCGTTCAGACACGACTTCCATGTGTACTCGGCCGAGCGACGGAGACCACATCGGCCGAGTGACGATACCACGTCCGCCCGAGTGGCGCCCAGACGAAGGCCCTCAAAAAGATCGAAGTTACTGTTTTTCGGCCATCTGAGCTTCAGAAGACCCACTCGGCCGAGTGGCAAATCCCGTCCGCCCGAGTGAAGTGAAGCCATCGGCCGAGTGACGACAACTCACTCGGCCGAGCCGCCCCCGAACTGAAGACCCCTGAAGTCCCCGACTTACTGGAAAATTGACAGGGTTTTCACTCGGCCGAGCGACTTTTGTCACTCGGCCGAGTGCGATGCGCAACCTGTAGCGAAATTTGCGGAAAACAGGCTGTGCAGGGGCATTTTGGTCAGGATTTTTAGACGATTTTTGGGGCTATTTAAGCTCTGTTTTTACCCTAGTTTTAGGAGCCACCTCTCAGATTTTTTGCAGCTTTTTGAGTCTACTTTTTAGCTTTATTAATTGTGATTGGAGAAGAGAAAAACTTGGATTTTTGTTGGGTTGATTGAAGATCTACATTGGTTTGCACTTCTCTTCCCCAAAAACTCTATTTTTATTGTTTATATCATTGTTGTGATGAATTCCATTGTCTATTTCATTGCCAATTATTGTGCTATTGCTATGATTAGTGAGTAGTCTCCACGTCTTGGGGTGTGGGGATGAACCCTACAAGCCCAATTTCGTATTTGTGTTGAATTGGTAGAAATTGAGCTAGGATTGTTATTGGGGATTAGATTGGGATCGAATTACTACGGATAGCTAGGTATTCACATCAATTGGGATTTGCAAGAGATTGGATCCCAATTCGATAGGAAGCCCTAGAAATCCGAATTGGGTTGGAGTCGGATTCTCGAAGTATCGGTTTGCAAGAAATTGGACCGATGCTAGGATCTCCGGTTGCAATTCCGTGCCGATACCCGTTTGCAAGAGATTGGACGGGTAGGAACTATCCTAATCTAGATTGTGGACCGAGTTTGCAAGGGATTGGGCTCGGTGCGCAATTGGACGATGATGTTGATCCTAATGCTAGCTTCCCTAGGCTAGGGTTTGCAAGAGATTGGACCCAAACCTAGGATAGCTATAGACCGGCAACAGCGCGAGAGCGTGAGCCTGGTTCCACATTTAGTTGCAACTAGTTCATCCAAATTCTCATCCTAGCGATTTCGATACCGGCGAACCACAATTGTGAAATACGGTGAGTAGTGGGGATTCCCCATTCCCTAGGTGTTTTCTATTTGATTTGATATTTCGCACTTTTGTCTGACGATTGTGACAGGATCGCCCAAGGCAATTATCCCTCTGAATAGCCAGGTTGATTAGGAGCAAGCACGGTCATTCGTCCTCCCTGTGTTCGATACCCGCTCGCCGCTATACCGTGCGCTTGCGGTAAAACTACAATCGTCGCCTCGGGACGTGTACGCCGGGGCGCGATCAGCAACATCATCTGCATCATCTCTCCATTAGTGGGCTCCCGCTCAGGCTCCTCGTCATGAGGGGGCGCACCACTACCACCACCACGGGTGATTCGCCTTCCTGCCATCTAATGACGCAGAAAACGAAACAATTAGACTCATAGCTTAGGGCTCAGATGTCGAACTTATTTGTTGGACAATTCGTATTATTATCGTTATTCCGATAATTGCAGTTATAGAAGGACCTGCATGGGCCACCACTAAAACCTGTCACGACCCGCTTCCCTAAAATGGAGGCGAGACGTAAAAAGGTCCACACGGGAGTGGAGCGGTGAAGCCCCAAACCCGATGAGCGTCAACTTAGTATAAGCAGGTCCCTGTAATTGCAAACGAAACAACAATAATAATAATAATATGAGACGGATAAAAATACCAATCCCACAGTTGTCCACAAGGTATTCAACATCACAGAAAAGCCTCCAGGCTAAAAGAAAGAGTCTAAGGGCCCAGAACAAGGCCAAACAAAAGCAACGATATAACAGAGTAAAGGTGCTATGCACCGACAACAAAACAACTGTCTAACAAAAGTAAAACATCACGAAGAAACTAGGACTGGTCCCCAGTGTCCACGTACTCCCCGTCCAACACGGGCGCAAGCTCGGCGTCCGCAAACACCTCACCCTCAGCAAGCAACTCAGGCTCAAGGTCTAACATGCGTCACCCAAAAGAGAAAGGGGCACATGTCAGCAAGTCTAAAAAGACTTGGGCAAGGAAACTGAAAGTGACTAACAACCTAGCATTTAAATGTTAAACAATGGCATGGCAGTTGAATATGATGCAACAGTTTAAAAGAGTGACAAGCATGCACGATGTATCAAAAGCTACCAATTCACTTATCACTTATCACTTAACACTTATCACTTATCACTTATCACTTATCGCTTAACACTTAGTGCATAGAGAGTCCACTTGCTGGCCAGCTCGTGGCTCAGTCTGTTTATCTCTATCACTATCAATCACTTAAACACTAGAGATTTCGCCTGCTGGCCGGAGTGGCGGATCAAGCCACTCGTGCTCAGGTGGCCGCTTATCTCTTACCCCACCCACATGTGTCGAGCGTTGTGGTTAGCAACTCATTATGCTCGCTTCTGGTCACGAGCCAGGAAAAGAAGTGTGTGTTTGGCATAGGGGTACACCTAGCCGGTATCCGAGCATTGGGGTTAGCAACTACAGGGCTCGCTTCTGGAACACGAGCCAGGAAACATAGTATTGTAGCGTGTGCTACGCAGTCACGATAAATAATCACTATGCAATGCCGTGAGCAGATAATTGCGTACCGTTAATGGAATTTAAACGTAACAGGCAAAATGTAATGATATGAACATATTCGCGTACCGTTAATTTAAAGTAAACGTGACATATGAGCATGATGGGGGTGACAGACCAAGCTTCGTTGTCAAGCTAGGTCAATGGCGTCTAAACGTCTATCCTTTCACCGTTTAGTCTCTTTTACGCTAAAGCATGGTAAATGGCCTAAGACATGGCCCAAATCAAGAGAGGCAAGTTTCACTTGCCTATCACCGGGGATGACGGTTACGAAAGTTCGTTTCCGCGGATGCTAGCCTACGGGGAATCGCTGTTATGGGGAACAATCATCAAAACACAAGTATTTTATTAGGGTTTCATAAAAATTACAATAGGATATGAAAACAACGGTAGATCGATTTCTTACCGAGAGGAGGCGGAAGAAACATTCCGGGGAACCCCAGGATCAGGTCTGGAAGCAAATGGAGAAGTTTGGGGAAACTAGGGTTTTGGGGGATTTGGGGATTTGGTGAGATTTTGGGGAAGATGAGAGATAGAAAGAGTGGATGGATGGTTTGGATGATGGATTTGGGGCTTGGAATGAAGGATTGAAGCTTGGAGGAAAATGGGGGCTCAAGGGGGAAGATTTTGGGGTTTTGGGTCGTGTTGGGGAAGAAGAAATCGTTTGGGTTGGGTTTAAATAGGTTGGGCTGGGGGCTGCCCAGAAATTAGGGTTTTAACACTGGTTAGTCGGTCAAAGAGCAACCACTGACCGACTAGTTTGGCAAATAGTCGGTCGGTCGACCAACGCAGACCGACTAAGTGCAAACAGTAACTCCTGAACGAAAATAGGATTTAGAGTTAGTCGGTCCATGAACAAGTACTGACCGACTAGTTTAGCATCTAGTCGGTCGATGAACGTTCTTAGACCGACTAAGAGTAAACAGTAACTCAACTAAAATTAAGATGATGTGTTAGTCGGTTAAAGAAGCATTGCCGACCGACTAGTTTGCAACCTAGTCGGTCAACCAACGTTCTTAGACCGACTAACGATAAACAGTAACTCCTGAATAATTTAGAAAGCTAACTAGTCGGTCCAAGAAGGATTGCCGACCGACTGGATCGTCATCTAGTCGGTCGGTGCCCCTTCTTATACCGGCTAATGAGCACAAAAAGTTTCGATACGGAGCGCGGGGCCCCGGGATCGATTCCTAAGACTCCTAGGCTTGATCTAATAGTTAGATATGACCGTTATGAAGTCCGTCACGAGTGACATACTTCGAAATTGACGATCCTAAGGTAGAAACGAGAAAAATACGACGAATCGATCGAAAATGAAAGCTACGGAGACGAAAACCACACATGAGGGGAAAATCCATCAAAAAAAATATTATATTATATTATATCCAGATACATGAAAAGCAGTCGTTACAGAAAAAGAAAGAAAGAAAAATGACACGACACACAAAAAATAAAACAAGCACACACACACAGGGAAAACAAAACACGACGACACAGCAAAATAGACTTCCCCCAAGCTAGACATGACAATGCTAGCAATGAGATATGATCGTGAAAGTGCAGAGATATGCAAGGGGGATGTCAATAAAAGAAAAGAAAGGAAATAGAAATAAAAAGGAGGCGATTTGGTACGTGAATGGGTCCTCCTCCTGGCAGTGGTAAAGCAGGGCCCCGCAAAGATAGATGGGCACTAAAAATAGGGGAGGACAAAAGCGGGATGGGAAAATATCAATCAGAGGCACCACCCTCTGGGGGTGGTGATGGGGGCCTGTGCTGGGGACCAGTAGTGGTGGGGGTGGGATGTGAAGCTCGGAGACACCGGGTGGGTCAGTGCGAATGTGGAGAATGAAGCTTTAAAGAAAGGGCAGGTCTCGGTCGACGGACTCCTGAGTTACCTGACCACCATGTCCAGCTAGGAGGATCATGGATGCGAATCGGTCGAATTGGTCGTCGTCTTGGAATGACACCTCGAATTCGGCATCGCCAAGTAAGCGGGGGAAGTGGTGTGTGGGGTGGTAGATGAATCGGTGGTGGTGGATTGAGCGGGGGGTTGTGTGCGACGAGCACGACAGGTGGGCCTAGGGTTGGAAGAGTTGGCGTCGGTGGGCTTAGCACGGAGAGGAGGCATTGTGCAGGAGTCGTGTGTGTGTGTGTGTATAAAAAAGACTATGAATACACACAAACACGGCCAACGAGCAAAATGAAATATTTAGGGCAAAATAAAAATTGAGCTAAGGAGCGAGTTTACCCAAATGAGATGAAGATCGTTGCTCGTAGACGCCCCAATGCTACTCGACAGGAGCACGTGTGAAGACGCGACAATCCTTTCAGCAAGTTTCGAAATTAGAGGAGAATGGGTGAAAGTTAGGGTTTTGTGTGTGGGTGAAATCAAGGAGGATGGGGAGAAATCGATGGAGAGATGGATATGGAGAGAGGGAAGATCGATTGGGGTTGATTTAGGGTTAGAACAAGGTCAGGCGCAAGAGGGGGAGTCGAAGCGTCGATCTGGAATTCGAAATCGGGCGAGGGCGGATCGAACGGGCGGGGGGGCGGCCATTTATAGGGATTTAAGTTGAACCGGTCGGGTGAGTTTTCACCCGATCGGTTGACTTAGTGGTCGAAAATTTTGGCTGAAGGGTTGCTACAGGTGAACCGGTCGGGTGAGTTGTCACCCGATCAGTTGACCGCTCCACACATTTTCCCGAGAATTCAGAGTGTCTCGCCCAGTCCCTCAACCGTTCTCGCTTCTTGTCACTGATCGCTCTGGGATGTAACCCTAAAGAACGGTTGTAGTTTTACCGCTAGTTTTACCGCTAGATCGTTGCTCGAAAAGCGAAAACGACGAAAAATGAAGAATGAAAAATGGAGAAGAATGAAAAACGAAACAAAAATAAAGAAGAAAGAAAGAAGCGATGAGGTAGGCTGCTAGATCATTTCCTCGGGACGTGGGTTCCGCTTACTCATATAGCATGCACTGAACAAAAAACACATGTCAAAGGATTTTATCTTGATATCATAGTATAATAGTGCAAATAGAAATAGAAAATCCACGGACAACAATATATCATGAAAAACGGAATAATCTTAGAATTAACATCGTCTGAATCATTTAAAGCGGTATACAAATCACAGATCACACACTTTTCAATTGAATGCTTTCTATCCGGAGTATAAGAGTATCACACTATAGAATAGAGAGAATAGAAAAGTATGGATGTCATGAAATGAGTGCTAGGCTTAGATTTCTGGATTTCGTAAAGCTAGAAATAATCTCAATGAGTATAGAATATTACTTAGCCTAGGTCGTCGTGCAACGTCAAGTAGTCACTCTCTCACACATCAATGGATCCCCTCCCCCAAGCTTATCTATAAGCATGGTGGCATAAAAAATATTTACATCCCCATTTTTATAAAGCTCCAAAAGCAACGAAAAGAGAAGAGAAAGAAAGAAAGTGAGATGTGATCTTTTATTGAGGATTTTTCATCTTTTCTCTTTTTTTTCTTTTTTTTCTTTTTCTTTTTTTAAAGCAATAGCATATATACACAACGATCTCAACTCAGAGAGAGATAATGATATACAAGAATATTTTCTCTTTTCTCTCTTTTTTTTTGAATAAGAAACTTGGAGGTAGGAATTAGTAGCGGGGGAAATGCCATATAATAGAATCGCTAAGGGGAGATTCACCAATGATTTTAAAAGTAGAGAAATGATGTTCAAGATTTGTGGAGAAAGAAATAAATATATCTCTCGGTTCACTCTATAAGACATGCACGACAACTTCAGCAGGGTAATCTAATCTACTCAGTTTCGATCGCAAAAAAGCCAACTAATCCAGATTTATCATAGCTAACATCATTCAATCATCCTGAAGTGAAATGTACAATTCATGCATATAGAAGTGATATAGGAAAAGAAATCAGTACTCCAGATATAGGCATTCAATGCGTGAATCTTGGTGTGTTTTCTGTGATAGCATACATATGAATATTCAGACTCGGCTAATAATAAAATTTCATCCATTTTCATGTGGAAAAAGTGTGGGTTACTATCTCTAGATGCAAGGCAAGTCATAGCATATGATATCAGAAATAAAGTCTAAGACATGACAAATAAAGCATGCATATAGAATAAGCTAACTCCACGTCATCATCATCACAGAAAAGTCATCTCTAGCATGAGATGAAAAAGAAAGAAATAAAGATAAAGGGAAAATAGAACTATTTACAATGCGGCACACAGAAAAATAAGAAAAACGTGATGCATGGCAAAATAAAAGAAAAATGATGAAAAATAAGTGCAAAAGCGAAGAATGGCGTGAAAAACTAAAAATAAAGGTGGCAAACCGAAAAAGAACGTGAGAACTCACTCCCCCAAGCTAAATGGCACAGTGTCCTCAATGTGCAAAGTGTGGCACACCGAGAGACAAGAAGTGTGAGGGGTAAGTGAGGATGCATGCATGATGGGGGAAAAAAAGGGAAAATAAATGAAAAATAAAGAAACGAAAAATATGATGCGGAAATGATGCATGCACAGATAGGAGTGATACAGATATAAAGGTGGGGCACCAAAACTCTCCCTCTCTCACAAAAAAAAGATATATAAGGATACGATCGGAATGAGAAACCCAAAATATGTGAGGGGAGGGGGTGGTCAAAAAGGCAACAGGACCCAGCAGAAACGGGCAGCACAACGTCAGGAATAATCGATGGCATCAAGGGTGCCTAAGAAGGTGGTGCTGCGCCGTCTCCGTCCTGAGGCGGAAGTGGTGGGGGTGGCTGGACAGGCCGCTGAGCGGGTGTGGGTGTGGAAGTGGTAGCAGGCTGAGTGTGTGTGGAAGTGTGGGTGGGAACCTGCTGGGTGGGTGGGGGTACGCGCGGGAGACGCTCCAAGACATGGGTAAGACAGTAGTGAATCTACGGGAGCAGGTCGAAGCGGTCAGCCATCGCAGAGACGGTGGAGGACAGGGTCCTAAGGTCACCTCGGAGGCCACTCACCGCCCCCTCTAGAGCATGAATGCTCTGAAGTACAGTGTCGGGGGGAGGTGGTGCAGAGGGACGCACCGGTCGGGGCTGTGCAGGGCGTGGCTGGCGTACTCGGGTCGCGTATGTGACGGGCTCAGCGGGGAAGGGAACGAAAGGCGCTGCGCTCGCAAATGTGGGCCTGGCCTCAGTGTGAGGCCGGGGCACAGGCTGGTGAGAAGTGGAGGCAGCAGCAACGAAAAAAGAATACAAAAGAGGCAGCGAGGCGGCCAGAGAGGTCAGTGGCACAGAAGTGTGGACAGACGCCACGACACTCTCGGAAAATACAGCAGCAGTGGAAACAGAGGGCTCTCCGCACTCAACTACAGTCGGCGGGAGCTCGGGTGGTGCAGAAGAAACAGGCTCAGCAGACAGAGGGCCAGTGGTGGTGGTGACAGCCGTGGAAGCAGAGGAGGTGGGCTCAGCTAAGGTGCTCCCGACACTGACAGAGGTGTCAGGAGCAGCGGAAACATCAGGTATAGGCTGAGGGGCCACGGGGTCAACAGGGGCGGCAGGCTCGGCAGGGGCAACAGGGTCTGCGGGGGCAGCGTGGGCCTGCTCGGCCTCCTCGGCCTCGAGCACGTAAGCAGCGGGGATGAGAACATCCATTGCAGGGAGCCAGTCCACGTGGGCTGGTGCAATCTGAGTCCGAGCTGGGCTCGGAAGAATCATGTAATCGGCACCGTAAGGGCCGTGCAACCAGACCCAGTGACGCTCACCGTGCGGACGAAGCATCTTCATCCGGGTCATAACATCGATCGACAAAGAAGTGGGGCCTGATACTCGTCGCAGGTCGTCAGGGAAGTCCTCGCCGGTCATAAGGGCAAGCAAGGTGATCAGGCCGCCGCAGCATATCGGTGAGCGAGCGCCCACCGATACAATGATGCGGTCCAAAAACCAAGCCGCGACATCAATCATGACGGCGGGGACAAGCTCATCGCCATCCCTAGATAGAGCTCTGGGACGTGCCATCGCGTAGAGCATGTAGAGCTCTGGCGTAGACATCGTACCTGGCTCATATCTGGCCAAAAAGGTCGTCGCCATAAGGCGCTGAGCAATACGGAGGCAGGGATGGACAATGGCCGAGGCCTTGGCCCTACTAGGGTCAAAGGCAGCGTGAAGACCCGTAATCTGGGCCCAGAAGGCACCGGCGTCGAAGGAAGGTGGGGGGATATGGGTGGGGCCGTAACTGCGATCGGCTCCAGGGACAGCGGGCCACGAGAAAAATGTTCTCATCATATCGAGAGTGACCTGGCACTCCCGGTCCATGAACCGAAACGAGCATCCCTCGTCGGTCCGGGCGATCGAACTAAGTATCTCAAGTGTCGGGCGGATAAACGTGTCCGCCGACACCTGAAAGAAATCTCGCCAGCCCACGTTGTCGTACAATGTGAGCATCCCCTCTAGTACCCCCAGGCGTCCTAGGTCAGCAAGGTGTGCAAACCTGGAGGGTACGATCGAGTGCTGGGAGATACGCTCGAAGACGGCGCGGTGTGCGTCGTCTCGGAACGTAATCCCGAGCGGCCCGACCAGTGGAGCCGGAGGTGGTGGCTGTGGGGCGGCAGGGAGTGGCTGTGCGGGTTGTGTGGGTGCTGCAAGCTGTTCGGGGTGTGCGGGGCCTGCAGGCTGTGCTGGGTGGATGGGGTGTGTGGGAGAAGGCGGAGGAGAGTCCTCCAACTCATGGGAGGGGCCGGCGTCATCTGACCGCTTCCGCTTGGCGGAAGCTCTCTTCGACCGCGGCCGTGTCCGGGGCGGCATATCGGCCCCGAGCGCGAGCCGAAAAAGTGTAAAAAGTGCGGCGTGTGCAAAATAAAGGAAAGAGTGTACCCCGACACGCCGCGAGTGCTAAGCTATGGAAGAGTGCGAAGATAGCGCCTCCGCGAAGCCCAATTCAGTCCGTAGAAGCTCCCCTGGGCTCCCCTAAGCTCCCAAAAACAACCTGCGCATGAAATGGCGATATCAGCGGTTAATATTCAAAACGTATGGAGCATTAGGGGTATATTAGATAGATATAGAAATTGATTAGGGTTTGGGGGTCGTTAAACACATGGATCCTCGAAAAATACACAAAAAGAAGAGAAAAAGGCGATATTGGCGATACCGGAGGTGGTCGGAGCGGCGGCCGCCGGCGGCGACTCGGGCGAGGCGCGGCGGGTGCTCGGCCGGCGGTGGCTGGCCGAGCGGCGGCGAGGCGATGGTCGGTCGGGCGAGTAGGGGCGCGAGCGAGGGGAACGGGCGAGAGGAGCTGAAGGGTCGGGCGTTTGCGTTTCGAAAAACGTGCCCCCCTGCTCCTTATATAATAAAAGTTACGACTCGGCCGAGTGACCAGGTCACTCGGTCGAGTGAGATCAATGGAAATATCCTCCCCGCTTACGCTTCGGCCGAGTGGCTTTGCCAGCCTCGGCCGAGTGGAGTAAGTCCATTCGGCCGAGTGGCTCAAGCTACTCGGTAAGACTCGCCTTAGGAGCGTATCCGTTTTACTCGGCCGAGTGAAATAATATACTCGGCCGAGTAGCAGTTATACTGAATTTAGGAAAATAAACAGAGAGTTGGGTACAGCAGACTTCCCTCGTTCGTGAGCGGCTCGGCCGGACGAACTTGTGTACTCGGCCGAGTGACTAGTATACTCGGCCGAGTGAGCCTTAAATTCTGCTGTTTGTCTTCGTTTGGGCTCTAAACTCCGTCTTTCTTCCTCCAGTCGATTTCATCTTACTCCTAAGCATCGAGCGTCTTCTTGGGGCGCTCCTCGTCGTCTCGTTCATCCTCCTCATGATGGATTTACCTATCTCCTCTCCTGTCAGGAAAAATAGGACCCGTTATCACAAAATTTTTGGGCGAACGACTCAAAACACTAAAAGTTTCTAAAACAAAAATAAAGAAAAAGTAAAAATAAAGCAATAACCGTCGGGTTGCCTCCCGACAAGCGCTCGTTTAAGGTCGTGAGCTCGACCCCCTATGATTTTCAATTAATGCGGGATGTTTGGTGCATATGAGATGCACCCATCAAACTTTCCGGGGAGAACGCTTGGATTCGGAAGTTGCGGCGGCGTGTTCTCCCGCGGTGGTCTCTCGTCTCGAATAGTGTTGGGGGGAGGCTCCCCCAAGCTAGCGTTTGCCCCGGTCAACGGCTTCACCGGTGACGCCGATTTCCATATCGACGGAGCTTTCTTTGGAGACTTTAATTTCGAGAGCTTGCAGAGCTCTCGAATCCTTGCGACATCAGCGTCGCCTTCATCATTTTCAGTGGAGAGGTCGGGGGAATCATCTATCTCCTCATCTTGGCCTAAATCCGGGCCTTCATCAAAATCCTCATCGAATAGAGCGCCAATCGAGTGGGGGATCGCCTCCTCAATTACCTCATCAAGGAGGTCCATGTAGTCAAGTTCCTCGTGGTAAGGCATGTGTTTCATAGCCTTAGGAATGTGAAGCTCCACCTCGATGTTGCCGACATTTAAAGTTAGGGTACCTTCGCGCACGTCGACAATAACTCCGGTGGTGGCGAGGAACGGGCGTCCAAGTATCAGTGATGTATCTCCCTCCTCCTTAACGTCCATGATCACGAAGTCACATGGCAAGCATATTCCACCCGGGACTTGTAGCGGGATGTCTTCGGCGATCCCTACCGGCCTTGTTATTCGCCCATCGGCCAATTGTATCCGCATGTCGGTAGGTTTCAACTTCGTCCCGGTGTTTAGCCTTAAGAACATGGAGAGAGGCATGAGGCTCACACTAGCCCCTAGATCTACCAACGCCTTTTGAAGAGGGACGCCGCCCAAGGTGCAAGGAATCCGAAAACTCCCCGGGTCTTTAAATTTGGCCGGCTCCTTCTCTCTCTTGGTGAACCAAGAGCCCTCCTCGGCTAGCATAATCTTCTCCTTCCTCTTTCTCCCCGAAATCAAGTCCTTTAAGAATTTAGCATATGTGGGGATCTCCACGATGGCGTCGAGGAAGGGAATGTTTAGGCTAACTCCTCTAAGATACTCGAGAAACTTTGCTAGCCTTTTCTCCATTTTCGCTCTAGCGAGCCTTTGGGGAAATGGGACCGGTGGCATGAAGCGCCTTTCCTCAATCAATTGCTACGCTCTAGATTTCTCCTTTTCTTGTGGCTCTTTCTCCTTATCAACTTCAACTACCGGCTCAATTGGCTCCAAACTTTCCTCTACGGGCTCCTCGGTAGGAATCATAGCGGGGGAGGTATCCTTCCCGCCTCTAGTAGTAATGGCAACTACGGCATTGATGTGGCCGGTGTTGCCCCGTGGGTTTTGCTCGGGTTGCGCCGGCAATCGTTGAGTGTTCCGATTGAGCAACGCCAATTGCTCCGATATTTGAGCCACAACGGTATTAAGGGAGTCTTGCCCTGCCTTCAAGGTAGCATTGACCTTATTTTACTCGACCATAAACGCCTCCACTCTAGCTTCGAAGTCAGATCGTTGTTGAGCTTGTGGAGGGTTTTGATTTTGATTCCTCCACCCTTGATTGTATCTGGGCGGCCTATATGGTGGAACTTGTTGCTTCGGTTGGAAATTTTGTTGTGGAGGCCCCCTCGGCGGATAGTGTTGTTGTTGGGGTGGTGGTGGTCGAGCTTGTTGAGGTGGTTGTTGTGACGGGTTCAAAGCTCCTTCATTGTTGGGGTAAGAGAATCCGGGATGATTTCTTGTGGCCGGATTGGCCCAATATCCTTGGTTCCCCGTGACATATTGTACTTGCTCCAAGGATCCTTCTCCTTGCTCTCCTCCCGCATACATGGCTTGAGATTGGTCTTGCCAATCACACATTTGGTTCGTTGGAGCGGGGGTGGAAGGGCCTCCTTGGGGCTCCATGATAAACTTCTCCAGTCTCTCCACTACCTTATGGAGAGAATCAAACTTGCTTGTAAGCTCCGCTACGGCCTTCGCCTCATAGATACTAGTTGGCTTCAAGGAGGACGTGGAGTGTCCTCGCTCGTCGCCCCATTGTTGGTTGTTTGAGGCCATCTCCTCAATTAGGGCCGTAGCTTCCTCAGGAGTCTTTGACAAGATAGCACCATTCGCCGCGGCATCAATAATTTGTTTGGTCCCCGGTTGGAGACCGTTGTAGAAGCTATGAACTAGCTCCCAGTCTTCTATGCTATGGTGCGGGCATTGATGCTGCAGATCCTTAAAACACTCCCAAGCCTCATAGAGCGTCTCTTGGGGTCCTTGCTTGAAGGACATGAGAGCGCTCCGGATCTTCACCGTCTTGGATGGCGGATAGAACTTGTCAATGAATGCACTCGCCAACTCGTCCCAAGAGGTGAAGATTCCCTCAGCTTGCGTCCTCAACCAATAGAGTGCCTTGTCTTTTAGCGTGAAGGGGAAGAGGCGCAGTCTGATGGCATCGATGGAGACCCCCGGCATCTGAAATGTGGCGCACTTCGACAAGAATAATTGGATGTGGTAGTGAGGATTTTCATGGGTGTTCCCATGAAATGGATCCTGCTGCATCAGAACCACTAATCCAGTCTTTAGCTCGAAGTTCTTGTCAGCCGCCAACTCCAACATGGCAATGGATGAGGTCGTAGAAGAGGTCTTAGGCCGAAGCCTATCTCGAATAGAAATTATCCTCGCCATCCTTGCCGCCAATTGTTCAGCAGTTTCTGGGTTGGTCATAAACCTCCCTTCCGGATTTTGTCTCCTTTCCGCTCTAATTCTCCGCGCGGTACGTTCGATCTCGGGATCAAATAGTATAACTTCAGGGTCTGCCGTAGATCTCGTGTACATGCACAGGGAAAACAGAGTTTCAAAGAAATGATTAGTACCGTGGAAGGGTTAGGTAAAAATAAAGAAATGGAAATAATAATAATAATAATAATAAATAAAAAAAAGAAATAGCTAGGGTGGTAAGATCAAACGCAATCGCCTCCCCGGCAACGGCGCCAAAAACTTGATCGCTCCGGGATGTAACCCTAAAGAACGGTTGTAGTTTTACCGCAAGTGCACGGTGTAGCAGCGAGCGGGTTATCGAACACAGGGAGGACGAATGACCGTGCTTGTTCCAATCAACCTGGCTATTTAAGAAGAGAGAAGTTTTTCCTTTGGCGATCCTGTCACAATCGTCAGACAAAGTATAGAAATATCAAATCAAATAAAGGACGTCTAGGGAATGGGGAATTCCCGCTACTCACCGCCTCTCATAAATGTGGTTCATTGGTATCAAAATTGCTAGAGTAAGATTTTGGATGAACTAGTTGCAACTGAATGTAGAACCAAGCTCACGCTCTCGCGCTGTTGCCGGCCTATAGCTATCCTAGGTTCGGGCCCAATCTCTTGCAAACCCTAGCCTAGGGAAGCTAGCATTAGGATCAACATCATCGTTCAATCGCGCACCGAGCCCAATCTCTTGCAAACTCGGCCCATGACCTAGTTTGGGATAGTTCCTCCCCGTCCAATCTCTTGCAAACGGGTATTGGCGCGGAATTGGAACCGGAAACCCTAGTATCGGTCCAATCTCTTGCAAACCGATACTACGGAAATTCGATTCCAACCCAATTCAGATTTCTAGGGTTTCCTATCGAATTGGGATCCAATCTCTTGCAAATCCCAATCGGTATGAATTCCTAGTCATCCGTAGTAAATTGATCCCAATCTAATTCCTAATAGCAATTCTAGCAAAATTCCTACCAATTCATCACAATCATGAAATAGGGCTCGTAGGGTTCATCCCCACGCCCCAAGACGTGGCGACTACTCACAATTCATAGCAAGATCACAAAAATAATCAACGAAATAAGCAATAGAATTCATCACAATATTGAGATATGCAATAAAAATAGAATTTTTTAGAGAAGAGAGAAGCAAACCAATGGAGTTCTTCAATTAATCCAACAAAAATCAACTTTTGTTTCTTCTCCAATCTCAAGAATAAAACTAAAAAGCTAATCTAAAAGGCTACAAAAATCTAAGAGAAAAGCTCTCCAAAACTAGGGTAAAAACAGGGGTTAAATACCCCTCAAAATCGTCCAAAAACTGTGACCAAAATACCCCTGCGCAGCCTGTTTTCCGCAATTTTCGCTACAGGCAACGCGTCGCACTCGGCCGAGTGACAAAAGTCGCTCGGCCGAGTGAAAACCCTGTAAATTTCCGGTAAGTCTCGATCTTCAGGGGTCTTCACTTCGGGGGCTGCTCGGCCGAGTGAGTTGTCGTCACTCGGCCGATGGCTTCACGGTACTCGGGCGGACGGGATTAACCACTTCGGCTGAGTGGGTCTTCTGAAGCTCAGGAAGCCGAAAAAACAGTAACATGGCGATTTTTGAAGGGCTTCGTCTGGGCGCCACTCGGGCGGACGGGGTCTCGTCACTCGGCCGATGTGGTCTCTGTCGCTCGGCCGAGTGCACTTAGGAATCGTGTCTGATCTGGTCGGCCGAGCGGTGTCTCGCTGGTCGGCCGAGTGGCTCCTCCACTTGGCCGAGTGGGACACTAAAAATGCCCAGATTTCTTGTTTTGGCCTCCTCGTCGCTCCTGCGACGTCCGTTCTTCTTCCGCTCCTCTCCAACAGCAAAAATACCCCTCGGGGAGGTCGTCGGTGACCCTCTGGAGTAAGCGCATCTCGAGATCACTCCAAATCGCGCCAAATCACCTGAAATGCGACAAAAACAACAAATCGTGAAAAGCATCGCAATATCGTCGATATATCGTGAAAAACATGATTTGGGCGATCTAAATGGCATGCAAACATGCGGGAAAAAGGTGTAAAATAAGGAGTGATCAGTCACCCGATCGGTTGACAAATTTTGAAACTTTCCCGAGAGTTTCCCCCAGGTCACCCGGTCTGCCAACCGGTCTCTTCTTTCCTCACCCGGTCGGTTCATTCAGTGGCAGACACGGCCATTAGCTGATACATCCCAACCGATCGGTTGAGTTATCAACCGATCGGTTCGGGCCTTGTTTTCTGCAAAAACCCACAAATCGCCTAAGTTCCACAACAGAAGTTCTTGCGGCTGGATTTATTTATAAAAATAGATAAAATAAAGTTAAAAATAATCCTAAAAATTGAAACAAAAGTTTAGAGCATGGGTTTCCTCCCATGAAGCGCTTTTGTTTAACGTCGTTTAGCTTGACACCCGTTGATGATGTTCATGGTGGGCGATACGGGTGATGCCAAAAATCCGGCATCTCTTCAACTCCAGAGCTTGTGGCTGTTGGTGTAGTCGGCGGCTGTAAGAAGATTTGCTCAACTACCCTCTCTTTTTCGACATGATCCGGGGGCTTCTCCCTCAAATTGGCATCTACCGCCACCTTTTTCAGGATCAGGGCCTCATCACCGGTGAGGTCAATGGGTTCTTTCCCTTTTCTCCTCGTAGGAGGAGCCTTAGGGAATCCGGGAGGGTTCACACGTCGCGCGACCGCCTCATTAGCAACTTCATTCTTTGGGGAGCCAACTTGCTCTCCAAGGTCCCCCAAGCTATCGGGGGGATTCCTCGAGAGTACTTCCCAGGCACTTGTTTCAACAGCTCTATCTTCTTCGTTCTCCAGCATACTGATACTAGGATCGTCCGGGGGGTTTGGGTGCTTCATCGACATGCCTAAGTCAAATTCGACTCTTTCTTGGCCGATATTGAGGGAAAGCTTCCCATTCTTCACGTCTATCAAAACTCCGACAGTTGCCATAAAGGACTGTGCCAGGATAATAGGAGTGTGCTTGTCTTCCGGTATGTCCATCACCACAAAATCAACAGGTACTTGTACTCCTCTCACATCGACGGGGAGGTCGTCCACTACTCCCACCGGATACTTGACCGAACGGTCAGCAAGTTGTAATGTCATGTCGATGGGCTCTAAGTCTCTCATCCCTATTCTCTTGTACATCAATAGAGGCATTAAGCTGATGCTCGCTCCTAAATCGACGAGCACCCTCTGGATTTGCACTTCCCCAATAGAGCAAGGGATGGAGAAACTTCCTGGGTCCTTGAGCTTGGGCGGATTTGCGCGCTGAATGAGGGCGCTGCACTCCGCCGTTAACACGACCTTCTCTTTGCTAGATCCCCGTGTCACCAAGTCTTTCAGAAATTTGGCATATAAGGGAATTGTCTCGATGGCCTCGAGGAAGGGGATTTGTAAGCTCAGATCTTTCACCATGGCAAAGAATTTGCCATACTTCTCATCGATTTTGGCTTTGGCAAGCCGTTGTGGGAAAGGCACAACGGGCTTGAATACTCTTAGGTTCCCTTCCTCATCCTTTTTCCTCTCCTCTCTATGAACTCCCTCCGGAGTAGTTGGCTTGGGCGACGAAGCACCGTCGTTATTTAATTTCTCAATTGGTCGTTCCACGACCAACGGTGCTTCTGGTCCTTTGGGGGGCATTCTCGTGGGTATTTGCGTTTCGCTCCTCAAGACGATGGCGGACACGTTCTCATGCTCTTGCGTGAGCGCCAAGGTCCGATTTACCCCCCTCGGGTTCACCTCAGGCTGTGACGGTAAAAGATTCTGCGGTCTCTGAAGGTTCGCCACTTGCAACCCCAGCTGGGTCACCTGATCAGTGAGGACTCTCTGTCCCATCTCCAGCTTCAGATTTATCTTCTCCTGGTTGACGATGTATTGAGTCAAGAGGGACTCAACCGGAGAGATGGCCCTCTGCTGGCCGTATTGCTGCTGGGTGGGCTGCTGATTCCTAGGAGCATACTGTTGATACTGTTATGGAGGTTGCTGCTGCTGAAATTACTGCTGCGGAAACTGCTGTTGAGGCCTAGCCGGCTGATATATCTGCTGTTGTTGCTGAGCCGGCTGTTGATAAGGCGCTCGATAGCTAAGGTTGGGATGATTCCGGTTGTTGGGAGAGTAGGCCGGGTTGGAGTTAGTTCGTGGTGGAATAGGCGCATTCCCTGTAGGATTTTAAAATAATGCGCTCGCCTGATCCAACGGTGGTAAGATGTCACCACCGTCGAACTCTCCAAAAACTTCGGACTCCACCGCAGCAATCTATTGTGAACTGGCGCCACCGGTGCCTACCATCAATGCAGAGATCTAGGTCGACAGCAAGTCAAACTTGCTTGATAATTTGTCGACGTCTTCGACTCTATGGATGCCCCAGATCTAGGTGTGGCTCTTTCGTCACACCACCGTTCATTGTTGGATGCCATATTTTCTAGAATCTGTCCGGCATCTTCCTCACTTCTTGACATAAAGGACCCTCCAGCCGCGGCGTCCATGGACGATTTTAAATCGTCCCTCAACCCATTATAAAACAGATTTATGATCTGCCACTTGGGGAGCTCATGGTGGGGACATCTTCTCTGCATCTCCTTGTATCTCGTCCAAGCTTCATGCAAGGACTCGTGGCTGGCCTGGGAGAAGGAGGAGATCTCACTCCTCAGCTTCACGGTCTTCCCCGGGGAAATAACTTCGTCAAGAAAGCATTTGAGAGCTTCTCCCAGGTGTTGAATGTATTCGGGTCCTTCCCCCTAAGCCATAGCTTGGCCTTATCTCGCAAGGAGAAGGGGAACAGCTTCAGTCGGATCGCATCAATTGTGACACCGTTTATCCGGAAGGTGTCACATTTCTCCAGGAAGGAGTCTAAATGCTCAATCAGGCTCTCTATGGGTGCACCCAAAAATTGATCCTGCTGGATCCACGTCACCAAAGATGGCTTAAGCTCGAAGCTTTGGGCCGTAATAGCTGGAGGACGGATGGCGGAGGTGGACTCGATGGAAGGCATCGAGTACTCCAGCAGGGACTTGTGAGGCGGGGCTTTCTCCCCCATGGCTTCAGGATCCTCTCTTCTTTGCTTCTCGGCGGCCAAACGCCTTAGGGTGGTGTTAATCTATGGATCAACGGGGATCAAGTCGTCGAGACTTCTTGAACTCCTGCGCATGAAAAACAACAAACACCCGTGAAGCGAAAAGTGGGAAAGAAACAGATAAGATAAGAAATAAAAATAAAACTAAAACTAAAAATAAGAAAATAAAAAGGAAAAAGAAGAATGCGAAAATTATCGCGAGGTAGGGATGAGAGCTAGACACAATGGTTCATGAAATCCTAAAATAACAAGAATGTTGCCTCCCCGGCAACGGCGCCATAAAGCTTGACGTCCCCCGCTAGTGCGTGCTAGATGTGTGCAATAATACGATTGGGGGCGTGAGATTTAAATATTTGTTACCGCAAGCGCACGGTGTTGTAGTGTGGCTTGGGGGTCGAACTCAGAGAGGCGTGGATGTGCTTGTGTCAAAGAGGATCAAAATCACCCCATGGGCGAGCTAGCCCGGATCAAATGGTGGGTTGTCACGGTAAATGGAATGCAAGGTATAGACAATATAAAGGAAAAACACGGGACTTTGGTTTCCACCCCATCGTGTGATTCTCGCCGATACGGCCTACGGGTAGGATAGCGATCGAAATTAGGGTCAAATGGTGAGACGTTGCCTCTGAAAGTGGTACCGACGTCCCATGGACCCGATATACCGGTCGGTGCCCAGGATGATACACCGGACATCCCGGGTTCGATCAGTGGGCACTCCCATGTCCATTAACACTGATCGACTCCGAGAGCACTAAGCTCGCAACGATAACTCCCAACGTCTCATCCTGCCGCTTCCGCGCGCTAGGATTCGGCGTCTACGCTAAAGGCGTGAGCTATGGCTAGGGAGTCAACCGCCAAGTTTATTCCCCCTTAGCCCAACGGTCAAAGGCGGTCTTTTTCCCGCCGATGACAATAAAACACCCGACGTAACCGTTAGATTCCTAATCCCTATCGGTTTCCTAGCCCTATGGACGCATCGGGAAGAGCCCACGAAGGGGTTTCCGCCAAAATCCCAGATTTGGGAACTACTCACACATATTTAGTAAAAACCGATCTAAACAGAAATCGACCGTAAAAATCATGATCAGACAATAGAAATGCAATGGTAGTAAAGCAATTAAGATAATACTAAAGTTTGACAAAGATCTGAAAACTTACAAAAACTGGGAAATTACAGCCGTCACAAAATGAAGAAAACAACAAAAAATAACCAACTCCCATTTCTGGAAAACCTAGGGTTCTATATATAGGAAAAGATATCACCCGATCGGTTGACAAGTCAACCGATCGGGTGACCTGCTCCAAACTTTCACAGCGCAATGCGGGACTTCACCCGGTCATCTTCATCCGGTCGGTTGACATATGAATGTGACCGGTTGGATCTTGGTGCCGTCGGGTGAGAAGGTCGGTTGAGCTCACCGTGTCTTGGATTTTGAGATTCAGCTACAGGTGAACCGATCGGGTGAAGGTCACCCGATCGGTTGGCAATCAGCTTCGATTTCCAGAGAGTTTGGGCTTTTGACCCGGTCACTGAACCGACCGGGTGACTTCTTGTGAGCTCCAAGCTGCGTCTGGGTGGTGCACGCGTGCATCACCCGATCGGTTGAAGATGACCAACCGACCGGGTGAGGGGTTGAAAGATGATATCATCGTCGTTTGACCCCTTGGATCACGCATGACTCCTCCCGTTGCTCCGGGGACTTGCGATATCATCGTTTTATGTCCCCTATGCCAGTAAACTCCTGCAAAATATGGAAAACACGGAAAAGTGAAAGAAAACAATAAAACACGAGAAAACAAATATAAGACGACGGTAAAATACGGAAAAACACGGAAGAAAACGTGCGCAAATATATGAAATATAAACGCGCGTCACCACCTCAGCTAAGGAGAGAGGGGCCGATGATGTGATGCCGAGCTTAAGAAGGCTCCTGCAAAGAATGTACCTAGAATAGTTGCATTCAAAAAATAGACGACCTACACTTTCAATGGTGTCATCCTTACATAACACACATAGCTGGCTAGAGGGGACTCCCCATTTATGTAGAATATCTCTCGTGAGGAGCTTCCATGGAAAGCACGAAGGAGGGTAATATCCATTTTGGGGATGTGATTACTCTACCAAATAAGGCTGTAGTAGGGAAAAGAGGCTCCAACAGAACGAGTGCCCTCCCAAGCAGTGCGAAAAGAACATGCTGATCCAGCTATCCAATCCCACACATCAGTTCCTTGCATAAGAGTAACAGCCTGAAGAATAGGCTGAAGATTCCTAATAGAGGGGACATCCGTCCAACCACCTGGGGACCAGTAATCACGTACCAGATTCCTCTCCTCACCAATTGGAACATCCTGATTCAGAGCAATAGGACCACAAGGGATCCAATTTTCAAACCAAAAATATGTACTAGCACCATCCCTAACAATACGCCTGATGAGCTTTTGGGATATGGCTCGCAAGAGAAGCATGAATTTCCAAGTGCCAGAATTAACAGGCTTAGATTTTGCACCGAAGAACCCCAATTTATCAGCTATATAATGCCTCCTCATATACTATGCTCAAGGCCCTTCTGAGGAGAGAAGCCTCCAGGTTAGGCGGACACCAGATGCCTTATAAAGATCAGAAAGTAATCTGAGGCCCTTCCTTAGGCCTGCATAAATCACGCCAAGCCCAAATGTGCTGGTTTCCCAAAATGAAATGCCTGCAGGTCGAAGTAATGGAACGAAGAACAGATAAAGGGATACGATAGGCAAACATCCAAAATACAACCATACCATAAATCATAGAGCGGACCAGCTCAATTTTACTAGCAATAGAGAGAAGAGTTGACGACCAGCCCAGGAGCCTCTTCTTATATTTATCCACCAGACGATTAAACATAGAGGCTTTGGGATAGTGAGCTGAAAGTGGAAGACCAAGATAGGTAGTGATGGATGCCACCTTTTTAATACCGAGGGCGTTGGCAAGTCTCCCAGGGTCTTTAGAACCCTTACTAAAAATAACAGAGCTCTTCTCCCAATTAATCTGCAGACACGAAAAATTATTAAATGCATCCAACAAGTTTGCAATGCAGTCAAAAGAATGAGAGTTAGCATGGCAAAAGACCAATAAGGCATCGGCAAATAGGAGATGAGATATAGACCCTATTCTCCTCATAGGATGAATAGTCTGTATAGCCTCTGATCTTGCCATAAGCAACGAAAAAGCTTCCATAACAATCACGAAAAGATATGGGGATAAAGGGTCACCTTGAGTCAGGCCTCTTTGGATGAAAAATTTTCCGCAGGGGATCTATCAATCAGAACTGAAAAGGTGGGTGTTGTAATACATTCAGCAATCCAATTAGTATACCTTCTACCAAATCCCAATTGGTGTAGCATAAATAAGACAAATTCCATGTTGACACTATCAAAAGCTTTACGCAAGTCCAATTTTAGACAGGCTATGGCACCCATAGGGTTGCTAAAATCACGAATCTGCTCATGGGCAAGGAGCATGCAATCAGTAAGAAGATGACCCTTAAGGAAGGCTACCTGATTAGGGGAAATCAGCTCATTAATAACATGTTTCATTCTGATACACAAGATCTTGCTGATGATCTTATATAGCACATTACAGCACGAAATAGGCCTGTAATCCCCTAGCCCAGAAGCCTGAGAATTTTTAGGGACCAATGTAAGGGACGTGTGATTAATCTGACGAAGCAACGAGCCAGGTCTGAAAAAAGAGGCAACGACATGCACCACATCACCACCTACAATATCCCAGTTATGCTGAAAAAAATATGCATTAAATCCGTCAGGACCTGGGGCTCTATCCTTCCCAATCTGAAAAACTGCATCCTTAATTTCATTAGCAGTAACCCCTCTATCCAACCAGTCAACTGCCTCAACAGTAAGCTTAGGCTTAGGAATAAGATTGGGAAACACATTCCAGAAAGAGTCCTGTGTATAAAGCATCTCATAGTAAGTAGGGCCTCTTCTCTAATCGAAACCGGATTAAAACACCTGAATTCTTCAACATTTATCAAATGTGAAAGATTATTATTATTCTGTCTCGATTTCATGGTAGTATAAAAAATCTGGAATTTATGTCACCCAGTTTAAGCCAGTTTTTCTTGCTCTTCTGCCTAAAATTCGATTACTCTATATCCAAAGCATTAGCAAGCCTGAAGGCCGCATCTTGCTCAAGCTTCTGGAGTTGAATATTGCTAGTAATCTGAATTTGAGCTTGGACATTCAAAAGCTCCTCACGGCATACATTTGAATTCATGAGGTGCCTATTGGCAGCCGCATAATTCCTCAGCACAGATTTTAGATTAAACATTTTTTTGACAACCCATAGCATGGGAGAAACATTCCAGGTATTATGGCCCCAATATGCAGAAATTAAATCCTTAAACCCGGGTAGAGCACACCATGCATTAAAGAATTTAAATGGTTTCGGAAAGGATGGTACCTTGGAAAGAAGATAAACAATCATGGGGGCATGATCGCTAGTACCAGGCGAGGTGTACTCCATGTATGAGTGTGGAAAAATGTCAATCCATGCCAAATTACGAAGGATCCTGTCGAGTCGAGCCGAAATGTGATCTCCACCAATCCTCCTGTTGTTCCAACTATAACAGTTGCCAATGCTCTTCATATCAACCATCTGACTGCCCCATATACAATTATTAAAATCATCAACCCCTTTAGGATCTAACTGCCGCCCACCAATCTTCTCATTAGAATAACGAATGCAATTGAAATCACTCCCAATAATCCACGGCACATTACCAAAGCTAGCAGAGTCAACTGACAACTCATTCCATAAATCTTGCCTGAGGGTAGTGACGTGCGTTTATATTTCATATATTCACGCACGTTTTCTTCCATGTTTCTCCGCTATTTTCCACCGTCTTGTATTCGTTTTCTCGTGTTTTCTTGTTTTCTTTCACTTTCTCGTGTTTTTGTATATTTGCAGGAGTTTACCGGTGTAGGAGACATAAAATGACGATATCATGAGTCCCTGGAGCAACGGGAGGAGCCACGCATGATCCAGGGAGTCAAACGACGAAGATCGTATCTTTTAGCCCCTCACCCGACCGGTTGGTCACCTCCAACCGATCGGGTGATGCATGCGTGCACCACCCGGACACAAGCTAGAGCGGCCAAGAAGTCACCCGGTCGGTTCAGAGACCGGTTCAAACGCCCCAACTCTCTGGAATTTGATGCTGAATGCCAACCGATTGGGTGACATTTACCCGATCGGTTCACCTGTAGCCATTTCTCCAAAGCCATGACACGGAGAGCTCAACCGACCGGTTCACCCGACGGCACGAAGATCCAACCGATCAACTTCAACCCTCAACCGACCGTGCCATATGACCGGGTGAAGTCCCGTCCTGAACTGCCGAAGAAACGAAGCAGGTCACCCGATCGGGTGATTCTTCACCCGATCGGGTGATATCGTATTCTATATATAGGACCCCTAGGTTTTCCAGAAACGAGAGTTGTTATTTTTTGCTGTTTTCTCTCTCTCTTGACGTCTGTAATTTTTCAGATATTAGTAAGTTGTCTGATCTTTATTAAACTTTAATATAGTGTTATTTGCATTGCTCTTACTACTTTTCAATTGCCTGATCATGTTTCTAACGGTCGATTTCGATTTAGATTGCTTTTTACTAAATATGTGTGAGTAGTTCCCAAATCTGGGATTTTGGTGGAAACTGACGTGCGTTTATATTTCATATATTCACGCACGTTTTCTTTTTTGTTTCCCAGTGTTTTTCGCCGTCTTTTATTCGTTTTCTCATATTTTCTCGTTTTCTTTCACTTTTCTTTGTTTATCCATGTTTGCAGGAGGTTGGCCACGTGGGGGACGTTTAACGATGATATCTCAAGTTCCTGGAGCAACGGGAGGAGTCACGCGTGACCCAGGGGGTCAAACATCGAAGAATTCATCTTTCAGCCCCTCACCCGGTCGGTTGGTCATCTCCAACCGATCGGGTGATGCACGCGTGCACCACCCGGTCTCAGCCGGTGCTCACATGGAAGTCACCCGACCGGTTCGCAGACCGGTTCAGCGGGGGCCTATTCTCTATTTTTTCGAGCAAAATGCCAACCGATCGGATGACTCTCACCCGATCGGTTCATCTGTAGCTGAAGATGAGGAGCTGAAGACACGGGCACCAAACCGATCGCTTCACCCGACGGCTCCAAGATCCAACCGGTCACTCAAGAACTCACCCGACAGGTTCATATGATCGGGTGAAAGCTCGCCGTTTTCTGTTATTATTTTGTAACGGATCAACCGATCGGTTGACTTGTCAACCGATCGGTTGATGCGTGAGTCTATAAATAGAACCCGTAGGGTTCCAGAAACGGGAGCTGCGAGTTTTTTACTGTTTTCTCACATTGTGACGGCTGTAATTTCTGTTCTTTTGTAAGTTTTCCGATCTTTCTCAAATTTTAGTATTGTCTTAACTACTCTATTACTTCCGCATTACAATCGTCCGATTATGATTCCAACGGTTAATTTTTATTTAGATCGCTTTTTAATGGATTTTTGTGAGTAGTTCCCAAATCTGGGATTTTGGTGGAAACCCCTTCGGGGGTTCTTCCCGATGCGTCCATAGGGTTAGGAAATCGATAGGAATTAGGAATCTAACGGTTACGTGGGGTGTTTCATTGTCATCGGCGGGAAAAAGACCGTCTTTGACCGTTGGGCCAAGGGGGAATAAACTTGGCGGTTGACTCCCTAGCCATAGCTCACACCCATAGCGTAGACGTCGAATCCTAGCACGCGGGAGCGGCAGGATGAGACGTTGGGAGTTATCGTTGCGGGCTTAGTGCTCCCGGGATCGATCAGTGTTAATGGACACGGTAGTGCCCACTGATCGAATCCGGGGAGTCCGGCGTATCATCCTAGGCACCGACCGAAATATCGGGCCCATGGGATGCCGGTATCACTTTCAGAGGCAACGTCTCACCATTAGACCCTAATTCCGATCGCTATCCATACCCGTAGGCTGTATCGGCGAGAGTCTCTCGTTGGAGTGGAAACCAAAATCCCGGGTTTTCTTTCTTGTTGTTCATACCCTTCATTTCTTTCTGTGACAACCATTTACCGATTCGGGCTAGCTCGCCCCCCGGGGTGATTTAGGTCCTACCTGACCCAAGCACAACCTCGCCTCCCTGAGTTCGATAAACCCGCACCCTACACTAACCGTGCACTTGCAGTAAAACGACACCGCGCCCATACCGTAAACGGGGCGCCGGTCAAGTTTATGGCGCCGTTACCGGGGAGGCAACGTGCTTGTTATTTTAGGATCTCTTGAACCCTCGTGTCTAGCTCTCATCCCTACCTCGCGATAATTTTCGTATTCTCCTTTTTCTTTTTTATTTTTCTTATTTTTATTTCTTATTTTATCTGTTTCTTTCCCACTTGTCGCTTCACGGGTGTTTGTTGTTTTTCATGCGCAGGAGTTCAAGGTGTCTTGACGACTTGATTCCCCTCGATCCAGAGATTAACGCCACCCTTAGGCGTTTGGCCGCCGAGAAGCGAAGAAGAGAGGATCCTGAATCCATGGAGGAGAACACCCCGCCTCACAAGTCTCTGTTGGAGTACTCGATGCCATCTATCGAGTCCACTTCCGCCATCCGTTCTCCAGCTATTGCGGCCCAAAGCTTTGAGCTAAAGCCGTCTTTAGTGACATGGATCCAGCAGGACCAGTTTGCGGGTGCACCCATGGAGAGCCCGATCGAGCACCTAGACTCCTTCTTGGAGAAGTGTGACACCTTCCGGATTAATGGTGTCACAACTGAGGCTATCCGTCTGAAGCTGTTCCCCTTCTCTTTGCGAGACAAAGCCAAGCAATGGCTTAGGGGGAAGGACCCCAACACCTTCAATACCTGGGAGAATCTCTCCAACGCTTTTCTGACGAAGTTCTTTCCTCCGGGGAAGACCATGAAGTTGAGGAGTGAGATCTCCTCCTTCTCCCAGGCCAGCCACGAGTCCTTGCATGAAGCTTGGACGAGGTACAAGGAGATGCAAAGAAGATGCCCTCACCATGAGCTTCCGAAGTGGCAGATTATTAATCTGTTCTACAATGGGTTGAGGGATGACCTGAAATCTTCTATGGACGCTGCGGCTGGGGGTTCCTTCATGTCTAGGAGCGAGGAAGATGTCGGACATATTCTGGAAAATATGGCATCCAACAATGAGCGGTGGTGTGACGAGAGAGCCACACCAAGATCTGGGGGTATACACAGAGTCGAGGACGTCGACAAACTTTCAAGCAAGTTCGACTTGCTTTCGACCCAGATCTCCGTACTAATGGTAGGAGCCGGTGGGGCCGGTACACAGCAAATTTCAGCGGTAGAATCCGAATTCTTTGGGGAATTCGACGGTGGTGACATCTCACCACCGTTGGATCAGGCGAGCGCACTATTTTACAACCCCACGGGAAATGCGTCGTATCAGCCAAGGACCAATTCCAACCCGGCCTACTCTCCAAACAACCGGAACCACCCAAACTTCAGTTACCGGCCACCATTTCAGCCCTCGCCGCCTCAGCAGCCGCAGCAACAAACTTATCAGCCGGCTAGGCCACAGCAGAGTCAGGTTCAGCAGCAACCATTTCAGCAGCAACCATTTCAGCAGCAACCTCAGCAACAATTTTACGCCCCCAGGAATCAGCAGCCATTCCAGCAGCAGCAGCAGTATGGCCAACAGAGGGCCGTCTCTCCGGTTGAGTCTCTCTTGACCCAATATATAACCAACCAGGAGAAGTTCAATCAAAAGATGGAAATGGGTCAGCGAACCCTCACGGACCAAGTAACCCAGCTGGGGTTACAAGTGGCGAACCTTTCAAGGTCACAAAACCAATTGCCGCCACAACCGGAGGTGAACCCGAGGGGAGCAACCCAAACATCGGCACTCGTGCACGAGCACGTAAATGTGTCCGCTATCGTTCTGAGAAGCGGGACACAAATTCCTACTAGAGTGCCCCCTAGCAAACCAGAAGCACCATTGGTCGTTGAGAGACCGATCGAAAAATCCAACGACGCCAGTGCTTCGTCATCAAATCCTATGACCTTGGAAGGAGTCTCTGAAGAAGAGAAAAAGAAGAAGGAGGAAGGGAGCCCGAAAGTGTTCAAACCCGTTGTGCCATTTCCACAACGGTTAGCTCAGGCCAAAATTGATGAGAAATATGGCAAGTTATTCACCATGGTAAAGGACCTGAGCCTGTAAATCCCCTTCCTAGAAGCAATCGAAACAATCCCCTCCTATGCAAAATTCCTGAAAGATTTGGTGACGAGAGGGTCTAGAAAGGAGAAAGTAGTATTGACGGCGGAATGTAGCGCTCTTATCCAGAGGGCAAATCCGCCAAAACTCAAGGACCCGGGGAGCTTCTCAATTCCTTGCACGATCGGGGCAGTAAAGATTCATCGTGCACTCGTCGATCTCGGAGCGAGTGTTAGTTTGATACCCTTGTCGATGTATAGAAGGATAGGAATGGGTGATTTGGAGCCCACCGGTATGACCCTGCAACTAGCTGACCGGTCGGTCAAATATCCGGTGGGAATTATGGATGACCTCCCCGTTAATGTAAGAGGGGTGCATGTGCCAGTGGACTTTGTAGTCATGGACATGCCTGAAGACGCACACACCCCCATCATCATGGGACGGCCTTTCATGGCCACTGCTGGCGTTTTGATTGATGTGAAGAACGGAAAACTTTCTCTAAACGTCAACGGAGAAAAAGTTGAATTTGATCTGGGGTTGTCCATGAAGTATCCCGATCCCCCAGATGACCCTCGGTGCAATTTTCTTGAGGTAGAAGAAGAAAAAGCCGCTAAAGAGAGCTCCTGGGAGATTCTCTTAAGAAACCCCCCCCCCCATGACTTGGGGGATTTAGAAGACCAAGACGGCCCCAAGAACAAAGATGCTGCAGGGAAAGTGAGTGCAGCAAGAACGACCCCTCCCAGGTTCCCCAAGGCTCCTCCTGCGAGGAGAACGGGGAAAGAGCCCATGGACCTCACTAAAGATGAGGTCCGGATCCTAAAGAAGATGGCGGGAAGCGCCAACACGAAAGAGAAGCCCCCGGATCCCAAGAACAAGGAGAGGGTAGTCGAGCAAATATTTCTCCAGCTGCTGACTACTCCAAAGGCCTTCAGCTCCAATGAAGAAGAGATGCCAAACTTCGGGCATCACCCGTATCAACCACCGTGAACATCTCTTGCGGGCGTCGAGCCAACGACGTTAAACAAGTGCGCTTCATGGGAGGCAACACATGTTCTAAACTTTTTCCCCATTTTTTTAGCGTTATTTTTGACTTTATTTTATCTACTTTTATAAATAAAATCAGCCGCGAGAACATCCGTTCAGGGACTTAGACAATCTGTTGGTTTTTGCAGGAAACAAAGCCCCAACCGATCGGTTGATAACTCACCCGATCGGTTGGGATGTATCAGATACAAGCCGAAATCTGTCCCCAAATGAACCGATCGGTTGAAGAATGAGGAGATCGGGTGACAGACCGGGTGAGCTGGGGAGAACTCTCGGGAAATTTTTGGGGAATATCAACCGATCGGTTGAGTTCGAGCGCGATCGGTTGAAGCGACCGGGTGAGCAGCCCTCAATTCTCGGGAAAATGAGTGGAGCGGCCAACCGATCGGTTGACAAGTCAACCGACCGGTTCGCCTGTAGCAATTCTTCGGCAAGAAATTTCGACCTAACCGTCAACCGATCGGTGACAAGTCACCCGATCGGTTCGACTTAAAACCCTATATAAACCCCCCGACCACCCGCTCGTTTTCATCTTCGCCCGATCACCAAAATCGCCGTCGTTTCGCCTGCCTCTCCTCCCCAACGGCCGATTCTCACTCCCCCACGTCCTCTACTCTTCCATTGCTCCTTCTCTCCACCTCCTCCATCAATCCCTCCATCATCTTCACCCTCTCCCCCCTTTCACCTCGAGTTTTGACCTAATTTCCCCCCAAACCACACCCATTCAAAAATTCTTACCGGGAGAGATCACCGCGGCTCCACGCTACTCTCGTTGCACAGTGTGGGGACATCTAGGAGCAAGCTTCGCCATTTCGCTTGGGTACACTCGCTCCTAAGCTCATATTTCTATATTTGCCCTATAAATTGTGCTTGCTCGTTTGCTTGTGTTAGTGTGCATCCATTGCTTTTTGCACTCATTCATACACGCACACTCACGCATGGCTAAGGATAAGGACAAGGGGAAGGAAATTATGCGGGAGGAGGAACCGTCTCGAAAGAGACGAAAACAAACACGTCCCCCTTCTCGTACACGAGCACTTACACTTGGCCCTCCCCCGCCTGTTATCCCCCCTGTGGACCCAATGTTGGGTCCGCATGGGTATATCTTTAGGAACCAGGAGCACAAGGATTTTTACCGTAGGCTCAATGCTCGAGGGCATCTATCTACTAAGTTCCCGCACACACAAACACTTGTCGATCTCGGTGTCTACACCGAGGTCGAATCTCTTTTCGCTAACTTAGGATGGTTGGCCTTTCTTAATGCATCTGCCATATCCTACCCGGCACTTACCCTCGAATTTCTCTCTACACTTGTTTGGGAGTCCGGGTCGATCATTAAATTCAGGGTGCGTAACCGTAGTGTCACCACAAATCTGAACACGATTAACGATATATTTGGTTTCCCCAATCTTGGGGATGATTCCATCCGACACTACGGGTACACGCCCGAGTTTGATGTCGATCAATTCTGGTTCCGCCTCACAATGTTCCGTGACTATCCCCGAGGAAGGGCCAAGGCCTCCTCCATCATTCATCCCGTGTTTCGTTTGGCCCACAGGATCATTTCATCTGCATTTTTTCCTAGGGACGAGTCCGGTACCGTGACTATCCCTGAGCTTTTTATCCTTTGGGCCATGACTTTCCCTTTTGTCTGGGACGATGATGGAATTAGCTTCAGGGCCCCTACCGTCCTCATCCATGGCGGCGATTGGCTTGTTTACAAGCTACTCGAGATCAGCCGGGCCGGTAAGGGGAAGTTTTGTTGTGGGGGCATCATTACGATCATCTGCTCTCATGCCCAATTCAATATTCACATCCCCAATAATCTTCCAGCTACCGCAGGACCCTCACAGCTTGATATTGATGTCCTGTGGCACATCCACATGATTAGACCCCACTCGGATGGCCGCTTCATCTTCAATTATGGCCACCCCCCAGCCCCTTACACCATTCTCCCCAACCCCGCTCGCATGACCATTGCTCTTGTGGGAGATTGGACCTTCCCACCTGATCCCAACTTCTTAGCGGGGTTGAATCTTCCTTTCCTTCCCGCGGACGCACACAGACCACCGTCCCCTGCCGCCCACTTAGGCGAGCAGGATATCCCTGCGTCTGGGGGAGATTTAGGGGCTGGCCCGAGTCGTCCTGTTTCTGCTCCGGGACCGATCACGTTTGAGCACCTCTTTGCGGCCATTTCTGGCCGTGTCTCCTGTGCCGGCATGACCACTGCCGCCGGCACCTCTTCGACCTTACCTGGCGGCACCACCTCTGCCTCACGTCAGTCCACATCTTTTGGTCGCCATCAGGTCTCTGCCCGTCTAGGTCTTGAGAGGGAGGTCGCTGCCCTTCGTGAGCTCGCCATGTCCTCTGCCTCTTCGGACCCATCACCATCCTCCTTTCTTACTCACCCACGTTTCCTCGCACTTGAAAGGAACGTGGCCGCCATTCTTCGCCTTCTCACTCATATCCACAGACCACCTCCACCTTCACCACCCCGGCGATCTTCTCCTCCACCCTCCCACACATCCCCACATCCATCACCCCCCTCACCACATTCTTCTCCTCCCTCTTCTAATCCCATCCCGGCATCCACTTCACCCCTCCCGACCACTTCCACCGCACCCACGCTACCTCCTCCCTCCTCCTCCGTCACTCCATATGTGCGCCGGAGGAAATTGCCGGTGCGCTCCAGATCTCTTCCACCACCACCCACCACCGTCACCACCGCATCTTCTTCCTCCATTTCTATCCCTCTCACCACCGCCTTGATCGCCTTCCTACCACCACCACCCACCACCACCGACACTCCTCCCATTGTTCACACCACCGCTGCCCATATTCCACCGCCTCGTTCCCCACTTCTCCGCACACCCCCAGCCTCCCCCGACCACCCATCCACACCCTCTTCCGAGGAGGACGAGGACTCGCCTTCTCCTGCTTTCTGATTTCTCCTTGTTTGTTTTTGACTCCCCCTTGCATATCTCTACATTTTATTTATCATATCATTTCGCTAGCACTGTCTGGTCTAGCTTGGGGGACGTCTATTTTAGTGTGATGTCGTGTTTTGTTTGTTTTTCTCATTTTTTGTGTGTGTGCTTGTTTTTCATTTTTTGAGTGTCGTATCATGTGGTTTTATTTTTATTTTCGTGTCGTTTGATTTGCGATTTTGATCTTTCTTTTCAGTTTCATCTCTGTGTTTTCCTCGTTTTCATTTCTTTTTGTGTCAGTGCGTATTCCCCCCCCCATCTTCATTGCCCTCCCGTGCTCGCTCATATTGCATTGAGGGCAATGCAAACTTCAGCTTGGGGGAGTCGCACTGTGTGCGTCGTTTGAGTCCTTCTTTTTTGTTTTTTGTGTCATTTTCATCGTGTTTTTATTTTTTCTTTTCTTCTTTTTAGCTCTTTCTCCTAGAGATGAATCCTATGATGAATCGCCACAAAGTCACACACACCTAGCATTGCATCGATAATCACACTCACTAACCCTAGGATTTCGAGTCCTCTTGCATTTCACGCATCGTGGGTCCACTTAGCTTTTTTGTGAGTCGTGCGTCGTGCCTAGCTATTTGATGTGCTTCTACTTGGTGATTTTACTTTATATACCTGTCCAGGAATGACCTCTAGATTATCATGCTTCGATTTGAATATGCGGTACTTGCTTCATTTATATGCATGCTAAATTTATATCGTATATTTCAATTCGCATGCGTCGGGATTCCACAACTAAGGACTAGGATAACCCATTTAGCCTATGCTCTATTTAGCGAGAATAGTTTCCTTTGCCCGAGTGTTTAGATTTCGACTTCTTTTTTGTTTTACTTGGTGCAAATCCCCTCGTCGTGTACCGTTCTCCCACTTGGGAGAGTGCACATGTATATAGCCAAAAACCCAAAAATCCAAAAAAAAAGAGAAAAGAAAAGAAAAACCCAAAAAGAGAAGAAAAGAAAAATTTTGTATAGCCGAAAAGCCAAAAAAAATACAAATGCCCAAAACCCAAAAAAATTTCCGTGTGAATATTTTTTCCTACTTACCGAGAATAAAGGGAAGGCGAGAATTTGCACCGAGTGTCCTACTCCACATCATCTCAACCCCCATCGTTATCGAAAACACTTGGCTTAAGAACTTTTTAGCTAGTATCTAGGCTTTGGTGTGGTGATTTCCTTAACCCTAGTTGTGGAGTCCCTGACGCATGATATGTTTCGATTCTCTCTATTCTCATGCATGCTTGAACTATATATTCGCCGCTTAATTCAATTCAAATCGATATTCGGGTCATATCATGGATTTGTGTATATCGAGCCTCATAGCACATTGTAGAAAGCGACACCGTTTGCTAGCACATGACCGCACTCACTCGCGCTTCACCGCGTGGGCCCACGACACTTATTTGGACTCGTTTTCCTAGGTTTAGTGGTGTGATTTGGCGTTTGCTTCCTTGGTGTGTCGTTTTTGATTTTGTTGGCTCTGACGGACGATCTAGGATTTAGAGTTTTCTTTTTCTTTCTACCTCTCTATTTTTCCCTTCCGAGCTCCTACTCTCACTCGTCTTCCTCGAGGACGAGGAAGAGTTCAGCTAGGGGGATTTTGACGTGCGTTTATATTTCATATATTCACGCACGTTTTCTTTTGTGTTTCCCCGTGTTTTTCGCCGTCTTTTATTCGTTTTCTCATATTTTCTCGTTTTCTTTCACTTTTCTTTGTTTATCCATGTTTGCATGAGGTTGGCCACGTAGGAGACGTTTAACGATGATATCTCAAGTCCCCGGAGCAACGGGAGGAGTCACGCGTGACCCAGGGGGTCAAACGTCGAAGAATTCATCTTTCAGCCCCTCACCCGGTCGGTCGGTCATCTCCAACCGATCGGGTGATGCACGCGTGCACCACCCGGTCTCAGCCGGTGCTCATATGGAAGTCACCCGACCGGTTCGCAGACCGGTTCAGCGGGGGCCTGTTCTCTGTTTTTTCGAGCAAAATGCCAACCGATCGGGTGACTCTCACCCGATCGGTTCATCTGTAGCTGAAGATGAGGAGCTGAAGACACGGGCACCAAACCGATCGCTTCACCCGACGGCTCCAAGTTCCAACCGGTCACTTAAGAACTCACCCGACCGGTTCATATGATCGGGTGAAAGCTCGCCGTTTTCTGTTATTATTTTGTAACGGATCAACCGATCGGTTGACTTGTCAACCGATCGGTTGATGCGTGAGTCTATAAATAGAACCCCTAGGGTTCCAGAAACGGGAGCTGCGAGTTTTTTACTGTTTTCTCACATTGTGACGGCTGTAATTTCTGTTCTTTTGTAAGTTTTCCGATCTTTCTCAAATTTTAGTATTGTCTTAACTACTCTATTACTTCCGCATTACAATCGTCCGATTATGATTCCAACGGTTAATTTTTATTTAGATCGCTTTTTAATGGATTTTTGTGAGTAGTTCCCAAATCTGGGATTTTGGTGGAAACCCCTTCGGGGGCTCTTCCCGATGCGTCCATAGGGTTAGGAAATCGATAGGGATTAGGAATCTAACGGTTACGCGGGGTGTTTCATTGTCATCGGCGGGAAAAAGACCGCCTTTGACTGTTGGGCCAAGGGGGAATAAACTTGGCGGTTGACTCCCTAGCCATAGCTCACACCCATAGCGTAGACGTCGAATCCTATCACGCGGGAGCGGCAGGATGAGACGTTGGGAGTTATCGTTGCGGGCTTAGTGCTCCCGGGATCGATCAGTGTTAATGGACACGGGAGTGCCCACTGATCGAATCCGGGGAGTCCGGCGTATCATCCTGGGCACCGACCGGAATATCGGGCCCATGGGATGCCGGTATCACTTTCAGAGGTAACGTCTCACCATTAGACCCTAATTCCGATCGATATCCATACCCGTAGGCCGTATCGGCGAGAGTCTCTCGTTGGAGTGGAAACCAAAGTCCCGGGTTTTCTTTCTTGTTGTTCATACCCTTCATTTCTTTCCGTGACAACCATTTACCGATTCGGGCTAGCTCTCCCCCCGGGGTGATTTAGGTCCTACCTGACCCAAGCACAACCTCGCCTCCCTGAGTTCGATAAACCCGCACCCTACACTAACCGTGCACTTGCGGTAAAACGACATCGCGCCCATACCGTAAACGGGGCGCCGGTCAGAAACCCCTTGAGGGTTCTCCCCGATGTGTCCATAGGACTAGGAAATCGATAGGGGTTAGGAATCTATCGGTTACGCGGGGTGTTTTATTGTCATCGGTGGAAAAAGACCGCCTTTGACCGTTGGGCCAAGGGGGAATAAACTTGGCGGTTGACTCCCTAGCCATAGCTCATGCCCTTAGCGTAGACGTCGAATCCTAGCGCGCGGGAGCGGCAGGATGAGACGTTGGGAGTTATCATTGCGAGCTTAGTGCTCCCGGAGTTGGTCAGTGTTAATGGACATGGAAATGCCCACTGACCGAACCCGGGAAGTCCGACGTATCATCCTGGGCACCGACCGGAATATCTGGCCCATGGGACACTGGTACCACTTTCAGAGGCAACGTCTCACCATTAGACCCTAATTCCGATCGTTATCCTACCCGTAGGCCGTATCGGCGAGAATCACACGATAGGGTGGAAACCGAAGTCCCGGGGTTTCCCTTTATATTGTTTATCCCTCGCATTCTATTTTCCGTGATAACCCATCATCCGATTCAGGCTAGATCACCCATGGGGTGAATCTGATCCTTCTTGACACAAGCACAACCACGCCTCCCTGAGTTCGACCCCCAAGCCAACCACGACACCGTGCGCTTGCTGTTACAAATATTTAAATCTCACACCCCCAATTATATATTGCAGACATCTGACGAGCGAAAAGCGGGGGACGTCAAGCTTTATGGCGCCATTGCCGGGGAGGCAACGTGCTTGTTATTTTAGGATTTCATGAACCCTTGAGCCTAGCTCACATCTCCATCTCGCGATAATTTTCGCATTCTTCTTTTTCCTTTTTATTTTTTATTTTCTTATTTTTATTTTTATTTTTTATTTTATCTGTTCCTTTTCCACTTTTTGCTTCACGGGTGTTTGTTGTTTTTCATGCGTAGGAGTTCAAGAAGTCTCGACGACTTGATTCCCGTTGATCCGGAGATAAATGCCACCCTAAGGCGTTTGGCCGCCGAGAAGCGAAGAAGAGAGGATCTTGAAACCATGGGGGAGAACACCCCATCTCACAAGTCCCTGCTGGAGTACTCGATGCCATCCATCAAGTCCACCTCCGCCATCCGTCCTCCTGCTATTACTGCGCAAAGCTTTGAGCTTAAGCTGTCTTTGGTGACGTGGATCCAGCAGGATCAATTTTCGGATGCACCCATGAAGAGCCCCATTGAACATTTGGACTCCTTCTTGGAGAAATATGACACCTTCAGGATAAACGGTGTCACAACTGAGGCGATCTATCTGAAGCTATTCCCCTTCTCTCTGCGAGATAAGGCCAAGCTGTGGCTTAGGGGGAAGGACCCAAATACATTCAACACTTGGGAGATTCTTTCAAACGCTTTTCTGACAAAGTTATTTTCTTCGGGGAAGACCGTGAAGCTGAGGAGTGAGATCTCCTCCTTTTCCCAAGCCAGCCACGAGTCCTTGCATGAAGCTTGGACAAGATTTAAAGAGATGCAGCGAAGATGCCCTCATCACGAGCTTCCCAAGTGGCAAATAATTAATCTGTTCTACAACGGATTGAGGGATGATTTGAAATCATCAATGGACGTCGCGGCTGGAGGGTCCTTTATGTCAAGAAGTGAAGAAGATGCCAGACAAATTCTAGAAAATATGGCATCTAACAATGAGCGATGGTGTGACGAGAGAGCCACACCTAGATCTAGGGGCATCCACAGGGTCGAGGACGTCGACAAATTATCCAGCAAGTTTGACTTACTGTCGACCCAGATCTCCGCATTGATGGTAGGAGCCGGTGGCGCCGGTACACAACATATTGCCGCGATGGAAGCCGAAGTCGTGGGAGACTTCGAGTGTGGTGACATCTCACCACCATTGGACCAAGCTAGCGCACTATTCTACAATCCTACTGGAAATGCGCCGTATCCACCACAGACTAGCTCCAATGCGGCCTACTCTCCTAATAACCGGAATCATCCCAACCTTAGCCACCAGGTGCCATATCAACAGCTGACTCCTCAGCAACAACAACAGATATATCAGTCGGCTAGGCCTCAGCCACAGCAGTTTCAGCAGCAGCATTTTCAGCAGCAGCAGCCTCCACAACAATATCAGCAATATGCCCCAAGGAATCAGCAGCCCATCCAGCAGCAATATGGCCAGCAGAGGGCCATCTCTCCAGTTGAGTCCCTCTTGACTCAATACATCGCCAACCAGGAGAAGATAAATTTGAAGCTGGAGATGGGACAGAGAGTTCTAACTGATCAGGTGACCCAGCTGGGGTTACAAGTGGCGAACCTTCAGAGGCCGCAGAATATATTACCGCCACAGCCGGAGGTGAACCTGAGGGGGGTGAATCAGACCTTGGCGCTCACGCATGAGCATGTGAACGTGTCCGCTATCGTCTTGAGGAGCAGAATGCAAATCCCCACAAGAGTACCCCCCCAAGGAACCGGAAGCACCGCTGGTCGTGGAACGACCAATTGAAAAATTAAATGACGACGGTGCTTCGTCGCCAAAGCCAACTACTCCGGAGGGAGTCCATGAAGAGAAGAAGAAAAAGGATGAGGAAGTGAACCTCAGAGTATTCAAGCCTGTTGTGCCTTTTCCACAACGGCTTGCCCAAGCCAAAATAGACGAGAAGTATGGAAAATTCTTTGCCATGGTCAAAGATCTGAGCTTGCAAATCCCCTTCCTCGAAGCTATCGAGACGATTCCCTCCTACGCTAAATTTCTAAAGGATTTGGTGACAAGAGGATCCAGAAAGGAGAAGGTCGTATAGACGGCAGAGTGCAGCGCCCTCATTCAGCACGCAAATCCGCCCAAGCTTAAAGACCCAGGAAGTTTCTCCATCCCTTGTTCGATTGGGGAGGTGCGAATCTAGAGGGTGCTCGTCGATCTAGGAGCGAGCGTCAGTTTGATGCCTCTATCGCTATACAGGAGAATAGGGATGGGAGACTTGGAGCCCACCAGCATGACATTACAGCTTACTGACCGTTCGGTCAAATACCCGGTGGGGGTAGTAGACGACCTCCCTGTTGATGTGAGTGGAGTGCAAGTGCCGGTGGATTTTGTAGTGATGGACATGCCGGAAGATAAGCACACCCCTATTATCCTTGGACGGCCCTTTATGGCAACCGCCGGTGTGCTAATAGACGTGAAGAATAGGAAGCTTTCCCTCAACGTCGGCCAAGAAAAAGTCGAATTTGACTTGGGGTTGTCAATGAAGCACCCAAATCCCCCGGATGATCCTAGTATCAGTATGCTGGAGAACGAAGAAGAGAGAGCTGTGGAAGCAAGCTCCTGGGAGATTCTTTTAAGAAATCCCCCCGATAGCTTGGGAGATCTCGGAGAGCAAGTTGGCTCACCAAAGGAAGAAGTTGCTGATGAGGTGGTCGCCCAACATGTGATCCCTCCCGGATTCCCAAAAGCTCCTCCTACAAGGAGAAAAGGCAAAGAGCCCATGGGGCTCACCGGAGATGAGATCCGGATCCTTAAACGAGTGGCGGTGGATGCCAATATGAGGGAGAAGCCCCCGGACCCCGTCAACAAAGGGAGAGTCGTCGAACAAGTTTTCTTGTCGCCACTGACTACAACAAAGGGAGAAGCTGAAGCGATGCCAGACTTTGGGCATCACCCGTATCGCCCACCTTGAACATCATTTACGGGCGTTGAGCTAACGACGTTAAACAAAAACGCTTCATGGGAGGCAACCCATGCTCCAAACCTTTGTTTCCAATTTTTAGGACTACTTTTAACTTTATTTCGTCTATTTTAATAAATAAATCCAGCCGCAAGAACTTCGGTTGAGGGACATAGACCATTTGTGCACTTTTGCAAAAAACAAGGCCTCAACCGACCGGTTGATAACGCAACCGATCGGTTGGGATGTATCAGCTGGTGGCCCTATCAGTCACTCAACCAACCGGTCGGGTGAAGCAAAGCCGAGACCGGGTGACAGACCGTGTGATCTATGCTGAAGTCTCGGGAATTTTGGGGAGCTGATCAACCGATCGGGTGAAGCTAAGCGTGACCCGGTGGAAGACCGGGTGAGCTGCACTAAACTTTCGGGAAAAAATGTGAAGCGGCGAACCGATCGGTTGAGTTGTCAACCGATCGGGTTGCCTGTAGCTAACTTCCAGCAATAATTTCGACCTAAAATTCAACCGATCGAGTGACATTTCACCCGATCGGTTCGACTTAAAATCCTATATATAAGCGCCCTCCGCCCGTTCGTTCCCCCCTCGCCCGATTTCGAATTTTCGATCGCCGTTTCGACTCCTCCACCTTCGCCCGACCTAGTTCTTCCTCTCAACCGACCCTAATCAATCTCTTCCCTCTCCTTTTCCATCTCTCCATCGATTTCTCCCCCTTCCTCTTCGATTTCACCCGCATCGAGCCCTAATTTTCGCCCATTATCCCCCCCCCCCCCCCCATTTTCGAAATTTGCTGAAAGGATTCACCGCGGCGTCACACGTGTTCATGTTGCGTTGCGTTGGGGCATCTACGAGCAGCGATCTTCATCTCAATTAGGTAACTTCGCTCCTTAGCTCAATTTTATTTTGCCCAAGAATTTTATTTTGCTCGATTGCCGTGTTAGTGTGTATTCATCGTATTTTGCATACACTCACACAAGAATTTCATTTTGCTCGATTGTCGTGTTAGTGTGTATTCATCGTATTTTGTATACACTCACACACACACACACACACGACTCCTGCACAATGCCTCCTCGCCGTGCTAAACCCACCGACGCCAGCAATTCCAACCCTAGACCCACATGGCGCCCTCATCGCACACAATCCTCCACCCAACCCATCGGCGCCACCAATTCATCCACCACCCCACGCCCCTCCGACCCCGTTTACATTGGCGATGCCGAATACGAGGTGTCATTCCATGACGACGACCAAGCCGATCGGTTCATGTCCATGCTCCTCCTAGTTGGAGTTGGTGGTCAGGCAACTCAGCAGTCAGTCGAGCATGACCTGCCCATCCTTCAAAGCCTCATTCGTCACATTCGTACCGACTCACCCAATGTTTCCGAGCTTCACATCCCACCCCCCACCACTCCTGGTCCTCAGCACAGGCCCCCATCACCACCCCCAGAGGGTGGTGCCTCTGCTTGATATATTCCCATCCAGCTTTTGCATCCCCCTATTTTTAGTACCCATCTGTCTTTGCGGGGCCCTGCTTTACCACAGCTAGGGGAGGACCCATTCACGCCTCAGGTCCCTTCTTTTTTATTTTTATTTCCATTCTTTTCTTTTATTGACCTCCCCCTTGCATATCTCTACATATTCATGATCACATCTTTTCGCTAGCACTGTCACGTCTAGCTTGGGGAAAGTCAAATTTTTGATGTGTGCTGTCGTGTGCCGTTTTTCTTTGTCTGTTTGTTTATTTGTCGTGTCGTGTGATTTTCCTTTTTTATTTTATTTTATTTTCTATTTATATGTCGTGTGGTGTGATTTTTATTTCTATTCTTATTTTCAGTTTCATTTGTGTGATTTTCTTGCCTTTCGTGTCTTTTTGTGTCTGTGCGTATTCCCCCCTATTCATTGCCCTCCCGTATTTAATTCTATTGCATTGAGGGCAATGCAAGTTTCAGCTTGGGGGAGTCACACTTCGTGCGTCATTTGTTTCTTTTTCTTCGTAATTTGAGTCGTTTTTCTCCGTCTTTTTCTTTTTCTTTTTCTTTTCTTCTTTTTATCTCCTTCTCCTAGAGATGAACCCTATGATGAATTGCCACAAAATCACACACACCTAGCATGGCATCGATAATACATTCACTAACCCTAGGATATCGAGTCCTCTTGCATTTCATGCATCGTGTGTCCTCTTAGCTTTTTGTGAGTCGTGCGTCGTGCCTAGCTGTGTGGTGTGCTTCTACTTTGTGATTGTGTTTTATATACCTGTCTAGGAATGACCCCTAGATTATCATGCTTCGATTAGAATATGTGGTATTTGTTTCTCGTGTCTTCTTCTGCATGCTATATAGTATACTTCATTTCGCATGTGTCGGGATTCCACAATTAAGGACTAGGATAACCCATTTAGCCCATGCTCTAATTAGCGAGAATAGTCTCCTTTGCCCAAGTGTTTAGAATCCGATTTCTTTTTTGTTTTCCTTGGTGCAAATCCCCTCGTCGTGTACCGTTCTCCCACTTGGAAGAGTACACATGTGTATAGCCAAAACCCCAAAAATTCAAAAAAAAAAGAGAAAAGAAAAGAAAAACCCAAAAAGAAAAGAAAAGAGAAAATTGTATAGCCAAAAAGCAAAAAAAATACAAATACCCAAAACCCAAAAAGAAATATGTGTGTGTGAATATTTTCCTACTTACCGAGAATAAAGGGAAGGCGAGAATTTGCACCGAGTGTTCTACTCCACATCATCTCAACCCCCATCGTTTTCGAAAACACTTGGCTTAGGAAATTTTTAGCTATTATCTAGGCTATAGTGTGGTGATTTCCTTAACCCTAGTTGTGGAGTCCCTGACGCATGATATGTTTCGATTCTTGCTCTATTCTCATGCATGCTTGAGCAATATATTCACCGCTTATTTAAAATCGAGTCGATATTTGGGTCATTTATTGGATTTGTGTATATGGAGCTTATTGCACAATGTAGATAGTGACACCGTCTGCTAGCACACGACCACACTCACTAGCGCTTCACCGCGTGGGCCCACGGCACTTGTCTGGGCTCGTATTCCTTGGTTTAGTGTTGTGATTTGGCGTTTGCTTGCTTGGTGTGTCGTTTTTGGTTTTGTTGGCCCCAACGGGCGATCTAGGATATATAGTTCTCTTTTTCTCTCCTTCTCTCTATTTTCTCCCTCCGAGCTCCTACTCTCACTCGTCTTCCTCGAGGACGATGAAGGATTCAGCTTGGGGGATTTTGACGTGTGTTTATATTTCATATATTCACGCACGTTTTCTTCCATGTTTCTCCGCTATTTTCCACCGTCTTGTATTCGTTTTCTCGTGTTTTCTTGTTTTCTTTCACTTTCTCGTGTTTTTGTATATTTGCAGGAGTTTACCGGTGTAGGAGACATAAAATGACGATATCATGAGTCCCTGGAGCAACGGGAGGAGCCACGCATGATCCAGGGAGTCAAACGACGAAGATCGTATCTTTTAGCCCCTCACCCGACCGGTTGGTCACCTCCAACCGATCGGGTGATGCATGCGTGCACCACCCGGACACAAGCTAGAGCGGCCAAGAAGTCACCCGGTCGGTTCAGAGACCGGTTCAAACGCCCCAACTCTCTGGAATTTGATGCTGAATGCCAACCGATTGGGTGACATTTACCCGATCGGTTCACCTGTAGCCATTTCTCCAAAGCCATGACACGGAGAGCTCAACCGACCGGTTCACCCGACGGCACGAAGATCCAACCGATCAACTTCAACCCTCAACCGACCGTGCCATATGACCGGGTGAAGTCCCGTCCTGAACTGCCGAAGAAACGAAGCAGGTCACCCGATCGGGTGATTCTTCACCCGATCGGGTGATATCGTATTCTATATATAGGACCCCTAGGTTTTCCAGAAACGAGAGTTGTTATTTTTTGCTGTTTTCTCTCTCTCTTGACGTCTGTAATTTTTCAGATATTAGTAAGTTGTCTGATCTTTATTAAACTTTAATATAGTGTTATTTGCATTGCTCTTACTACTTTTCAATTGCCTGATCATGTTTCTAACGGTCGATTTCGATTTAGATTGCTTTTTACTAAATATGTGTGAGTAGTTCCTAAATCTGGGATTTTGGTGGAAACCCCTTCGTGGGTTCTCCCCGATGCGTCCATAGGACTAGGAAATCGATAGGGGTTAGGAATCTATCGGTTACGCGGGGTGTTTTATTGTCATCGACGGGAAAAAGACCACCTTTGACCGTTGGGCCAAGGAGAAATAAACTTGGCGGTTGACTCCCTAGCCATAGCTCACGCCCTTAGCGTAGACGTCGAATCCTAGTGCGCTGGAGCGGCAGGATGAGACGTTGGGAGTTATCGTTGCGAGCTTAGTGCTCCCGGAGTCGGTCAGTGTTAATGGACATGGGAATGCCCACTGACCGAACCCAGGAAGTCCGGCGTATCATCCTGGGCACCGACCGGAATATCGGGCCCATGGGACGCTGGTACCACTTTCAGAGGCAACGTCTCACCATTAGACCCTAATTTCGATCGTTATCCTACTCGTAGGCCGTATCGGCGAGAATCGCATGATAGGGTGGAAACCGAAGTCCTGGGTTTTCCCTTTATATTGTTTATCCCTCGCATTCTATTTTTCGTGACAACCCATCATCCGATTTGGGCTAGCTCACCCATGGGGTGAATCCGATCCTTCTTGACACAAGCACAATCGCACCTCCCTGAGTTCGACCCCCAAGCCACACCACGACACCGTGCGCTTACGGTTACAAATATTTAAATCTCACGCCCCCAATTATATATTGCACACATCTGACGCGCAAAAGCGGCGGACGTCAGGCAGCAAGGTTGAATGCATACACAATAGTTAGAACCATAACAAACCCGAAAGTATTAGAGAGCTCCAAAGATATATGTTGGGCTGATTTAGAGTGAGGCCTACTACCCCAAATTGCATTATCATAGTATATAACAATTCATCCCCCCGAATGCATTACCCTATTATCCATACTAGACCAGCTCCCGTGAAAACACTTCGAGATTCTAGATGCATTATGTTCACCCACTTTAGTTTCCAACAAACAAGCAATAGACGGCCTTAACTTCTGAAGTCTGACCTTGAGATCCCTTCTCCTCGCAACATTATTAAGTCCCCGAATATTCCATATAAGAACAGTCATTAGGACACAATAGGGAGAGCTCTAATGTTACTAGCTATCTGCGAGCTCCTGTGGGTAGCAGAAGGCGATGCATTTTTCGCCTTATCTTTCTTAATCTTGCTATTATTAGCCAAGGCTTTAAGAGATTCATTCTCGGCATCCCAGAGAGGGTTAGGATAGGAGCAAATTTCAGGTAACTGAGCCTCTCCAGAGTCAAGCAACAGGGTTGGCAAATGATTCAATCTATCAAAGATTACACACCCGGAATGACTCACTTGCGCCGTTTGTTCCGCTGCCTTTGAGGATTCGGCCAGCAAAGCTTAAGCAAGGGATGACCTTCCAGGCGCAATAGGATATAGAGTCAGGTTATCTTCAGCCTTGCAACTGGCAGCACTACAATCACCCTTAAACCAAACAGTCTTCATGCCGATATGTATCTGCCTCGACCGATCAGCAATGCCATGCAACTGCCGCAACTCTACAGCAGGTTATGGGATAGAACTAACAGCATTGGGATTGACGGCCTTAGGGGCATCATTGGGATGGACGGCCTTAGGGGAAATGACACATGCATTATCAACAACTTTCCCACCTTCAATGTCATGCCCTAGTTCATCCTCTTGAAATTCTGCTGTTTCACTCACTGGATTTTTTGCAGAAATCTATGAGGTCGGGATAACTTCCAGAACACTATTTCCAATTCCTGAGACATTAACTTCCACATGTTTAACATTAGAACCAACTACAACATCCTTACCAGAGGCCACCGTACCCTCCAAATTATCCCGATCCGTGGGCCTTTGGATTGAAGAGAGCTTAGGGGGAATGGGAGAACTTAACGAACATTGAGAGTTAGAGTGCCCAAAGCAAGAGAAAATGATGCACCTTGGGGGTTCCCCCTTGTACTTCACCTCCACAGTTGTCATAGACCCGTCCTTTAGTTCAATCAAAACTGATCTAGCCAAGGGGGCTTTCACTTCCACTTCTACTAGACATCGAGCGTACAGAATCCTATCCAAGTTAGCCGTTGCACAATCAAGGCAAATTGGAATCCCGACAACGCTAGCTACAATGTTTAAAATATCCAATGTCCATAATGACAGAGGCAAGTTATGCAGCTGAATCCACACCGGCATAGCAGTAAGGATGTCACGGTCATGCTTTAAAGTATGGCTCCAACGCTGCAGCACGACCAATCTGGCATCAAACAACCAAGGCCCCCCGTGCATAATCATATCACAGTCTCTTCTTTCTCAAAGCAGAAATAGAAAAATCCATTCTCTTTGGTGAAAATCCGCAAACCCCCCTTCAGCCTCCAAAGCCGTTCCTTCCCAGCCCTAATTTGACCATAGTAAGGGACGTCGCCAAGAACGTACCCCACCAGAGTGTTGCTTCAATTCGCCGCCCCCAACTCCACAAGCTTAGCCGTAACCCTAGCCTTAATAACACCATCATCTCCAATGAGCTGTGGGATATGCGTCATCACTAAAGGATCATCATATTTACGACGCGTCGAACAAATATCCACCCAGGATCTCTTCCCAACATTCGCATTGATTTGAATTGTCGATACAGGTCTCACTGGCATTTTAACAAACACTTTAGGTACATCTGTAGTAGATGATAAGGAACGCAATGGCTGAAGTCCTCGACCATCAACTGAATGTCGATACCCAACCATATTCGATCTAGAGTTCCTAGCATAGAAATTTTTTTGTTGTAACATGATGAAGAAAGCCTGACTTTTGATTAGGAACAGCCCTTGTCTTCTTACCTCGATCAACAATATTCCAAACCTCCTCAGCAGGGACCGAGCCCTCCACAGCTGCTCTCTTCAAAATTGATTGCCCCTTAACAACTGGATTCGCAACAGCTACCGAATTACCATGGCAAACCTCCGAGATCTGAGCACCGACTGCTTTAGTAGAGCTGCACCCTACCTTGCCGGTGGCACTCCTATCCTTGCACAAGAACACCGACTTCCCAAGAGCTCCCTCTAAGTTGCTGGCGTCACCTGAGGTCGAAGCGCCACCGGCCGCTGAATTCCCAAGATCGCCTACCGAATTCCCAAGATCGCCTGGATCTGTGTCTCCGAGAATTATGCACCCCATTTTTTAATATATGTCAAATTGTGTGTGTGTGTGTGTGTGTGTGTGTGTGTGTGTCTGTGTGTGTGTATGGCAACATATACATCCCAGACCAGGAGATCTTAGGGCATCGGGTTACGAAGAACACCTCGAGCCTTTTATTTAGGAACTATATATTTTTTGATTTTTCTTTTTGATTGTTGAATTTTTGGTATTCTTGCAAACTCATGTAAACGCGATGGAATGCAAATCACGATCAACGATCGTTATTGGCTATGTACAAAATAAAAAGAAAAAGATAGAATTCGGGATGTGACTTCATGTCAGAATTTCTAATCAATGCCACTCAAGTGTCGTTGATTATCCAGAACCTTTTGAATTACCGTTTCGTCATGAAAATTTATCATTAATCACACAATCATGCAATTAGTCATTCTGTCTTCAATCAATCATGCAATTTTTAGCTTAACTGTTTCGAGAATATTCATTGTGGAGAAATGAAATCGAATTATGAGGAAGCATATTAAATTTACATTCTAATCAAGGAAGTAGCTCTAATTCATCAAAACATGGAGTTCAAAATATAATCCATCCTATATGTTCAATGAAGCATAATAGACTCAGAAAATGCTATATGAGTGTGTAGGGAGATCAGTCGAGTGTGCGTAGCATATAGTGCAATCATAGGAGAATCATCTCTAGTCTAAAAAGGAAAGGAAAAGAAATGCATGCATGCATGCACTCAAAAGAAAAGATAAAATAAAATGATTCTAAAAAAGAAAAATGGGGTGAGAAACGGAAAGAAATGAGAATTAAAAGGTGAAAATAAAGGGAAATATAAAAAACGATAGCGCTCATCCTCCAAACTAAATGTAGCAGTGTCCTCACTGCTGAGAACACGCGCGTAGAGACTGAGAATGATGCTATGGGTGGGAAGGGTGGGATAAAGGAAAAATAGAAATTCTAGAAAAAGAAATGGAAATGGAAATGCATGATCCTAGTATGTATATGTACAAGACATGCAAATGATGTTAATGATGATGGTGGTGGATACCTCAAAATGTGTCTCCCCCAAGCTCGACGAAGCTGGGCCCCGTGGGGACAAATGGACACCAAAATAAATAGGGGGAGTGGATATAGCGAGAAGGGAGAATCGGGCAGCACCACCCGGTGGGGGTGGGGGTGGTGCCCGAAGATGCTGCAGGATGGCATCGAGCTTTTCGATGTTCTACTGCTCAAGCCGCTCAAGTGCATCAACAGATCTGCACAGCTCCACAATAGCATGCTCAACTCCATATAATCGAGCAGAAAAATTAATAGTGTGAGACATGCTGGACTCACCTCTCAGAGTGGGCCCACGTGTGGGAAAAATATGATGCAGGGGGAGGGTAGGCTAGGTAGAGACAGGAGCTATGGTGGCAGAGACAATGGTAGCTGGGGCGGTTACGACAGAGGTGGTGGGAGCAGATGTGTGGACAAAAACCACCACACTTTCTGTAAGGAGGGCAGCTAGGGTGGTGGAGACAGGTGTAGATAGTGGGATAATTACTGACGTGGTCTCGAGAAATGGTGATGTGGGGACAGAAGGGTCGATGCTCACATCAGAAGCAAGGATCTCAGTAGATAGTGCATGGCCCTCAACAGAAGTGGGGACAGAAAGGGCTACAGCTGGCTCAGACAAGGGCTCACTAGGGTGCAGCTCCTCAATGTGTGGTGGGGAAACAGCCGACTGCTGAGCAGGCTACTGGGCAGCTTGCTCATTATTGGGCTCCAACTCATAAATTGGAGGAATGTGATGCTCCATGGGAAGGATCCAATCAACGTAGTGGGGGCCAATAGAAGTCTACTCGGGGCTTGGAAGGACCAAGTAAGCGGCGTTATAACGCCCATGGAGATATACCCAGTGACGGTCACCGTGGGCCCTAATGATATGCATATGAGAGATCACGCTAAGTGATAGGGTGGTAGGACATGGTGCCTCTAAAAGTCATCGGGTAGAGCAAGATTGGCCCGCTGGGTGATGAGGATAAAGAAGCCACCATAACAGATAGTGCCCTTATGCAGGGTAACAGCAAAGATCAGGTGGTCACAGAAAACCTGGGCATGGTCTATAGAATATGCAGGAAGGTATGTGCCATCCAGCCGCTCCTCAAAGGGGAGACTAAGGGCCTACAAGAGGACGAGCTGGACGGTAGACATGGTCCTAGTCTCAGACATGCAAAGGATGGTGGTGGTGGCAAGGTGGCTGGGCAAATCGAATGCAAGGATGGATAATGGATGATGACTTGGAGCGACTGGTGCTAAAAACGGATAGGCCAGAGATCCTCTCCCAGAAGTGAGTGGAGTGAATGGTGGGGAGAGTATCCTGGCCAGGATGATAGGCAGAATCATCAACGAGGACATCGGGCCACCGGAATAGCTTACGGAGTCCTTTGTAAGTGAACTCTAACTCCTCATCCAGTAAACTAAACGGTATCCCTCTATTGGTGTAATGCAAGGAACTGAGGTCTTCTAGGGTGAGGCGAGTGTAGATCTTTGCTGTTAACCCTAAGAAGTGCTCCAAGTCTAGGTTTCGATAAAGATGCCTAACCCTTGGCAAGAGACCTAGCTGCTATAGGGCTCCTAAGTCGGCGAACTTAGTGCAAATGACTTGGTGCTTAGAGAGTTCGGTAAATTTGTGACGATGTGCATCGTCCATGAATTTAATGCCATAAGTCTCTAGGGGCGTGCCCTAGGCTGTGTGGGTGGGGGCAGAGTATGTGGTGGTGGTGGAGCGGTCTCTCGTGTGGTGGGTCATGTCTTAGACGAGGAAGCAGGAGTCGTGTGCTTCTTCTTAGCAGGTGCGTGTGTAGGTGATGGGGTGGTGATGGTGTGGGATCACGTGTGGTGGTGCGTGCCCTCGGGAGGGTACCTTTCTTCTTTTTAGGTGGTTGTGGTGGATGGGGTGGGAGAGTCGGTGATGGTGGTGGTGGTGTGGGAGAAGGTGTGCGGATGCATGCCCTGCGAGTCATTGCGCTCGTGTTCAAGCAACCCAATTAAAACCACAATCAAATATGATATGTAAATAAAAAGTGCGAGAGTGGAAGGAGTATACCCAAGCGGTGATTAGCGAATAAATCCACGAGCTCCTACGTGCCGTAGTCGCGAAATCTGTGCACCCAAGCACGTAACGTCACCCAAGCCAGACGATAATCTCCTATGAGCTCTCTGATCCCTTTGCAATTCGAATTTGTGGTTCAAATTTTGAATTTCTTTCGAATTTAGGGAAAAATTGGGATTTAGGGCTTCAGTAATTGGGGAGCAGGAGGTATGGTGGGCTGTGGGGAGGAGTGGTGGTGGAATATGGGTGGGGGAGGTCGAAATTGAGAGGGGGAGGAGATCTTTGGTTGCACTCGCTCGAGGGGAAGTGGAGGAGAGGGGGGCTCGCTTGATGCTCTAGAAAGAGCTCGAGCGAGTAGCCCTTGCCTTATAAGTAGTGCATCTAGCGGTTAGGTGCCGGTCGAGCGAGGTAGTGCTCGGGCGAGTGTAACTAAGGTGCGGCCCCCGTTCTATGTTATATCAGGCTCTAGTTTGGGTCGGCCGCTCGGTCGAGCATGCTAGGCGCTCGGTCGAGCATTCTAGGCGCTCGGCTGAGTGCCTTGAAATTCTTCTTCGGTCGTGCTCCTTCTGCTGGAGTCATGCTCGACCGAGCAGTGCACCCGCTCGATCGAGCAGCTACTACAGGCAGCCTGTTACTCCATCTTGTCGTATTCCGCCATGATTATCGAATCTAGCTTAGCGTACATGCTTCCCCTCTTTTGGTTGACGTCGTGACCGTCGAGTTCCTGTGAGAATTGAAATAAATCAGATATTTTTGAGTTATAAAAATTTTTATTCTAAAAAGGATGAAAAATTCAACTAGAATTAAAATAACGAGTAAATAGGCCGGGTTGTCTCCTGCCAAGCACTTGTTTACGGTCATTAGCTCGACCCCTGATGCTCAGTGAGGATAAATGTTGGAAGCACATGAGATGCACCCGTCGTTCTTGCCAACCAACCCAAGAGGAGCTGGTTGGTCAAACACCTCCGTCGGACCCTCAGCGGTCCTCTCATCCTCTTTCATCTTCGATCCTTTCTTCTCTTTGTGGCACCCTGAGGATGCTGCAGCAACCTATCCTTTAATCTTCACGACATCCGGGTCATGATCCTCCCAGGCAAGCATGGCATGCTCGTGCATGATTAATCCACCATCTGTGTCCTCGCCCAGCACCTGTAGGTTGGCCTCCACCATCGTGTCATGCAGTGGGTTTACACCTCCTTCCTCGCTCTGTAGCAAGGAGTCAGAAAAGATCTCCTCGAATGTGACCTCCTTAACAAGCTTGTCTTCTACCAAGTTAAGATACCTGACATCCGTAGTAGGTGCTCTCTCCCTCGTTGGCTTGGGTAGTCGAAATTCCTTCTCAATGTTTCCCACATTGAGGAAAAGAGTGCCCTCTCGAACATCGATCAGCACCCCAACTATCGACATGAATAGGCGACCAAGTATGAGCTGGGATCTGCCGTTCTCTGACATGTCCATGGTGACAAAATCTAACGGCACACTTACCCCCACCAGGAATCTGTAGTATGACGCCCCTAGCCACTCCGACTGGCCGTGTCACCGATCTATCTGTCAACTGGATCGTCATCGCCATTGGCTTTAGCTCCGTCCCAGTATTGAGGCGCTTAAAGATTGATAATGGCATCATGCTAATGTAGGCTCCCAGGTCTATTAGTGCCCTTCTGATGGGGATGCTAACAATGGAGCAAGGAACGATGAAACTCCCCGAATCCAGGAGTTTCTTCGGCAATATGTTGCTCCTCAGGAATGACGACGACTCCTCCACCAACATAACTTGCTCAGATTTCATCTTCCCTGAAATTAGTTCCTTTAGGAACTTGGCATATGAGAGTATCTCAGTCAAGGCGTCCATAAATGGGATGTTGAGCTACACTCCCTTCAGTAACTCTATGAACTTGGCGTACTTTTCTGCCATCTTGACCTTCACTAGTCTGCTTAGGAATGGGACTGAGGCGGGGCGAGCCTTTTCCTTCTCAGCTGGCTTTGCCTTTTCTTTAATTGTCTCCTTCTCCACCGGAGAGCTATCCTTCTTGACATCCATAAGTGGCTCCCAGCATTATCATCACCACCATTAGCAGCTACTGGTTGCTCATTCATCACCTCATTTGGTATTGGTATGACAGAAATCATCACCGAAGGCTCTGGGTCCTTCGTCGAGAGGCTACTCCGAGTGGTGATGGCGCACACGCTCTCCCTAGGATTCTTCTCTGGTTGAGCAGGAAGCATGCCTTGAGCCCTTGAAAGTTGGCTCAGTTGCTCTTTCAGTTGTTCCACTGTGGTAGAAAGCTCCTTGTTGTGAGCTGTATTGTCACGTATAAGCTTTTTCTGTTCCTCTATAAACTTCTCCATCGTGGATTCCAAAGAGGAGTTCTGCTGAAGTGGTGGCGGTGGAGGTAGCGGGTGCTGACACTGCTAATATCCTTGTGGTCTGTAAGGGACAAATGACCTTTGACCGCCTTGCTGCTATTGATGCTACTGATAGGGTTGTTGTTGAGCTCTGCAACCATTCCCATACTGATGATTTCTCCAAGTTGGTTCCCATATGCACCCATATTGTCTTCTCTATCATTAGAGGTGTAATTAGCATCCTCAGTTGGTACAGGAGGCGTATGGTAGGAGCAATTTCCACCATGGAACCCTTGCTCAATGCACTTCTCACAAGTGAAGAATACTGTGGTGGGGGTGAACTAGGCCTAGAACCGAGTCTGTGCTCCATCCAGGCCATCTGCTAAGTGAGAGAGTCGAGATGGCCATCAAAGTTCACCGCCTCGCTAACTTCAAATTTGCCTCCTTCTGAGGCCTTGGCAATAGTTGAGGTAAACCTATCGTTTCCCCAATGCTGGTTGTTGGCTGCCATATCCTCCAGAATTTTCAGGGCCTCAGCCGGCTCCTTTCATGCGATGGCACCATTCGTCATGGCATCGACTATCATTCTAGTGTCCGAATGCATCCCATTGTAGAAGGCCAAGACCAAGTCCCATGGCAGGATGCGATGGTTCAGGCACTGATGTTGGAGGTTCTTGAAGCACTACCAGGCTTCATACATCGTCTCATGTCCTCATTGTTTAAAGTTTGTAATCTGATTCCGCAGACAGATCATCTTTAAAAGAGGGAAGTACTTGGTGACAAAAGCTTTCGCCAACTGTTCTCAATTCGTAAACGTGTTGGGTCCTTGGGACTTAAGCCAATAATAGGCCTTCTCCTTCAGGGTGAAGGGGAAGAGCTGCAGCCTGATTGCATCGTCACTGATCCCTTGCATCTGAAATATGGCGCACTTCACCAAGAATGCCCCAATATGATGACTATGGTTCTTGTGCGGGAACCCGTGAAAGCAATCTTGCTACACCAACAAGATAAGTCCCGTCTTCAGTTCGAAATTTCCTTCACGGATTGATAGTACGGCCACGGAAGAGGACGAGATGGTGTCGGGCCTCATGTAGTCTCGGATCAACATCGGATTTAGAGGTGGAGGAAGTCCTATTCCCTCCTTTCTGTTGCGAGTCGTCGCGAGGTTGCCTCTATCTCAGGATCCAAGGGTAAGAGACTCTCTGCTCCTTGCGAACGTGTTATCATGCAAAACAGAAGAACTCGAGACAACTATGGAAATCGTCATCAAAAAGAGAAACAATAGTGAAAAGACAACAAAATAAAATAAAAATAATGGTAGGAGATAAAGTGTATGGTGTAACCAGCACTCTCTAACCCAAAACTAAAACAAACCAGTGCCTCCCTGGCAACGGCACCAAAAACTTATTCCTCGCATCGGGCTCACACCCAGGGGTGTGGATCACTGCAAGTGCACGGTGGTTGCAGTACATAAAGATTATCGAACTCTAGGGAGGTAGTAGTTTAGTGTTTAGTTTGTTGGAAGTGGGAGAATACATGGTCAGGGATTGTCACATAGAAATTGATTGTCACGACAATGGGTTTACGAAATAATAAAATTCTAGGGCATTCGGGAGTCCCTGCCAGGCCTTTCAGTCATGGATGTCAGGTCAATGGTCCTTTCATTGAACGATGGATGAGGATAGGAGTGTCATATCCAAGAATGGGAACAAGTACTTAACTTTCGTGGTCCTACTCGTCTAATGTATTCCCATGTGCAGCTCTGCTTTTGTGATCAGCTTCGCATGGGAATGAGTGCATTACACTTGACACTGATTCCTGCATCGCACTCCGTATCCACTCGCATAATCTACTGATTGGGACATTACACTACGGCTGGTTCTAGCAGTCGCGCTACTTTCATAGTCATCGACTAGCAGATCGGGGATTAGTAATCACCCCTAGCACTCGAGTCACTCTCGTAATCACGAGTCCTGAAAGCAGCCACTAAGCCCTAATCGGATTCGTGCGGATTCTCCCTAAAATGTGGAGCTACTTTTGCAATCCTCCAATTCTAAGGCTAATCCCCTAAAACCCTTGTTCAAACTGCCATAGAGCAACCCTAGATTCATCCAACTAAGTTTAACCTAACATCCAATCCCTATGGTCCTAGGGTTCATCCCTAAGCCCTAGAATCACACTAATCTAGCATTACAATAGCAATAGCAATAGAAACAATAGAGAGATTCATCAAAAACCTGGAAAACATATTGAAATCAATATCAAAACGCAGAGAATGCAACAATAATGAGTAATCTAATAAAATAAATGGGTTTCAACCGTTCATCAATCTTTGGATCGAAGAAACTAAGCACCAAAACTCTTCCTCTCTCCAAATGATGGCTCAAAACTCTGTAAAAGAAAGCTTAACCTAATCTAAAGAAACTGTTCACTTATATAAAAGACCCCAAAATTCGTGGGTTTCCCAAAATTAGCCCCAAAACCCCGTTAAGAAAACCCCATTCTGGAGGCTGTCGATGACACGCTCGGTCGAGCGGTGTAGCCGTTCGGTCGAGTGCGTCCTTTGTAACCCCCGCTGGGCACTCTGGATAAGGGGCCACTCGGTCGAGCGATGTAAGCGCTCGGCCATGCGCCATCTTGGGGCTTCAGCTCATCGCTTGATGGAAGGATGTCGCTCGGTCGAGCAACGAAGGTCGATCGGTCGAGCGACGAAGGACGCTCGACCGAGTGAATCAGGAAGAGAATTGCTTCTTATTTTATCTCATCAGAGAGAGGCTGCTCAATTGAACGTGGAAGCCACCCGACCGAGCAAATTAGGCAAGGAGTTTCAAGGCCAATTTGGGAGTCGTCTGTAGAGGGTCGCTCGGACGAGCGATGTGGGTCGCTCGGCCGAGCGACCCCTTGCAAAATTTCCCCTCATCTACGAGATCTCAGCTTGGTCGAGTATATGGCACGCTCAACCGAGCGATCTGGAAACTCATGCTAGGGCTCCCTTTCTCCTCCTCTCTTCTTTCTTCCCTTTGCTCCTTCTTTTCTCTTTTTTACTTGCTCTTCTCTTTCTCAACTCCTTTGAGTCGTCAAACATGGCGACGTAAGCTCCGGCATTACGTATCCGTGTCCATCATCCATTATTGCTCCGAATCACGCCAAAGTTCCTCAAAATCCATGAAACATCGCAAGAATCAAATATATCGTGAAAAGCTCGATAGAATATAAAAATGTGAACTTCGGGCAATCAAATGCTAAGGAGAATATAAAAATGTGAACTTCGGGCAATTAAAATGCTAAGAAAATGCACACTAAAAACATGGAAAATATGAACACATCACACCACCACCGTCATCTTTCACCTCTCCTCCTCCCCTTGGCCAAAATCACCACCACACCATACACTTGTTTGAGGAAGAAGAAGCACAAGGAGAAGGAAGCAAGATTAGAATAGAAGAGGCTTAATGACGTAGGAATTATCAACTTTAGTTAGGGTTACCATGCTTAGAATTTGTCACGCCCCGCTTCCCATTGTACTTGGGAGCGAGGACGCGATGAAGGTCCGCATGTGCTTAAAGCAAGAAGGAGGTACTTTTTATTTTCTCCCCTCCTTGGTTTAAGCACATTACGCGTCTGAGTGATAACATCCTGCAGGTTCTTGCATGCGACTCAAACAACACAGATAAATTTTATTACAATCTTAATGTCTCAAAAACGAATACAACAACAGGGATATAAAAGAGAGAGGGTCATAAAAAGCCCATACAAGTTTTGAAGGAATCAACAAGTACAAAGGTGATGCGAAAGCAAAACGCTCCTCAGCGAAGGAACTCAGCAGCAAGCACTCCTGGTCAACCTGCTCAGTATATAGACTCGCGCCTCTGCAAACCTGTCTAATACCTGACGTATATTTCACAAAACAAGGAAATATACGTCAGCGAGGGTTGCTCGGCAAGATTTTAAAAGATAAGGAAGAAACTTGACCCTCGGCAAGGTTTTCAAAAACGTTTACATGACAATATGAGCAACAAAACAAAAGTCACATCAGTTAAAGCATGGCAGCATAAGAAACATATGAGCACTGACAAGTGTAGTGTGCACAGCAGTGAGCAGGCGAAGTGTAGTGCACAAAGTAACAACATGACAAGGTGTAATGTGCACAGCCATAAGCATGACAAGTGTTGTGTGCACAGCAATAACATGGTAAGTGTGTGTACAGCAATAACATGGCAAGTGTGGTGTGTATAGCAGTGAACACGGCAAGTGTGGTGTGTGTACAGCAATAAGTGAGACAAGTGTGGTGTGCACGGCAAGTGTAGTGTGTACAGCAATAAACATGATATTAGTACATGAATAAGGCAGGAGTAACTAACAGAGCACGCAATCATCAATATTAACAACGGAGTAACAGAATGCGACAATCATTCAAGTGTGCCTAGTGAAAAAGCCCAATGTCTGAGGGGGAAAAGTGACCAGCATTACACCCAAGCCAACGGGAGCTACCCGTGGCTCTCTACTCACCGACCCGGCCAGGTGTCGGTCAAGTTCACCACGAGAGTGCAATCCAGCATTCCAGCCTCTACTACATTGAACTACCCCACCCAAGTGTTCTGTTGGACACGAGCCAGCCTAATTCATATTACAAACACGAGCTTGTCAACTCACATGACATCACGATTTCACTATTTCGCCTCTTGGGCGCACAAATTCACAAGTCCACGATTTCAAGTGTTCCATCAATCTGTTCCATCAATATCCATTCACTCAAGTGTGTACAAGCAGGTTAAGTTATCAGCGTGACATGCATTATGGTATGACACAACATTAGTGATTCTCGGTTTGACAAATAAATGTAACAGCACTTTAAAACACGTAAAAAGAATGCACACTTGCATATCAGAATATCTTGGGTCAAAGCAATTAAAAGCAACGGTAAAAAGTGCACTTGCCTGATATAGTTGGTATCGGGTGTCCAGCTGATCGCGATGCGATGCATGATTCATCTGCGATATAGGTTCGTGATACCAAGCTATCAGCGACCAACTAATAACTTATTATAAGAAAATTACTATGTCGAATTTACTGTTGATAAGGTTAATATAATATAATGAAACTTATAATTGATACAGACTTAAAAGTATGCTAACTAATTTCAGATCTAAACTATTAACGTATTTAGGGGGGTTCAGCTTCTGATTTATGCCATTAACCAGTTACATATTACTATGTGAACTAATAAAAAATATACCTAATAGTACTAACGTCTACTGAGCTACAGTTTATTTTTTTATCATGTAATGATACAAACAAATATCTTAACATCAACATCAAATATATTAATAATTAACATTAATAAACTAACATATAAAGAATCCACATGCTCACCTTTCTTCCCTATTCCCAAATCTCCTTCCTCTTTGGTTTCCATCGCAGGGAGAGGAGCGAAGCTCCGACAGCAGGATGGGGGATAGGGGGCAGCGAATCAGGGTGGCCGCAGGGTTCTACAGGCGGTGGCGCAGCCTGGCTCGGGGCCGCGACCTGGGCAGTGCAGATGGAGTAGGGCTGCGGCGGATTCCATCGGGGCGGCGATCTCATGCGACTGCCAGATCCGGGCACGCGGCGATCTCAGGCGTTGGGTGATCGCCGATGGACGTCGGGGCTTCTCTTGGCTGGTGGGCAAGGGTTCAGGGAGGAACAGGGGATGGGGATCTCGGCGGCTGAGGGTTGGGGGAGTCGTAGGTGGGGATCGGATCGGGTGGCGGGCCTCGGTGGCGTTGCGGGGAGGTAGGGGAGGAGATCGGGGAAGATTGCATGGGTCAGTGGGGTTGCCGATGCCCGGAGGCGGCGGGGGCTGGAATCCTCTGTTTCGAACAGAGGAAGGGAGATGAGACAGGGGAGGGCGGTTTGTGTTCGTGGCGGACTCACCGGCGTGCTCGAAGGGGCGGAGGGGTCTCGGTTGGTCGAACGGAAGAATGGTGCCCGGAGGTGGTTTCGTGGGGTGGTCGTCGGGCAGTTGAAAGAGGACGGAGGAGGTCGGGGTTGGCTGATGCGGTGACTATGGGGCAGCTGGGGTTGGCCGAAGGGAAGTCGGTGATGGGTCTACCGGAGGGTGGCGTTGAACTGGGGTAGGCGTTTGTTGAAGTTTGGGTTGAGCAGAAAGGAGGAAGTGTGCCGTGTAGCGGTTGTGGGGCTTCGGCACTGGGCTAGGTGGGATGCGACTTGCGGGGAGAGGTCGGAGGCGGAGTTCGAACGGAGGGCTCGGGGAGCTCCGGGTTCGAGGGTCTGATCGGAGGACGACGGCGAGTTGTAGGCGGGGTGATTTGTGGTGTGTTGGCAGGCAGTCAGAGAGCGGGGAGGAACACAGGGTCGTCGGGAAAAACAGGGGAGAGGCAGGGTGGTTGTCGACGTGCTGGGCTTGGTGTTGAAGGAGCGGGGCGAGGCGAGGTCGACTGGCTTGAGAGCTGTCGAGGGACGAGCTCTCGGCAACCATGGGAAAGGGACTGGGCGGGTTGATGATGGAGTCGAAGTGGCGGCTCTTGGACGGTGGCGGCCAGAAGGCTGGCTGGCGAGGTCTGGGCTGGCGGTGAAGTGGGTCTGGGGTCTGAGGTCGCCGGACTGGGGTTGCGGCGAGAGGGAAGGGGATGAGTGAGGTGGTGGACTATGAGGGGACTGGGCACGTCGGTGTGGACGGTCGGAGCGAGGCTTGGTTTGTGCGTGTCATAAGAAGAAGTGATGGAGAACGGAGAGGGTAGGTTTAGAACCTAGGGGGCTGAGGTTAAGAAGAGAAGGGTGAAGGTACGTGCGGGGTTGTTTGCTTGGAGACGTGGGTGGTTGGGTTCCTCAGCGTGAGATCGTGGAGAGATGCGAGCGGGATTCCGTGCGTACGTGGGGGCGGTTGCTGAAGGCACTAGGGTTGAGGAGAAAAATATAGAGCCTAGGGTTTATATTGGCTAGGGTTTGTTTTATAGGAAAAAGTAGGCGGCTGTATGAGTAGGGCCTTAGGGTTTAACTTTAGGGTTTATATAATACAGAAGTATTCATAGGGGGGTGCCAGCACGACTTAGGAGCTAAGGTTTAAGGAGGAACCCATTTGAAATATAATTAGGATATCAGGAAGTTGTTAGGATCTGTTATAAGAAAATAATATCATTAAGATATTAGGAATAGATTTTTGGATAACCCCTCTAATCAAGGTATAAAAATTTAGATGGGATAATTTATTCGGATAAGGTTTGATACGAAGATCGAGGGGGGTATGATGAGATCACTGGTTCGGATTTGTTGGGTTCAAACTGGATTCATTAAGATAAGATCAGATTTAGTAAAACCAATTAAGATTGGATTCGATGAAGTAGGATTTGATCAGTTAATCTATTCTAGATATTTGGGTTGTTAAGATAAGATTCATTAGAATGGAGTTTTGATCTAGAAAATCGATTTAGTTATGGTAATGGAATATAAGATTCGATAAAAATGATTTAGTTAGGAAATATTGGATATGATTTGGATATTGGATAGATTCCGTGGTTTAGGATTCATTAACTACGTTAGTTAGGAATCGATTTGGATAATCGACTTGGTTGAGATTATTAGATTGATTCGATTACGATTTTGGTTAGTAACCCAGCATCAAGATCTAGTGGGTCGAGATTGGTTCGGACAATATGATCAATCATTAGGTTAAGATATATGTTGATTATGAAATCGATAATATGATTCAGTGGATTGATATTTGATTATGATCAGTTTGAATACGGATTAGATTTGATTTAGAGAATTGACATGGTCAAGATATTTGGATTCGGAGAATTCGTATAATTAAGACGATCGGATGATTTCATCCCCGCGATCAATGCTGACCAAAAATTAATTAAGATATTAACGTGATCGCTAAGTCGCGCTATCGGGCTATGAAAATAATAATAATAACCATAGAAATCATATATATTAATACATCTAATAAATCATCATACTAGTCGAATACATGACAAATACGTATATACAGAAACAGGCCGTTACAGAATTGTTTTTAGGAGGATGTATTCACATTCATGTCATAATAAAATCTATGAAATGCTTGGTAGAAATTCAAAACTTTAGTTCGAAATATTATCATTAAATATTGTTTTATCACTATGCTATAATTAAACATAGTTTTAGCTTGAAATATTATTTTTAAACATCATTTTATCACCATGCTATGTTAACGTTTACGATGTTAGATTATCACCATACTATATTTAAACATTGTTTTATCATCATCATATGTTTATGATGTTAGATTATGTTAAAGTTCAAAACTTGTAGCTTAAATGTTAGTAATTCCTTTATTAGCTATTAATTAATCCATGCTATATTTTTCTATACCATGCGTCATGTTATGTTCTACATGATAATTATGCCATGTTAATCCATGCATGCTATGTATTTATACTTGGTATGTAAATCCATGCTATGTAAATCTATGTTTCATGTTATGAACTACTTTCTTATGCTTATTAGTCCATGCTAAGTTTTAGGACCTTGTTATTCAATGTGCATATAAGAATATTTTGAGGGTGACATCCAATTTCTTGCCATAATCACATGCTTCTATGCGTGGTAGTAGGTTTCATGCCATTCAACGCTCTATGTAATACTACATACTTCTATGTGTAGTATGTTTCATGCCATGTAATTCTCCATGTGCTTTCACATTAGTATGATATATATCTTGTTTCAATGTTAACTTCTACGTGCTGTATGTTTCATGTTAAGAGAATTACTTTATGGCATGTTTTATTAATCCATGTTATGTTTTGGGACCTTGTAATATTGCATGTGCATGCGATGGTGATCCCTTAATCATGACATTGATGTAATGATGGTTGAAATAAGATGATGATTATCGGTAGATGTGACCTTGCAAATGTTGAGATAATGGACATTGTCACATTTAAGAGAGTGAGTATTCAAGAGTGTTATAGCAACTTGGATACTCGATCTACCCCGAATTAGGTGAGTTATTCCAGAAATGGGGTTTGGGGAAAACCCGTGTGGAATGTGTACATAAGGACAATTGATATGTATCTCACTCACACTCCTGAAACGAGAAAGTTGGATAGAGTTAAAGAGGCCAATGGGTATACTTGTGATGCACCCTGAGGTATAAGAAGTGTATGATATGATATTCTCACTCCCGGAACGGGGGAGTTACGAGAGGCCATGTTACATGGTGGTCGTGTTCCACTGGCAGGGTACCACTTTTCCACCCACCCTGGGTGAGAGTCCATATCCTTATGTATTACATTTCACCTGGGGTTCCAAAGCGTTAGTTTAACTGTAACAAGTATAACTCTGCAAATGCTGCTTAATAACACTTTTATTCAATTGTAATAGTTTAGTTAATTTTATGCCTAAGTTTCATCATGTGTTTCATTTCTCCTTTATTTACATTTATGATCAAGAACACTGCATGTTTACATTTTTCTTTAAATTATGAAGTTAGTTAGATTGATTCTTTATTATCACTTGTTACCTGACGCATAGTTGGATAGAACAATTTTAAGAATGGTATTCCCAACCTAGAGTTGTTTAGTTCCTACTGGGCACACGTTGATGTGTCCGCCCCCTTTTCCCCTGGTCTAGAGCAAACATTCACAATGGGGATCTATGATCTTTGTGTTTTGACTGCAATCTTTCTTTATTTTAAGGCATGTACAAATATTCTTTTATCTATCATCCGTGTTGTCTCAGTATATGCCAAATTAACATATTATATCCCATTTATGTTGGGTAGTATTTAGAGTCAAGTGGTCAAATCCTTGGGTCTAAATACTGTCGCGACCTTGTCACCTTTCGTTCTCTACAATGACTTGAAAAGCTTTGTATTTCCATGTATGTTGGAGAATGGGGTATGACAACTAATCAGTCATTGATGACACGTTAATTCCAAATTAAACAATAATAATACGCATCAAGCAGACGAGTAAAGTATATAAATGAGAATCGATTATTGAAATATTGAATACCAAATGTTGGTTATTGAAATATCAGAATTGAAAATCCATATATATGTCTTAACTCCCCCTGAATCTAACATATCAAATTAGATTCTTGGAAAAAATGCTTAATTTATCATTTAGCACATGTCATTATTATATCTCTCCCCCTTTGGCATTAGCAAAAAGAGCGGGAGGAGATCAACGACAACAAAAATGGCTTCAAATAAAAGCACGAGAGTCGTAGAATACGACGACGGTTCAAGTGACACCAAAGAAAAATACGAATAAAATCAAGACGTGTCAATGATACCATAGTCGAAAATCATAAAACGAAATCATCAAAAAAAAACTCAAATCAATTTTACGGATTGAGTTATGGAATATACTCTCCAACATCAACATTCTTGGTTAATTTAGTGCATGGAAAACAATTCTATGTTTTCATAAAGTGAAATCTATTTAACCAAGTTAATATCGTCGAGCGACGAAATCAAACATCAGAGACATAAAAAAATTATATAATGTGCACAATAGAATGAAATGTCAACTGCGATGTATATATATAAAAGTATGAACCAGAGTACATCAAAAATATACATCACCGATATCCAAAAAGCGATCCAACGATCGGCGATCAAAATACAACATCATATATCTCAGAATACAGCATATATGGAAGTATCACAAAAACATATCGACATCCATCCAACGTACATCAAAATACATCAAAACATCAAAAACATCCAGAACCACACTCTATCCTACCCAAACTCTCGATGTATCATCCAAGGAGCATCGGAGAGTCCTCAAAGAAGCTCAAGAGGAAGCGGCAGGATCTGCAGCAGCAGCAGGCTCTGCAGGAGTGAAGGTGGTCACTGGGTCGTCAGTAGTGTCCACAGGAGCGACGGTAGTGGTAACCTCTGGAGCAACAATAGTAGTGGCCTCGGGAGCACCAGTCGGAGCATCCACCGCAGGAGCGGTGGCAACGGGTGTGCTCTCGGGGGGACCAGTAGACTAAGCAGCAGCAGCATCACCAGAAGTGCCATCGGGGGCACGAGTAGAAGCACGGGCAAGCTCCTCAATATCCTCCTCATCCAACTCATCCTCGTCAGAAAAAGACGGAGGGATATCAATATCAAGGTGACGTGCGATACGGCAGAGAATCTCCTCAGAACGAGCCTGACGAGACTCCAAACGACGCACAGCACGAACAAGCTCGGCAAGAGTGGAAGAGGGAGTAGCTGAGGCAGAAGCAGAGACTGACGCTGAAGGTGTCGTCCTCTAAACGTGACGGAGCGTCGCTAGAGACTTCTTGACGGTCGTCGCGTTCAGGGGAGGACCAAGTGGACGCTCATCGTCAGGAGGAAGTGTGACACGGAAGTGACGAAATACCAGAGTCAGCAAGCACGGGAAGGGGATATGAGCCGACTTCGTGGACTTGCAAATACACTCGAAAGAGTCCATCTTATCGAGTATAATGCGAGCCCAGTTAATCGAGCTCCCCATGAAGATAGCATATATCAACTTCAAGAAAGGCTGGGATGGTAAAGAGGAGGAGCCGTACTTGGGAAGCAAGCACGACTTCAGAATCAAATTTAGGACCCAGGCGATAGGCTTGAAGGATTTGGAGGGAACGCCAATCATGGCGGGGGGAATCTCATGGAAGATCTGAGAAATCACGACCTGATCAAGTGAGGATATGTCATCAACAGAAATATCGGAGGGAAGGAGGCCAGACGAGGAGATACCCAAAATCTCTCCTAAGATTTCTGCCGTGAGGACTATAGGAGTCCCCAAGACAGTCGTCTCAATCGAGTGGGTCGCATCGTACTGACCCTGGATGTGGTTGGCATAGAATAGTTTCACTAGACGAGGGTAGGGGTGAGGGTTCGCCTTCGGGTCATATCAAAGGTAATCGAGAAGACCGGAGGATGAAAGAAGATCGACGAGGCCTAGGAAGTCACTAAACTGGACGAAATGCTCCAGAAGCAGTGGGCAGTGTTCGATACAGTTGTAAGTCACGAGACACAAAGGGTCGTCACGACACAACGAAATATCGACACCGCCTATCGTCATCGGAGCCTTTCCCTTAGGCAGACGGGTACGGGGACTTGAGCTAGACTCAGGCTGCCTAGGAGGAGGTGAGGGGTCCCTATGAGTCTCAGTCTCGGGTCTATACTTCGTATCGGAATCCATAGGGGTATGGAAAGAGGAGGGAGACGCAAGTTCCTTGGTCTTGGGCTTGGGCTTGGGTTGTGCTCTAGGCTTGGCGGTCGTCGTCCTCTTCTTCTTGAGAGGAGGCGAAGACGACGAGGGTTGGGTAGGCTTAGATCGGCGTTTCGAAGGGGTTCGCGTAGGTTGCAGGGGGTCCGAGGGTGGCGAATCGACAGTCAAAGGCAAAGGGCCAGAGGGAGTGATCAGAATACGTGTACGAGCCATAATCGAGGCACGACACGTCGCAATCAAGCAAGAGATCGAAAATCACAAACCCTAGAAATCGAAAAATAAACCCTAGCCGTGAGAATCTAACCCTAGAGAGATAACCCTAACCATAGGAAGCTAGGAGAGGAGAGAGGATCACCTAGGAGGAGAGGGCGACGGTCGGCGACGGCGGGGATGGCCGGAAACAGGCCGGACACGGCGGAGAGGGAGGAGGGAAGTCGAAGGGTCGGGGGTTTTGGCTGAGAGAGGGGAAATTTCGATCGACTAAACGTGAAAGAATTCGATCGGATGAGGATATTAGTCGATTAGAAGCCAAAAGACGCAATTGCCCCCGTCACAACTAGTCGGTCTCAGTTCAAGCACTGACCGACTAGATCACGATCTAGTCGGTCGGTCAATGAGCTTGAACCGACTAGTTGTAAACAGTAACTGAAAGCAAATTTCCTGACAAGAATTAGTCGGTCTAAGCTCATTCACTGACCGACTAGAACTGAATCTAGTCGGTCGGCCAATGAACTTGGACCGACTAAGAGAGTCCAAAAATTGAAAAATTTTGAAATTTGATTTCTCTCCTAATCACACTTTGAAGAAACATCAAAATACTCTCATTAATCATTATACTACCCCATTAAACATCGAAAATCTGAAATTTGACGATTACGCACAAATCGAGCGAAAATTCCGAAAATTCAACAAAAATCCAGAAAATTTCAATTAATCTAGCATGAGCAAATATAAAGAATTGAATAGCATGCAAGATTATTGAATAAAAATGAATCCTAAATCTCGGATTCACCCATAATCCCCAATTCTCGACGCAACCGCACAAAGGAGTCCTCCTTTAGGGGTTTCGTGAAAATATCGGTGATTTGCTTCTGGGTTTCAACGTACACTAATATGATGTCCTTTTTAGCAACATGATCATCTAAGAAATGGTGTCGGACATCTATGTGTTTCGAACGGGAATGGTGTACCGGGTTCTTGGAAAGACATATTGCACTTTGGTTGTCAACCATGATAGGGCAAGTATCACAATTTATACCAAAGTCTTTAAGTGTGTGTCTCATCCAAAGAACTTGAGCACACGCGGCACCGGCGGCAATATATTCTGCCTCGGTGGTTGAAAGTGATACGGAATTCTGCTTCTTGGAAAACCAAGAGACAAGGGAATTTCCTATAAAATGGCAAGTGCCACTAGTACTTTTCCTGTCGGATTTGCATCCCGCATAATCTGCGTCACTATATGAGATTAACTCATACGTGCTAGATTTTGGATAAAGTAATCCAAAATCAATTGTATAACTTAGATAACGGAAAATACGTTTTACCGCTACTAAGTGTGACTCCTTAGGTTGAGACTGATAACGAGCACATACGCATACGGCAAACATAATATCGGGCCTACTTGCGGTAAGATAAAGTAAACTACCAATCATACCTCGATATAGACGAATGTCTACATCTTTACCTCATGTATCCTTATCAAGATGCGTAGTCGTGCTCATTGGAGTCTTTTTCCCGGAGGCATTCTCCATTCCAAATCGCTTAAGCAACTCCACCGTATACTTCGTTTGGTGGATGAAGATTGCATCGTCCATTTGGCGAATTTGGAGACCTAAGAAATATTTGAGCTCATGTGGCTCATCTCAAATTGATCCTTCATCACATTAGAGAACTCTTCGCAAAGAGCAAAGTTAGTAGCACCGAAAATGATATCATCAACATATATTTGAACTAAAATTATATCATCATTCGAATACTTAACAAATAATGTGGAATCAACTTCTCCCATTTTAAATCCTAAATCCAAAAGAAAATTCTTTAGACGGTCATACCAAGCTCGAGGAGCTTGTCTCAAACCGTAAAGAGCTTTCTTAAGTTTAAAAACATGATTTGGAAATTTTTCATTTATAAAACCCGGAGGTTGAGAAACATAAACTTCCTCAACAACATCTCCATTTAAAAATGCACTTTTCACATCCATTTGAAATAATTTAAAATCCTTATGGCATGCAAAAGATAATAGTAATCTAATTGATTCTAATCTAGCTACCGGAGCGAAGGATTCTTCGAGATCGATACCTTCTTCTTGTCGATAGCCTTGAGCTACTAACCGAGCTTTGTTCCGGACGACGACTTGGTTTTCGTCGGTCTTGTTCTTAAAGATCCACTGTGTCCCTATGACGGTGTGGTTCTTCGATGGCAATGGAACAAGCTCCCAAACTTCATTCCTCTCGAATTGAATGAGTTCCTCCTCCATGGCTAAGATCCAAGCGCTATCTTCGCAAGCTTCATTAACATTCTTTGGCTCGATCGAGGAGGCAAAGGCACAATGAGCGAAGTAGTTCACTTGCGATCTCGTCTTGAAACTATCATGGATATTGCCAATAACTTGCTCATGAGGATGGTCACGAACGGTATGAAGCCGTTTGGGAATACCTTGATCACTAGGAACATTCTCAACAACTTCATTAGTCGGGTTAGTATCAATAGAATCAATAGAATTAATAGAGTTAGAATTACCAATTGAATCACATAAAACATCCATAGAGTCATCATCATTAGTAATTCTCGTTGGAACAAATCCTTCATTAAATGAAACATGAAGTGATTCCTCGATCGTTGAGGTTCGTTTGTTGTATATCCGATAGGCTTTGCTACGTGAGGAATACCTAACAAAAATCCCCTCATCAGATCTTGGATCGAATTTGTCCAAACTACCATACGTGTTCTAATAAAACATTTCGAACCAAAAACACGAAAATGTTTAACTTGAGGCAACCTACCAAACAACAATTCATAACAAGTTTGTTTAGTGTCGTCCTCAAAAGTATTCTATTAAACACATAGCAAGCGGTATGTACCGCTTCCGTCCAAAATTGATGGCCAAGTTGGCTATCATCAAGCATAGTGCGAGCACACTCCACTAGCGTCCTATTCTTTCTCTCAACAACACCATTTTGAGGAGGTGCGCGAGGGAATGAAAAGGTGTGTGTAATACCAACTTCATTAACAAATTCCCCTCCATGATCATTACGAATAGTGACAATGGTGGTTCCTAAGAGATTTTGTATTTTCTTAACAAAAATTGTGAAGTTTTCAAAAGCTTCATTTTTATTACATAATGAAAATACCCAAGTAAACCTAGAAAAGTCATCAACGATGACAAGTCCATATCTAGCATTACCTAATGAAGTAACTCTAGTTGGCCCAAATAAATCTAGATGTAATAGCTCTAGAGGCCGCTTAGAGGAAATGCTTTTCATAGGTTTAAATGAAGATTTTGGAAGCTTGCCTCATTGACACGAGTCACAAAAGCTTTTCTTTTGAAAGACAACTTAGGGAAGCCTCTAATAGAATTTAACTTGGAAAGCTTAAAAAGTGTTCCAAAGTTCACATGACCAAAACGTCGATGCCATAAGTGTTGTTCACTTATGTTGGCAATAAGACATTGTTCATGTGATCTTGGAAGATCTAGGATGTATATATTCTTATGGCTTGTGCCGAAAAACAATAATTCATTATTATCATTTCTTAAAATATGGCATATTCCTTTCGTAAAGCTAACTTTGTAACCTTTGTCACAAAGTTGACTTATTGAAATGAGATTGTGGTTTAATCCTTTAACAAGGTAAACATCACATAAAAGGGGTTTAGAAGGATTACCCACTTTACCAACACCTATGATGGTTCCGCTCTCGTTGCCTCCAAAGACGACGCGGTTTCCATTAGCAATGGGAACCACTCCGGAGATCAATTGAGCGTCACCCGTCATGTGTTTTGAACACCCGCTATAGAGTATCCAATTTCCTTTGGAGCTAAATTTAAATTTGTTGCTCCTTTTCTTTTTCTTTTCCTTGAGTACCTAAAGATAGAAAATTTCATATCATGGTACCCAAGGTCATTGGGTCCAAAAGATTAGACCTTTGGAAGCCAAGTCCAATTGGACTTAGACTTCCCCACATAATTAACATTGTCCACAACATCCGAAAAATAAGCATTCATGTAAACTTGTTTTTCATTCATGCTTGTGTCCTTTGGGCTCCAAATTGTGAATATTTTGGGAGCCCTTATCCTATTGGGTGCACGCATGCGTTGTTGATTTCTACGTGATGCATGACGTGGATAGGCATAAGGAACATGATGAAATGGTGCATGTGGATAATTATTCATGCGCTGATGTGGGTGTACATATGCATGTGGAGGAACACGTGCATGAGGGTGTCTCACATTGTGTGCACTGCCCGTGAACGTGTCGCATAGAAATCATCATATGTGTGAGCCGGTGGAGTAGGACGTGTGTTCCTACATGGCTTAGTATTGGTGTACATGTAGGCATGACCCTTCTTTGGAGGTCCACCCAAAGAGGGTTTCTTTCCGAAAGAGGGTGTGGACGAGGTGGAAGCACCATTGGTAGATAAACTACCAATAGAGTGTTTTCTACCACTCGTTGAGTCACCGGAAGTTGGCCTAACAAAAGTAGTGGCCGATTTGGATGAACTTCCCATCGTATACCCCAAGCCAATGTGGCGATTGGCCGGAAGTAAGTCACTTAGGATTTTATCCAAATGGTCCTTACCCTTATTGAATTTATTAATTCGGCCTAATGTGTCCTCATATTTCTCGGTGAGAGAACGCATAGAAGCATCCAAAGTGGATACTTGCGATGTGAGCACATAAACACGAGATTTAAGATTCTCATTCTCAATACTCAAAGTCGAGTTTTGAGAAGTCAAATCCGCTATCTTGTGTTCCTCCAGATCCTCAATACTAACATGTTCAAGTTGAGTCTTGAGATTAACAATCTCATTCTTCAACCCTTCAACAACGGTGTCGTTGTTGGTGATGATAGTTTTAGGCGAGGTTTGAATACTAGCTAAGTCATCTTTTACTTTAGTATACCTATTTACTAATTTAGTATACTTAGACCACAATTGAGAATTAGCATTCCTAAGGTCATCCATTGTTACCTCATCGCCTTCGTTGTCGCTATCATCGGAAGAGGAATCTTTATCTTGCTCCTCTCTAGCCATGAAGCACATGTGTGCTTGCTCCACTTGCTCATCATCCGACTCTCCGCTAGATGAATCATCGGAGTCGGTGAATGTCCCGACAAGCCCCTTTTTGTTCCCTTTCTTGTACTTCTTGGACTTGTCGTACTTCGGCGCCTTCCACTTCTCCTTTTGCTTGTTTAGAGGACACTCCGCTTTCATGTGTCCTGGCTTGTTGCATTTAAAGCACAAAGAAGAGGAGGCGTTAGAAGAATTGAACTTTGACTTGTTTTTGAAGTTACCTTTCCGGAAGAACCGGTTGAACTTCTTGGCCATGAGAGCCATGGACTCCAATTCCAACTCGTTTTCTGAATTCTCATCATCGGTTGATGTGGAAGTAGATGGAGCGGCCTTGAAAGCAATAGCTTTCTTCTTTGGCTCGTCTTGTTGTAGGTAAGACTTCATCTTTTCCTGCAACTTCAACTTGCTATCCTTGCGTACCTCATAAGACATCAAAGTACCCATTAGTTGAACAACGGTATACTTGTTCATATCGTTACCTTCCTCGATGGCGAAGGTACGCTTTTCCCAACTCGAAGGAAGTCCTTCGATAAGCTTCGAACATTTCTCCTTTTGGGTGTAGGTTTTGCCGAGAGCCTCTAACTCGTTTATGATGTCGACGAAGCAAGCATAATACTCCTTCATCTTCTCACCCTGTAGCATATGAAACATCTCGTAATCTTTATTAACTACAACGAGTTTAGAGTCTCTTACCCTACTCGTCCCTTCATGTAATATGAGGAGGGAGTTCTATATTTGATATGCACTCTTACATGTGCATATCTTGTTGAAATCCTCGGGCTCCAAAGCACATTGCAAGGCGTTCATTACCTTGGCATTGCTTACCTCCGCGGCGACCTCAGCGGGAGTCCACTTCTCGAAATCTTCTTCGACGGGCTCGACATATTCCTTCATCGTGGTCCTCCATAGTGAAGCACGCCGGAGGAAAGTTTCCATCCGGCATTTCTAGTACCCGTAGTTGGTACCGTTGAAGAATGGAGGCCTCGTTGAGGAATGTCCTTCCATTACCGAAGACGCTCCTTCACGGTTCTTGAAGGTGCTATAGTCGGAAGGTGGACGAACGGTCTTGTTATCGTTGGCAGACATAGCTATAGACTTGGCTCTGATACCAAATGTAATGCACTGCTAAGCTACTGCACAAGTAGTAAGGGGGGTGAATAGTACTTTAAAATAATTAAGAGGCTAATTCCTAATTACCGTGCAAACTCTACCAATTAATGCGAAAATGCAGAATAGTAAATAATCGACAACAAATAAACAATCGCAAACAAACGATATTACTGGGTTCGGATCCACCCAAGTCTCCCCGACTTGTTCCCGATGATCCTACATCCCAAACACCCGGATCCCCTCCGGATACTTGAGTTAGAAACCCCAACTCAAGATTTCCACTATGAAATACTTGTGAAGAACCTTCACCAAGTCAAATCATACACAAAGTAATTTGTGACTCCCACAACCCGGGATCACAATCACAACTCTCACAACCGAGAGATAAACACTTACAAAATGAAAGTAAATGAAATAGAATAACTTACCACAAAATACCTATGCCTTGAGTATACTTACGAATTAGGGCAAGGATGATTTTGAGGAAGAAGAAGGCACCAAACCCTAGCTCCAAGATGTAGATCAGCGATGGAGAGCTATGGGGTTGTTGGTGACCTAGGATCAAGCACTTGGCTTGGAAGGCTTCATACTCAATGAATCTCTCTTTGGAAGTAAGAGGGAGGAGAGATTATTGAATGGAATGAAAGAGCTTTGAATGATCTTGGAATGATTTCTCTTGATCTCTAAACTTGCAATAATATTAGACTTGAGTGCAATGAATGCAGCTCATCAAGTATATATAGGATAGAGGAGAGAGAGAAAGAAATTCGAGTCATTAAATGCTCCAACGGCTCTTTTCTGAACCCAACTAGTCGGTCAAAGAACAACCACCGACCGACTAGTTCATCAACGGTCGATCATTTAACGTAGACCGACTAATGGAAGAACAGCCAAAAGGTGCACAGACAAAAGGAACTAGTCGGTCCAAGAAGAGTAGCTGACCGACTAGTTTTACAACTAGTCGGTCGGTTACTTAACTGAGACCGACTAAGAGATAAAACTGAAGTCTGAACACAAATTGATTTAGTCGGTCTAAGAACAGATGTTGACCGACTAGCTCATCAACTAGTCGGTCGCCAAATGTGCATAGACCGACTAATGATAAACAGTAAGTCAGGTGAAAATTGGCATGTATAGTAAAGCTAAACTAGTCGGTCCAAGAAGGAAAGTTGACCGACTAGTTTATCAACTAGTCGGTCGATCAATGAACACAGACCGACTAATTATAAACAGTAGCTCAGGCTCAAATTTGCATGTATAGGAAAAGCTCAACTAGTCGGTCACAGAAGCATCACTGACCGACTAGTTCACAAACTAGTCGATCGGTGAGTCAACGTAGACCGACTAACTGTAAACAGTAAAGAGCTTAGAATTGACTGACTGAAACTAGTCGGTCCAAGAAGCTTTGCCGACCGACTAGATCACCATCTAGTCGGTCAGTTCTTCTTCTTGAACCAACTAACATGCACAAGAAGTCGCGAATCGAAGCGCGAAGCTTCGGAAAAGTTTGTATGGACTTCTACTAAGATCCTAGAGCTAAGATATGAGCGTTATGAAGATGTAAACCGTAAGACCTACTCAAGGCTTAACATTCTACGATAGAAGCTTAAAGACTATAAATAAAACTTGACGATACCGTCTTCAAAAGCTTCAATCGAATCTTCATGACTTCTAAAATGGTCCATAACTTCAACGAAGCTTTAGGCATACGATCACGTGCTTTGAGAAGTCTTGAGACGTCGTAATTGATATTCATATGAATTTGGCGACGATCTCCATAACTGCGCTCACAAGGTGTTAGTTCACGATATATTTATGTTTGTTCATCATCCAAAACCAAATCTGGGGAGTCCAATATCCAACAAGGGTGTCAGGGGTCCAGCTGAAGATGTCAGGGTCGAACGTGTCAGCCACGCTTTTATCTGGCTGTCAGAGTCGTAAATGTCTGGCACTCTTTTGTCTGGCTGTCTGGCAGCAAAACGGCTAGGGACGCTTTCGGCGAGTTGTTAGGCGGTGAAGCGGCCAGGTGCGCTTTTGTCAGACTTTGTCTGTAGTGAAACTAGCAATGATGTTAGTGGCGGGTAGCCTCCCTCATTGGTCAGACTGCTTCGGGGCAGAGAGGTTGGCGAGCTGCCTCTGGGGCGAGCTACTCTGGGGCGAGCTAGCATAGAACGTGTGGATTAGCCAGAGGGCTCTTCTCTTTGATTCGGATGATGAGCATGCCGCTCTGCTTCGACGAGCTTCTTTGAGACTCACCGAGCTTCTTGTCTGAGCTAGTTCTCACTAGGGAGATTCGGGGGGCTGTTTACTTGGGCTTTGAACATGTGGGCCTAGATTGACTGGGCCGATCTCGTGGTCATAACAATTGCCCCCGTCATTCGATTTCGAAATAGGAAGTCTGGATCGGCTCGGATGACGTGCTTCACTCTCTACTGGATGACAGCTGTAGCATTAAATACGAGATGACCGGTGAATCTCTAAAGTCATTATGATGATTTGGCAGCGGGGGAGAAATCGAGGCGCCCTGCCACGGGGAGCACGACACATGTCCCGTACTGTTCTAGGGGGAAGTAGAGACGCCAGTTCTACCCCGGATCTTACCATGCGGCCTACCCTCAACGGCTGGGATCTACCGATCACCTCTATAAAATGGAATGAAGGGGCAGCGGTCGAGGGTTTTTGCATTCAAATTTCAAAAAGCTTCTCTTCTCTTCTTTGCTTTCGAGAGTTCTCGCCGTCAGTCGGAGCTTCGTTGATCTTCTTCTTTTCTAGGTATTTACTTGATCTATCAATGGATTCTTCTGGTTCTTCAACTTTTAATTCAAATGCAGAGGGGAACTTTGAAGAGCCTGGGATTGGGAGTGCTACAGCAGCGGAGGAGACGATGGTATGGCCGGAGGAGTGGGAAGCACATCCTGTTGTTCCTTTAATGTTGATGGTGCGAGGGGAGCCTAAGAAGGATCGAGGGCTAGGGTTGGGCTTCAAGAGAGTCAGGGCCATGGTTCCAGCAAAAATCAGGCTTATACAGTGCAAAACAAGCACCAAATACATTCGGCCACCCGGCACAGTTCGCCTCCCTGAACCCAATGAAAGGGTTTGCTCGCCAAGAGATAACAAATTCGGAGTCTACTACCCGACCTTCAAACTCGGACTGTGGTTTCCGCTCAACCCCCACCTCCTTCACTTGCTGACCTTCTCTGAGCTTCCTCTCTTCCAGTCAACGTCGAACTCCATCAGCTGTATGGTTGGCTTTGTGGTCTTCTGCAATGTCAGCGGGATAAGCCCGAGTATATCATTCTTCCAGCATTTCTTTGAGACGAAGAAGAAGGGGATGTATCATTGTGTTAGTGCGAGGAGAGGCTGGCATCTCATCCTTGAGCTGCCGAGCGAGGTGAGAGAGTGGAGGGAGAGGTTTGTCTTTGTCTTGATGCCAGTGGACTCGGTATTGAGGTCGAACTGGAGGACGCTAAATCCCTTAGTGAACAAAGAGGTGACCTTGGAGGGGCAAGGCCTAGATAACTCCAAGATCTTGGAGGAGATCCTCGAAGCGATTCGGAAGCATGCGAACTTGGTTAAGGGCGACCAGTTCACCCACTTGTTCAGGCCTAAAGGTATTGCGATCTTAGTGACCTTCTACCTATATGCTCACCCTGATCTTTCTTCTCTCTGCAGGTGCGGACATGATCCTTTTGCAGGAGGAGCTGATGAGGAGGACAAGGGAGCCGATGACCTCGGTGCCGGCTGACAAGAAGCATTCTGCCCAAGAGAAAGGCAAGAGGGCGGTGACCAAGAACTTGGTGAGGAAGTCAGGGCAGAAAAGGAGCTCTGGGGTCGTCATTGGGGCCAAGAAGGGCGAGCACAACAAGAGAGCAAAGGAGACACCTGTGGTGGCCGTTCATACCCCCAGGGTCAGTGAGGCGGCACAGGACAGCTTCGTCGACCTTGGTGCTGGTGAGAAGGAGGTGACGCCCCAGAGCATGCCAACTCAGGGCGCCCCTGTGACATGGACCGGCAGGGTTTCGGTCGAGTGCTGGCCTTACGGATGTCCCCTTTGGGAGCTGGGGGAGCTGGGGGAGCCAGGGCATCCGAGCTGTGAGCCAGTGCTCGTCCGCTTTATGGCGAAGAAGGCCGATGTTCATGTCATCCTGAAGGGAGGACTCTTCCACCAAGCTACCCCATGCACAACATGGAGTCAGTGTTCGATGAGGCCAGCGTCGCAGCTCGTCTGGCAGAGAATAGTCTGTTTTCGAGGGATCGTGAGTCCCTGTTTAATGCTGGTCCCGAGCACCTCTGTGATACGGTAATTTGGCACAGTATGCAGGTTTACCGCTCTCTCTACTCCATACCGACGGTCTTCTTTCTTCCAGGCGTACTTACATTTTCTGTTCCTCTTATAGGCGGTCACAGCAATGGTGTCCATACAGCATCACACTATCATGATTGGGCTCAAGGCGTCCCATAGGATGACTAAGGTTGATCTCCAGGCAGCCACTGATAAGCTGCAGGCGATAGAGGCCAAATTCGAGAAGGTCGCCAGGAGTCTGCATGATAGGGGGAATTGGCTGGAGCAGCTCCGGGGGTGGTATGTGACCCATAAGGAGGAGATTGTATGTTCGAGAAGATCGTGGCAGGGTTGGAACGGCAGCTTTGGGAAGAGGAGGATCGAAGGGTCGCTGCCATGAACGCCCACTCCGCAGAAGTGGAGGCCAATGGGGTAGAGATCGCCGAGCTCAAGCGACATGTGGGAGCGCTAAAGAAGATAGATCTGGAGGCCGAGAGGGCAGGGGCCATCTATAAGTACCAGGAGGAGGAGTACCTCCCCATGATGAGGTCAATGAGGGCAGAAGGCGTAGAAGAGGGGTTACAGGTGGGCTTCAAGAGAGTGGAGGCGAGGTTGGTGAAGCTGTACCCCGCCTTGGAAGTCGACGTCTCCAAGTTAACTATGGCCTCCGATGATGAAGAGGATGAGGTTGATGCTCAGGGGGGAGGTGACGCCGGTTTAAGTGAAGGTGACTATGGTGCCATATAATCTTCGGGGGGTGGAGTGTTAAGGGCCGGTCTTGGGGCTTTGCTTAGGACTTTTTCTTTTGTATTCTTTCTTTTGTTTTTGGAGTAGGGCTTTTGTAGTGTCGGCCAATGGATGGCTTTTTGAAATATTTGTAAATATTTTCAACATCTTGATCAATGAAAGTTTTGTTTCTGAAGATCGTTGTCTGAAATCGTTTGCAGAGTATATAAAGATTTGGCACTTCCTCTTCCTGAGCTTTGCCCTTATGTGTGCCCCCGACATATGGGGTAGACGAGAGTTGGGGAGAGAACGGACCGGATGTCGAGAGTATAGCTCGGCCCTAGCCCGTCGGAGCGAGCTTGAGGGGTTGTGCGAGCCCGTATCTCGGCCCTTGTCCTTCGGCACCTATCAAGGGCAAAGCTCGTGAGCATGCCTTGAAGTTGAGGGTGGGGAGGGTGTGAGCCGTAGCTCGGCCCTTAACTCATCGGTGCCCAGAGTTAAGGGTGGGGAGGATGCGAGCCGTAGCTCGGTCCTTAACCCACCGGTGCCTATCGAGGACGAAGCTCGTAAGCTTGCTCCGGAGTCAAGGGAGGGGAAGGTGTGAGCCATAGCTCGGTCCTTAACCCACTGGCTCCTATCGAGGGTAAAGCTCGTAAGCTTGCCCCGAAGTTTGAGAAGTCTATCGAGGGCGAAGCTCGTAAGCTTGCCCTGGAGTTGAGGGATGAGAGGGTGCAAGCCGTAGCTCGGTCTTTAACCCACCAGTGCCTATCGAGGGCAAAGCTCGTAAGCTCGACCTGGACTTTGAGAAGTCTATCGAGGGCGAAGCTCGTAAGCTTGCCCGGAGTTGAGGGAGGGAAGGGTGTGAGCCGTAGCTCGGTCCTTAACCCACCGGTGCCAATTGAGGGCAAAACTCGAAAGCTTACCCCAGAGTTTGAGAAGTCTATCAAGGGTGAAGCTTGTAAGCTTGCCACGGAGTTGAGGGAGGGGAGGATGTGAGCCGTAGCTCGGTCCTTAACCCACCGTCGCCTATCAAGCGCAAAGCTCGTAAGCTTACCCCGGAGTTGAAGGAGGGGAGGGTGCTAGCCGTAGCTTGGTCATTAACCCACCGACGCCTATTGAGGGCAAAGCTCGTAAGCTTGCCCCTGAGTTTGAGAAGTCTATCAAGGGTGAAGCTCGTAAGCTTGTCCCGGAGTTGAGGGAGGGAAGGGTGTGAGCCGTAGCTCGGTCCTTAACCAACCGGTGCCTATCGAGGGTAAAGCTCGTAAGCTTGCCCCGGAGTTTAAGAAGTCTATCAAGGGCAAACCTTGTAAGCTTGCCCTGGAGTTGAGGGAGGGGAGGGTGCGAGCCATAGCTTGGTCCTTAACCCACCGGCGCCTATCGAGGGCAAAGCTCGTAAGCTTGCCCCGAAGTTTGAGAAGTCTATCAAGGGCAAAGCTCGTAAGCTTACCCCGGAGTTGAGGGAGGGGAGGGTGTAAGCCGTAGCTCGGTCCTTAACCCATCGGCGCCTATCGAGGGCAAAGCTCGTAAGCTTGACCCGGAGTTTGAGGTTGGGGAGGGTACGAGCCGTAACTCGGTCCTTAACCCACCAGCGACCTATAACCTTGGAGGGGAACTGAAAATTTCAAATAAAGAGGACAATTTTTGAGAGTATGCATAGAAAATAATAGTTATATTTACAAAGCTATTGATAATATCTGAGTAAATGCTCATCATTCCTATGGCGGGCTAGCTCGTCGCCTTCCATTGTTGGTCACCGAAGTCCTCCCTATCATTGACGAGTTCGACCAGCTGGGCTTGCACGGGCTCTTTGTGTTTGGTGGAGCCGACGTAGCGCTTTGAGACAGTCTTTGGCTCCCTCACGCTTGTCCAACCCCCTGCGGAGTCTGTAACTTGATTATTTGATGTAAGAGTAAGGAGAGAGCTTCGATGGCGGTCATGTATGGCCATCCTATGATGTCGTTGTACGCTAACGTGATGTCGACGACAATGAATTGCATCATCCGAGTGACGATTCTCAGCTCCTCCCCCAGAGACATTGGCAGGGTGATAACTCCGACGATGGGAACTGAGTGGCCGGTGAAGCCAACAATCAGACCCATACATGGCCTCAGATCTGCTTGCTTCAGTCCCATCTTCACGATCATTAACATTAAAAGAATGTCGCATGAGCTTTTGGTGTCGATCAAGAGGCAGCTGACTATGGCCGTCCCAATTTGGGCCTCGATGACGATGGCGTCATCATGTGGTAGATCGACCCCCTCCAAGTCATCATCCGAGAATGAGATGGGAGGATGAGCTATTCTCCTTCGCTTAGCCTCATCATCGACGCTCGTCATCATCACTTATCAAGCGTATGCCTTTCTGGCTGATGACGATGTGCCAACCGAGGACGGCCCCCGCAAATCACATCTATGCGCATGACCGCTCTAGGCTGGCGAGGGACATCTTATTCGGCATTCTGGGGCTGGTTCAGCCTCTACGCTCTCAGGGGCACTCTTTCATCCCGAACCGGTCTCCTCCCCTCGACGAATCCTTGGAGATGGCCCTCCTGAATCAGTCGTTCAATATCCCTCTTCAGAGTGAAGCATTCATCGGTATCATGGCCGTGATCATGGTGATATCGACAGTATTTCTGTAGATTCCTCACGGTTGGGTTCATTCTCATCTCCTGAGGCTAGTCTTGGAGAAGTCTGGCTCTCGTCACTGCCGCCAACACATCAACCATGGGGGCGTTGAGCTGTGTGTATTGGTCCTGATGCTGCCATTCGGGCCTGTTGACTGCCGACGGGGGCTCTCTAGGTGCGGCGAACCCTCATGCTGGTCCGGGGCGATCTTGCGGTTGATGGCCTCCATGGTCGTGCCTTTGGTTATCGAGTTGGTCGTGCCTTGTAGGACGGTCTTCCTGTCTTGATCGAACATCAGGCCACCGCTCGATGTGGGACGTCCCATCCAGGGCGGACACCTTCTTTACTCCCAAAGCATCCTCTCTCAGCATGAACCTCTCCGCCTATGTGACGAGTGCATCCAGATCAGTGGGTGGATCTTAGAGGAGCGACTTGTGCAGGCTCCAGTTGGTCAGCCCTTTTTTGAAGGCCTCCATGGCGAGCTCATCTCCGCAGCACGCCATGCCAAGCCTTTCCTCCTGGAAACAATGCAAAAACTTTCGGATTATTTCCCCTTCTTTCTGGACTATCGAAAATAGATATTCTGTGGGTTTCTTCCTTCTCCATCCCACCCTGAACTACTGGTAGAACTTGTGGGATAGGTCGTCGAAGAATTTGATGGAGTGGATGGGTAGGCCATTGTACCACTCTAATGCCGACTTTTTCAGCGTCATTTGGAAGCCCCGGCATAGGAGTGGATCATCTGCGCCTTGAATCTCCATTACCCCTCTATATCGATGCACATGTTCGAGGGGGTCACCCGCACCATCATACAGTTCAAGTTAAGGAAGCTTGAACCTATGAGGTATCGGGGCCGTGGTCACTCGTCTGGCCAGGGGGTTGGCCACTTCTGGGTTGGGCGGTCTTGTTGGCGACCTATGAGGGCACACATGCAATCTTCGGTGGTCGATATGGCCGCCTCTACTGCCTCTCCAATCATTAGAGTCATCGGATGAGCCACCTCAGTGCTCAGTGGCGTCCCTTCCCTGCCTCGGGAGAGTCCTACTCCGATCGCGGCTTCATCATCGACGATCATCATGCCTAGGAGATTGGCGGGCCGACCTGTGGATGCTCCCTTCAAGCGGCAAGATATCCACCGGTGGCAGGCTACGCGGGTGCCATCGGTTTAGGGTTGATGCCTCCGGGATCCTACGGTTCTCCTCCCGGAGCCTTTCTGGCACGGTGATGATGAATCGCATCTGTCGACATGTGATTTCTTCATATACCCGTATTTGTTGAGCGGTGGCCTCTGCCTCTTCATCAAGCTGCCTTAGTTGAACAATAGCTTCTTCCTCGTGGTGCCTCTGATGAGGGGCCTCCATCTCTGCATCGAGATGTATTTGATGGCCCGCTATCTCTTCGTTGAGCCCCCTCTGCCAAGCGACTTCTTCTTCTTTGATCTGGGGATGAAGGCAGTGCCTCACGTTCTGGGGTTTAGGGGGGACGGTGGATGTCCCGGCCCCACCCACATCCCAATCATTCATCATCTTTGTAAAGGCTTCAAGGCCTTGGTGGATAGCACGGGCCGAGGTATGAATAGCCTCTGCCATCCCCTTGGGGGTACATCTGCCAGGGAAGTCCCTCCAAGAGGACGTGGCTCGTCCTGCATGGGATGTTTGCCACGGTTAGGACTGTGATTGAACTGTAAGGGATTAGACATGGCTATTCACATAGACGGAGCCAAATGTTGCGGGGTAAAATCAGCTAACACTGAATTTATATTGAAGTGGGGAATCAAGGGCACGATGATTATAAGTGTTGGGTTGATGATGAGGCTAATCATGATTTGAGGACGATTTGTAGATGAGACTCTCAAGATTTCCCGTCAATCGGAGTAGGTCGCCTGCTAGCTGGTGAAGGTCGCGCGTCAGTTGGTGAAGGACACCGCAGATCGCTCGTCCACAGGTAGCTGGGGTGAACTTCCTGTAAGAAGAAAAACTCGTTAGAAAGGCTGGGCTAGCTGTCAGCCCATATCCCCTCCGATGCTTAAGTCAGTTGATGACTGCTTGGAGAATGTTGGACACGTAGGGCGATCTTCGAGGCAGATCGGTGCTTGCGTAACGAACTAGTGTGGAAGGCACGAATATGTGGAGGATATTCGACGTTGAATATAAGTAGATGTGTTAGGATTTCTTACAGATTAGCCAACCAACCTCCTTCATACTGGAGGAGAGGGGGTATTTATAGGCTGCTGGAGTCGGTTGCTTTAGCTGAGCTGGCGGTGTCAGGGTGTTAGGGGTCCAGCCAAAGATGTCAGGGCCGAACACATCAGGTGCGCTTTTGTTAGGCTGTTAGAGCCGTAAATGTCAGGCGTGCTTTTGTCAGGCTGTCTAGCGGAGAAACGGCTAGGGACGCTTTCGACAGGTTGTCAGGCCACGAAGCGGTCAGGTGCGCTTTTGTTAGACTTTGTTTGTAGTGAAACTGGCAGTGATGTTAGTGGCAGGTCGTCTCCCTCATTGGGTGGATTGCTTCGGGGCAGAGAGGTTGGCAAGCTGCATCTGAGGGAGCTGCTCTGGGGCTAGCTAGCATAGAACGAGTGCAATCAGCTGGAGGGCTCTTCTAATTGATTCGGATGATGAGCCTGCCACTCTACTTGAGCGAGCTTTTCTGAGCCTCGGCGAGCTTCTTGTCTGAGCTAGTTCTAACTAGGGAGATTCGGGGGACCGTTTACTTGGGCTTTGAACATGCGGGCCTAGATCGACTGGGCCGATCTCGAGGTCGTAACATTCTCCATCTCATATTGACGACCCCCTCTGGGCTACAATTATATGAGGGAAGAATTTTTCACCATAGACTAATGCTCCTTTTCTTTCATACGATTCAGGTGGACATCCTCGAGAGAAGCTGAGGGAGCATTACTGGAGTTCGTTGGTATTCGTGGCACCAGGACATCAGCAGAGCCACGAAAGGAGTAATAAGAACAACTGCTTGCTCTATTGAAGATTCGGGATCCACCCTTTGATCAGGTGAATCCTACCCCAATAGTGTAGATAATTTTTATGCTTTCTAGGTGGATTGAAGAAACTCACCTCCTCTCGATAGGGAGAGGAGCGTACTAGGATTATTCGTTTTTCTTTGAATAAATCTCACCTCCATGCGTCACACCCACATTTTATAAACCAAAACCCAATATGTGCTTCATTGCCCGTTTTTCGACATTGTTTCACATGATTATGACTCCCCCCACACCACCCAACACATAGACCCTCATTTTTATTTCTTTATTTTGTCGAGGGTATAATTCCATGCTAGCTTGGGGGAGGGACCATTATGTGCACCATTCACATCCCTCTATTTCACACTCTTTTTAAGCATTGAGAACAATGCTTAATTCTAGCTTGGGGGAGGATGCATTGCATGCTTGGTTACATGTTTGCGATAGTTAGAATTCTATTGCGCTAAGTTTTTGTATGCATGTGTATTTCGGCGAATTTTTTTCAGATTTTCTTATCATCTCTATCAATTTTCTATTTTCTATCACGATATATGCTTATGATGTTTCCAATGCTAGATCTCATTTTAATTTGCTTGTTATTCCCTATGCTCATAATCTTTAAAATAAAAGTACTCGAAACAGGCATATGTTATATTTTATCATGGAAACCCATTCCATGCATGTATTTTGGTGGTTTCAGTTGAGTATAATGACTAGTGGAATCATAAGACTTGGATTAGCGGCATACTATCTAGTACAGAGGACTATCATTATCTAGCTCATCATGTTCAAAAAAAAGAAAAGAAAAGAAAAGAAAAATATGTATGAAAAGGAAAAATATAATAAATAATGCATCGTTTCCCAGCGACGCCGAGTAACCGGATCTCCATGACTCAGGAATCATCGGGGCCTCGCATCGAAAGGTTTTGCTTGGGAGAGTGCATGAGAATAATATTTTTAATTGATTTGAGCTAGTAGGTCCGAGTGGTCCCTTTTGGCCAGGTGCCCTAAAGTCGTCTGGCCTGGGAGTCATCGACCTAATGCTCCTTACACGAATCAACTATGAATCCAAAAAATTGATGAAAATAAAGACACGAATGAAGCTAGTAACTTCACAAGACATGGAACGATAGCGTGCGGTGAATGCCACCTCTTTGATGGATGCATGACCCATTATACGCTATTTGCTCTTCCTCGATCCATCGCATGATTTCGGTATCCATTTTGATAGCTCATGCATGATATAGGAATTATTCTGAGGATTTAGCATAAGCATGATTTTGCATATTGCATGATGATAAGAAATAAGTATTCAAGCTATATCTTGTGATAGGAATTAACATGCTTATAATTTCATAATCTGAAATTTTTCCCACTCCATATATATACTTGTTGTGATGAAATTCTTGGCATCATTTGTTGACGCATACCCCGCACTTTTCTCTTTCTTTGTCTTTCTCAAGGACGAGGAAGAGTTTAGCTTGGGGATTTGATGAGTGGTTTGTATATATATTTTTACGCTCATCTTATACGCATTTTGCCTCATTTTGTACACCGTTTCATTCTATTTCATCCGTTTTCGTTTCCTTTTTACTTTTTGGTTCCAAATTGTGTGTTTCATGCGAAAGGGAACGAATTTGGGATTTTAGAGCATGGAAATGGTGAAAAAGTACAAAAAGAGTCAAAGAAATGAAAAGAGCAAACAAGGTGAGGAGATGGAATCAAAAGAAGAAGAAGATGGAGGAAACAAGCTCCACGCAGCCGCATGGAATGAAGCTAAAGAGTGGCTGAATTCATATTCGATGCGGTCGTGTCAACCTAACATACGCGATCGCATCGTCAAGAACAAATGAAGAGAGTCTAAAGATCTGGAAACCTTATTCAATGCGGTCGTTTTACCAAAACGATGCGGCCATTTAAGGTGTCCAACTTTCTGGAAAATCAAGTCAAACTCAAGAATCTACACAACCGTGTCAATTTCTAAACGACCGCATCAACCATGTCAATGCGACTGCATCGATTTGCCAAATGACAGTATGTATGGCTCAGCCCAAGCCAAGAAGAAGAGGAGCCACAAGGCCACGTGGCTACTCCACGTGACCGCATGGAGGAGGATCCATATGGAGTGCACAACCCTTGCAAAGACTGAAGATTTTCTTACAACTCCGTGGTCATCTTCACTCCATCTTATTTTTTCTTCGAAGAGCGTCTCGTCTCGATTCCAACGCATATTTATTTGTATTTTTTCGAGATCGAAGCGAATCGAAGCGATTTTGTATATTTTCTGGAAGACGAGGCTACGCTGCTGAAAATTCCACGTGACCACGTGGAATCCTTTAAACGGCCGCTTCGGGTCGGGTTTTTCCCGGCCCATTAGGGATTCTAAGTGGTTATTTAAGGGTTTTGTGCGTGATTTGAGTGGGGAACCGACGATTGGAGGCATTTTTCGTCTAGTTTCATCCTCTTTTCTTAGTTTTAGGAGTAGGATTTGGTTTAAATGAGTTTTGGATGCTTTTGTGGATGTAAGCGTGCAATTGACGACTCTATGTATTGCAACCATTGAAGATGAGTACTTCTTGCTATGCTCTTTATGTTTTTATTATTGTTTTGCAATCTCTTATTGTTCTTCTCGTTTATCTCTGTGATTATTTGATGTTTTCTTATCGTTCCATCGATTCCACGTAGCTAACAATAACCTAGGATTGAACTAATGCTTGATTACCCAACCTTCATGCGGACGACCCGTATAGCGCTTGATAGGTCAAATATTCCACATTTTATCTATATATTTACACATCAAATTGATTGCTTAAATCCTGATTTTATACGCTTTTATGTTGAGGATTGGAACTATTTGACTCCGAGAGCGTTCGATTGCATTTCAGTGAATATCAAGCAATTTGGAGTGTATTGGAGAGAGGATACGATCATTGATTCCAGAGCATCAACGGCATCATATTTAAGGAGTTCATGCTGCTTGAGAGGAGCAAGAAGAAAAAGAAAAGAGGAAGAAAGAAGAGAGGGCCATGGAGCTGACCTTGGCTGGGATTGCCAGGTCGCTCGAACGAGCGACTACCCCACTCGGCCAAGCTGAAGCCACAAATTGAAGAGCAAAGAGAGGGCCAAGAAGAGCTTCCAGGCAGCTGGTCGCTCGACCGAGCGACCTACCTCGCTCGACCAAGCGGCCCTCTGTAGACGACCCCCAGATTTGCCTTGGAAATATATGTTGAATTAGCTCAGTAGAGCGACTTACATTGCTCGACTGAGCGGCATCCTATGCCCAGGTCGAAGAATTGAAGCCCCCAAAGGAGCGCTACCTCGCTCGACCGAGCGTCCTCCTCCAGACCCTCAAGTTGAAGCCCCAAAAGGAGCTCAGCCGAGCACTAGGGCACGCTCAGTCGAGCTGCCTCTTCTGCCAGTCTCGAGGGTTAGAGCTCTAAGAAAGCGCTCGGCTGAGTGCTAGGGCATACTCGGCCGAGCAGTATAGGTCCCAGCACTCTCAAGTTGCGATCTGTTCGGGGTTTTAGGGTTGTTTTTAGGGTTTTCTTGGGGGCTATATATAGGATTGGGCAGCCATCTTTGGGGGATCCATCTTCTGTTCTTGGAGACGATTTTCAGAGGTTAAAGCTATGCTATTGGCCCCCTCTTTGGTGATTATGTATCGGATCTATGTTGAAGCTAAGTATTTCTCTCATTGAATCTTCTTTATTGTTGTTCTTATTTGTTTGTGATGTTGATTTCTATTGTTTTCGTATCTTTTGCCATGATTGAGTAGATCTATTACTAGGGTTAGGAATGAACCCTAGGATTCTAAGGATTAGATGTTAGGTTAACCTTGGTTGGATAAATCTAGGGTTGCTCTATGGTAGTTGGAACAATGGTTTTGGTGATTATCCCTAGAATTGGAGGATTGTGAAAGTAGCTCCATGTTCTAGGAAAGATCCTGAGGAATCTGATTAGGGCTTAACGGTCATCTTTTAGGGCTCGTGATCATGAGAGTGACTCGTGCACTAGGGATGACATCTAATCCCTGATCCGCTAGTCGGTGACTACGAGAATAACCCGATTGGTAGAAACAACCATAGTGTAGTATCACAGTCCGTAGATCATGAGAGTGGATACAGATCTGTGATACGGGAATCAGTGTCAAGCGTAATGCACGTACCCATGTGTGAAGTTCATTGCAAAAGCAGCTAAGCACAGGGCTACGTTAGACGAGTAGGACAATGAAAGTTAAGTACTTGTTCCCATCTCCAGATGTGACACTCTTACCATCATTCATCATTCAATGAAAGGATCCTTAACCAGAGATCCAAGCCTGAAAGTCCTAGCGGGGATCCCGACACCCTAGTGATATTTCCCTCATTCGTTTTCTTTGTTCTATTTGTTTTCTTTTGTGTTTGGATGTGCCTTGTTCACCATGAAACCCTCGCATTCCACTTACATCGCCATTACGACCCCTTTCGTAATCCATCTCTTCCAATAAAACTCGAAACCTAACGCAATCTAGGATCAATAGGTAGTGTAGCACCGCCTTCCCATGTTCAATACCCGCTCGTCGATGTACCGTGTGCTTGCTGTAAAATGACATCGTTTCGGGTGTGAGTCCGGGGCCGATCAGCGCTACGACAACAGCCATGCGCTTGTGGTTTACAAATATTAAAACTCCAAACAGTCAACTAATTGTAATATTGGTCGACTAATTTGACACATTGACAACCCATTATTTTCATGTGTTATTACTTGACTAGGGTGAGCTAGTGGGCGGCTAATGGACACAGAAATACCTTATGTTGGTCTACATACTTAAGAAAATAAAACAGAATGTTTTCAAAACTTTTTAAAACATTTTTCTATGAATTCTTATGTGTGTGAAGTGCTTCATCTAGCCTTTAACAATGAAATCTAAGACAAGAAGACAAGTACATCAAATGATATAGTTTTACTTTGATTCTTCATTGATGTATGCTTGAGATCATCAAGTTCTTATCTTGATTCTTGTATTGCTTTATTCCTTAGCCATGAACACCTTCACTAAGCATTGTTGTTGTTCTTCTTAAATCTGCATTCACGGTGTTAGCACAAAAATATGTTTGCACATCATAAAAATATATAATGTGGTGACTTAATATTCAACACCATCCATATGATTAAGTGGGCCTAAATTTTAGTTATACCCATACCAATATTTGGTTAGTGCCAGGGTCTGATCAGTCTTTGATCAGGCTTGTTTTGGGGCCATTTAGGCTATCCTTAACCCATTATGATCTCTAGATGGAATATGTATAGATACCTTTGAAGCGTCAAGTGATGAGATGAAAATTAAGACAATTTACATAGGTAAAAATTAATATTTACATGGTTCAATTATTAAAATTCAACCTACGTCTATGGGATAAAGATTCTATTGGGAATTGGGAGGTTATATCCGTACAAATCTAATCCAAAGTACAAAGGGATGCATTTTTGACACAATTTGGAGCTAAACCAAACCAGATAAGGTTAAGGTTAAGGTCTCTTAAGAAGATTGTATTTGGTATGCTTGTGGGCCTAACAAAAATGATTAGCAGGCTACATAACTTAATTAGCATGCTAATAGAAATAATCAGCAGGCTACTCCTTAAAGTGAACGGAATCTACAACTACGGCAAATTAGATGGAACAGAAAGGGGAAAACATAAAGGGAAATTTTCAGTTATACTCAGTAAAAGGAAATAACCACAAATGCATGAACTGTAAGTATCTTATGCAAGGTTTTATTATCTTATTTTCTTGATGTGTATTTGGAAACCTGGGTAAACGCATGATAGAAGGACATGGACATCACCCCAATGTGGACTGGAAAAATACTACCCCACCAGTGGTACACGAGCACCGCTTCCTTAACGGGTCCTCTCGAACTACCCCGTCCCTTGAAAGAGTGAGAACATCCTCCACATCACCACAAGTATCACATAATAGATTTCTCCATGTAAGGGCGAGTGAGAATAATAGCCACAAATACCACAGGTCACTCCACTCCATGCAAGTGAGTGGATGCCAAGAATCTCCACCTTTTAGTCCAGTCCTCATGGCTGCCCTCACTCAGGCGTCCCCCAAACCCCACCTTGGAAGCTCACACTCTTTAGATAGGATCGAGACATTCCAAGATCATTTTTAATCAATCTTATGGTAACATGCTACTTATTATTTGGAGTCATGTTGGCACGGCTTCATTGTTCATCATCTGCCATTTCCAAAACATATCTTTCTTTCATAACAACAAGGGTCATGCAACTATGCGCCATGCTATTTCACCATAACCATATCAACTCATCAAAACATAACAAATGATTCCGAAAAAATGGCAGCCGTATCTTTTGGAGATGCGATTGGTGATCCAGGAGATAGGCAGCTCAAAATCGGAGATGGCATCGGTTCCTCCAGAAGGGGCGGAGGTCCTGCCAAAGATGGCGGTGGTACTTCCAACTTAGGAGATGGCGTCGGGCATTCAAATGTAGCAGGAGGTCTTGACGGCAAATGGGAGGTTGTTGATCGGTGGAGGAGGAAAGGGCCGCTGGCATTGGGAATGGTTATGATACTAATCGAAGGAGTAGGGTGATCAAGGACCAAATCCGACACTTGCCGATGAAAGGAAAAGCTCAGTTGCACAGTGATCAGTATCATGCGCCAAAGGTGTTCGATAGAATGTCCCGCAGGCCTCCTGTGGACATCTCCGTTAATACTAAGGGGTTGAAGCAATCATGGGTTGAGGTGTGCGCCAACATCAAGCAATTTGATTTGGACGTGGGAATGAGCTATGTTGCACCTTCGACACTAGAAGATGGTACAGTTATTGCAATGGTTCCGAAGTTGGCGCTGAAGAGAGGAGCTGAACAATGGAAATCCACACTAGTTGGCTATGTTTTGGGCGATGCCCCATTCTTCGGGCAGATGTGTGGATGGGTTGAGCGGCTATGGAATCTGAAGAAGGGCTTGAAAATTTATAGTCGAGAAAATGGCTACTTTTGCTTCAAGTTTGAAGACGAGTGAGAATGTGAAAAGATCTTACATGGTGGCCCTTGGATGTTTAACGGGCAGCTTGTGGTACTTCAGCGCTGGAGCTCCACCCTTAAGCTTGAGCGGGATATATTATCTTCAGTCCCTGTCTGGATCCAACTACCTGGGATTCCATTGGGGATGTGGACACTGGAAATATTAAATTGTATTGCGTCGGTTGTAGGTAAGCCAATTTGTTTGGACAAATTGACGGTTAAGAAGGAACGGCTAACTTACGCACGTTGCCTTGTTGAAATTCATGCAAAGGATATTGTTCCTAACTCTGTTCTTGTGGGGACTGAGGATGGACAGAGTATATCTATTATCGTGAAGGTGGAGGGGTGTCTCCGAGTTGCTCAAGATGTGTATGCTTCGGTCATTCTATTACTCAATGCCATGATGCACATGAGCCCCCTTCAATCCAATGTGAGGAAGACATTGCGGGGAATGGAGGAGAGAAGGGGACGGGAGTGGATGACTCTTTGGGGTCAGGTGAAGCAAGGGATGTGGAGGAGAAAGCTCCTAACAAAGTGGGAGGAAATAGTTCATCAAATAAAGACATACAGGGAAAGGCTGGAGGGAAAAAGGATGTAGGGAATACCCAAAGTAGCATTGGAGAAGGAAGGAGGGACTGCCTGCCATCTCCATTGTTGGCCCAGGACGTCAATACTAGGTTGTCATATCATTCAGGAGCCGGGGTCCATGATACATGCCAAGATCAAGGTAACCTAGACCTGGACTCTCTATCATTGGAGCTGGCAGGTGACAGTCCAAATATACAAAGGGGAGTTTCTGCTGGCGGGGGAGTTGCTGACGCTACAAAGGGGTTGGAAAGCCAACTAGCGATGGGTAATTCCCTGGGAATGGGGTTGGAAGCCATGCTAGACGTGGCTAGTGCTCCAACAAATCCAATCTTGGCCAGACCAAGGCCATCACTTATTGAAGACCAGCTAGCTCTTGAATTAGACCGAGTGCCAGAGGATATTGCCACGGACAACCCGGAGTGGGAGCTGGAAATGGAAGAGCTCCATCGGCAAGTTGTGTCGGGCAGGACAGTTAAAAAGAAATCTGATATCAACCCAATATCATCCTCCAGGAAAAGCACTAGACTGTTGGAGTATGGGCGTAAATCCAGTGTTGATCAATGACAGTCTTCTTCTGGAATGCGAGGGGGCTTAATAACTTGGTGAGGAGAAGGGATCTGTGAGATAGATTGAAGATACATAAGCCGACAGCTTTGATCCTTGTGGAGACTAAGCTTAAATCTTCTGCTAGTGTGGATAATTTACCTATTCCAAAAAATTGGATATTGATTAACAACTTTGAAATGGTGGCGGGAGGACGAATTCTCATGGGGTTTGACCCATCAGTTTGGACGGCTAACTCTATATCCATTTCAGCTCAACATATAACTGTCAACTGCACCAACTTGGGTGGGTTTTCTTGTATTATAACTGGAGTCTATGGCCATAAATCCATGGAGGAGAGAAAAGCGTTATGGAAAAGCATTCTATCGGATAGCTCCTTGGTGAACAATGTCCCTTGGTTGATAGGCGGGGACTTTAACTGTGTGTTGTATGCGGGTGACAAGATTGGGGTAAGGAGGCTAGATGAATTCCATACTAGGGATTTCTCAGATTGCATCAATGGTTGTGCCCTTTATAAGATAAAATGTACGTGAAATAGGATGAGCTGGTGCAACAATCGGGTTGGGGATGGCCGTATTAGTGCCCAGCTGGACAGAGCCTTCGTGAATGATGCTTGGATCAACAAACTACCGGAGTCTTATATTGCCTATCTGGATCCTTTAACTAGCGATCACACCCCCATGGATGTATTTCTACATAACAAGGTACCTTTGGCCCCTAAACCATTCAAATTCTTTAATTTTTGGTCCAAGTATCCAGGTTACAAGGAACTTATCAATAGAAACTGGGCACCGAATGAATGGGGAACTCCTATGTATCGGGTAGTTCAGAAACTTAAGAGGATGAAGCCGACACTGAGATCTTTGGCGTGGGAATTCCAAGCAGATAAATTGGTGGATAAATGTTGGCGGGAATTGGAAGAAATCTAGAATAACCCAGCTATTCATATGGACATTTCTCTCCAAATCTTGGAAGCGTGCCTCATAAAAGACCTATCTCATGCTTTGAAACTTGAAGAGGATATGTTCAAGCAAAAGAGTCGTCAGGACTGGCTCTCCCTCGGTGACAGGAATACCAATTTTTTTATAATGCAATGAAGTCGAGGACATGTCGCAACAACCTATATCATCTTGTTGATAGTAATGGGTTGCGCAACAAGCAAATTGACGACTTAAAGGAGAGTGCTCCAGCATATTATCAGGAACTGTTTAATCAGAGCCATTATATGGAGTCTTTCCCAAAGATTGTTCCCAAACGCATTCTAACGACGCAGTCGGCTACTTGGCTTGGTAGGAGGGTGACGACTGAGGAGATAAAAACGGCGGTATTCCAGATTGGGCCAGATAAGGCTCCGGGACCAGATGGGTATAACAGTTTCTTTTACCAGCAAAATTGGGAGATTATTGGAAGGGAGGTCACAGATGCAATAAAATCATTTTCAGATCAGGGACCCTACTGAAGCAAGTCAATCATACTTTCCTCACTCTTGTTCTGAAGTCAAAGAATGCCATAAGCCTTGGCGACTATAGACCTCTAGCCTGTTGTAATGTGCTTTACAAGTTCATCAGCAAAATCATTTGCAACAGGCTTAAGATGGTTGTTCATGAATTGGTTTCTCCCAACCAAGTGGCCTTCCTCAAAGGAAGGCTACTGTCAGATTGTACTCTCATCGTCCATGAACAAATTAGAGATTTCAGTAATCCCATGGGTGGTAGGGCTTGTTTGAAACTGGATCTTAAAAAGGCGTTCGACAGTGTGAACTGGGAATTTATATTCTTCTTTATGCAACAGCTTCATTTTCCCGACATTTTCATTTCCTGGATTAAAGAATGCATAACTACCCCATCCTTTTCGGTAATGGTGCATGGGACTCCTTGTGGATATTTCAGCAGCAACAGAGGTCTCCACCAAGGTGATCCACTTTCCCCTTTCCTCTTTGTCAGTATTATGGAGAGTTTCTCTTTACTTATGGAGAAAGCTATCACCCTGCGGAATATTCACCACATGAAGCGGTGTGGTTCTATCTCCCACCTCCTGTTTGACGACGACCTGCTGTTCTTCTGCCGAGCTAACATGACCTCCTTCACTGGCATCAAAAATCTTCTGGAAGAATTCTCAAGTTACACAGGGCTGCAGGTAAATTGGGAAAAGAGTGCAGGATTGCTCAGCAAGGGCACTCAGAATAAAGAAGTACTGGCAGATTATTTCGTTATTAAAGTTGCTTCTACCATAACCACTTACCTGGGATTGCCACTCTCACTTAAGTATGCTACTCCCCCTAATTACAAGAGATTAGTTGATAAATGCAAGAAGAGGATGGGCGGATGGTCAACCTCAATGCTTTCTATATCCTGGCGTATTGAATTAGTCAGAAGCGTCATCTTCGGTATGATAGCATTTGGGATGCAGGTATTTCACATTCCATCCACGGTTCTCCGATCGATAACGTCTTTGTGTAGGCGCTTCATTTTGGGAGATTCTCGAGCTTGGGCGTGGGATGATATTTGTAAGCCTAAATCTGAAGATGGAGTGGGTATTAGGCAACTGGAGGAGCTAAATGTGGCAGCAGGAGTTCGTCTGACCTGGAGATATCTTACATCAGATGGTATATGGGCAAAGCACATGCGAATGAAATATGGAGCTCCAAATGGATTCTTTGCGGCTCAGGGGTTGGTGACACATTCTGGGAATTGGAAAAGACTACTCAGGTGCCGCAACATTTCACAGACCCTTATCAAAAAGAAAGTGAGAGATGGGAGGGATACACTATTTTGGATAGATAATTGGCTGATGGAGGGCCTCTTAAAAACCGATTTAATGTTCCCCCAGGAGCTGCAACTTGCAGGGTGATGGATTACTGGGAGGCTGGCAGGTGGGTGCAGGACTCCGTGCTGGACGCTGTGCGTCCCCTTCTTCGCAACATCACCTTGAGTACGGGTCAAGATAGGTGGTCATGGATGCCTAGCGATGCTTTCTCCTTCAAACAGGCTTGGGAAGGAGTGCGTAGGAAGAGTCCCCCTTTCTCGCTCCATAAATTAGTATGGTATCCCAAGCATATTCTGAAGATGGCGTTAACTCTACTTAGAGCTTTCAGAGGTAAATTATTAACAAGAGATAAGATTGTTCGGTGGATGAACAATGCCCCAACCAATTGCGTCTTGTGTGAGGATGACGAAATGGAAACAATTCCACATTTATTCTTCGAATGCAACTATTCAAAATACATATTAACCAGGTCATTGATGAAGTTAAATGTGCCTCCACAGCCACAGGTTCACACTACACTTCTAGGGATTGGCAAATACTTTCATGATAATTTTGGCGTCAAGGGAAGTTTGAAATTACTTGCTCGAATCTGTCTTTCAGCTATGGTTTGGCACATCTGGCATGAAAGAAATAGTCGGATATTTGATGATGCAAAAAGATGTAAGACCATTGTATTTGAAGAGATTGCGGCAGATGTATGGATTGCACTGCAAGATGAAGATCCAACTACTGAAGAGGAGATACAGATTTTTGAGAATTGGAGGGATAATGGATGAGGGAGTATCTTTTGTACTCATCGGTTGTTTTGGGGTTGTATGTGTCGAGAATGGGGGAATTTTTTAAGTAGGGAGTGACGGCGCCTGTGCCCTATCCTCCCTCTTAGAAATTCTTCCGTTCTTTGTATTTTTGTACAGACACTCATTAAATTAATACGCTTACTTTTCAAAAAAAACAAACAAATGATTCCATGCCACACATGCCTCAAATATCACAAATCCACAATTTGACCCATGACCTAAATGTACAAGGGGGTAATTCTTATGTTTCTTAAACTTGCTTTCATGTGGGCATTTTCACAAACACGTGGTGGACATAATGAACATGGGAATTAATTTATTAAAACATAACATAATGGAGCTTCCTTCCATGTAGCAACAATAATAACTAGTAATGGAAGTAAAGATAACAATAAAGTATGGCATGCATCATACTAATAACATGTAAGTGTGATAACTTCATGGCATGAAACCATAACAACCACAACACCACAACAATTGTAATTAAATTTGGTATAGGTTTCTAAATGAAAATTGTAGATAACCAAAATATGTTTCCAGATCTATAAAATCATAATTTTCAGTGAACAGTACTAATAGTTATGGTCTATAGAATATAGAGTGTAGAATCTGTCCTAAGACAGAATTATTTAGCTGTAAGATCAGTTAATTTCAATTATCTACAGTCATAATCCTATTAAGGTCTCAACAAGAAAAGTGTAGATAATTAAGTTAGGATTCTAGTTTATCTTAAATTAAGTAATTTAGACAACTGAAGTGAAAGTTCTATTATGTTCAATAACATGGTGCAGAATCCGCCAGAATTTGACATTACGACAATGATTAGAAATTCAATATAAATACAGGAAGAATTTGACTTTAACTCTAAATAAAAGTTGTAGATAACTTCAAGAGATTTCCAGATTGTATTTGCAAATAATTTTTGGATTACTAGAATGGAAGTTGCACTTATTTCAAAAACAGCAATAGAGCAGTGACACCAATAAGCAACAACAACAATAATTAAAAAAGATAGTATCTTTAGCATTATTCCACAATAAAAGTGGCATCTTTAGACTAATTCCATGATAAAGGTGGCTTCTGTTAGCTTGTTGTTAAGGTCATTTTAATAAAAATTACAACTTTAATCCAAACTTATAAAGATTTCCATAAAAATGAAAACATGGAATAATATGCCATAGGGTTTAGCTCCCTACCTCAAAGATGAAGGCTTTCTCAAGAATTCCACTCCAAGCTCCCACATTGCCCCATAACTTCCCATTCTCTAGCTTCCTTAGCTATAAAGGTACCAACTTGCACTTGAAATCACTTCATATAGGCTCCAAACACACAATACCAAGGTTCCATACATGAAGGTGGGAAGTTTCAAGGACTTGTAATTCCCTTCTCTCATCCTTAATCACTAACATTTAAGGGTCAAAGGGTCAAGGGAACCTAGAATATGCCATGTATGTGAAATAACTAAAAAGCCCTTCCTACAAATAGTCCTCCAACATGATACTAAAATTACAGAAGGTGCAATGCTATGAAATAACCCTCTAACTTGGGTAAATAATTACCCATCAAGCCATCCAAACCTATCCCATGTAATTGTTGGACGCAACGATCTAGGATCTTTAGTTTGATGATGACAAAGGTGTGCAAACTGTTTAACATGTGCACTAAGTGTGTTTCAGGAATGGCAAAGTCGTTATTCTAAGCGTCGGAGGAATTGCCATTCACATATCGACTGGGCTTGGTCAAAGAGTTATAGATTGGAACAATTCAAATCAATTAGCAAGATATGCTACTCTCATATCCCATTTGAATTAGTTGAAGATCTATTCAAATCCTATATCATTCCTATTCAAACCTCAAATCCCTTTTATTGTGGGATTCTATCTTGAGCCAAATTCAATCTCCATAATCCCTATTTAAACATTCATCTCTACCCTAAAAAATAGTGCGCACGGCAACATCAAATTGGTGAGAGGGGCTACGAAAACTTGTGGATAATTAAAAACCAAAAAATAGAACCCTATTTCATATCCTAGTTATATAGACCTTGTATCCTAGGGCTACAAGCAGGGCCGCCATAACAAGAAACCCCAAGAAAAAAAATCACGCATCCATCTTCTAAAAAACCCACCTCATAGCCGAATCTCCTCAAGCCTAAAAGCTCCCAACTCTTACATCTCCATGGAAAAATAAGTTCCATCATCTTCATCTCTTCTTGTAGATCAATTGGAGATGATCCTCGTTGCTACAGACGTTCTCGCTGCTGTCCATCAACTACTGATGTGACCACCTCAAAGCTGTCGTGCCACCGTGAAGAACAACAAGACACCCTACTAAGCCGCAGCCTTCATTCGCTCACGTTGACAAGAAACTGCCGTCTTCGTTGCCGTCTAACGCCACAAGAAGCAGGCCCACACGAAGCCCGCCAAGTTGCCCTCGCCGTCGAGAGCTCATTGCCATTGGGACGTCGTTGCCATCGGAGTTCTCACTGTCGAGTTGTAGCTGTTTGAGTCGAAGCCCGCATGCCGTCAAGTCTCGCCGAAGAAGCCGCCTGCTGCTATATGAGATCACCACCGGAGGAGTTGTTCATCGTCGTCAGAGAAGATCGAGGTGCTATCGTCAAAGAGTCGACGTCGAGTCGGAGCTGCAGAGCAGCCGTCGCCATCGACGTCTCTCGAAGAAGTCGAACCTCGAAGTGTTCCGCCTGCTTGCCCTAAGGTTCGACATGCGATTGAAAGGAGTGAAGCTGATCATGTCGCCCTCAAGGTTCGTCATCGAAGTACTCTCGCTGTGGAGGTTGCCAAGGTCGAGTCGTTGTCAAAGTTGCGTAGCTGCCCTCATTGTCGCCTCTTTCATCGTCTGTCGCCCTCAAGATCTCATCGCTGTCGAAGAGCACTCGTCGGAGTTTTGCTGCAGTCGAACGAACACCGCTCGCTGTCGAAGAAGTCGCTGAGGAATCATTTTCCACCGACCACTTAGAAGCCACCGGAGATCACCACACGAAGAATCATTGCAACAGTCGGAGAACATGTAAGAAGAAGACTCGGAGACGTCGGATGACATAGGACAAGCCCTCCGCATGCCAAATACGAAACGAAGAGCTGCTGACGTGGAGGGGGCTTGCATGCAAAGAGAAATGGAGTTCTCGCTGACGTGAAAACAAAGTTAAAGGGATTGCTGTGCACACTGATCGCTATTATTTTGACTTGAACTGAAATTTCCTTACACACAGACCAGTGTGCTACTTGAGCCTGATTGAGATCCAGGAGTCAGATTGAGACACCGATTGACAGAGACGCCTACACGGACACGAACTGAGCATTTCTAAATCCTTTACTCTTTATTTTTGTGTCTTGGTGTAACGTTCTCTGTAGGAGAAACTTTTACCATACTTTGTGACTATTTTGGACTTGTCTGGTTGGGGTTAGACAAGAGGGTCTTGATGTGTTGCTGCAGTCGAGATACGCATTTACTAGGTTGATAGAGTTCTGCACTTTGTTGTGTGTGGTACAGTCTAGGTGGGGAGTTGGAGCTAGGACGACATTGTAGGCGTACGGAAGGAAATTATTAATGTTAGTATTTGCTTGGGACTGGACGTAGGTCGTTGGTGCGATCGAACCAGGATATATCTGTGTGTACTCTGTGATTGTCTCTCATTTACTCTGGTTGTGCCTTAACTGCGTGTGATTTATCGTGGGTTGCACGAGAATTTTTTATTAGCCTATTCACCCACCCCCTAGCTAGGATCCAGATCCAACTAGTGGTATCAGAGCAGGTTTTAGGATCTAGCCTAGGTTTGACCATGGATCACCTTGATAGTGCTTTTGCGGAGGTTCAATCTATTTCATGTCCCCTAGATTTAATTGTGTAGATTATGCTTATTGGAAAAGTCGCATGAGAATCTACTTGATTTCTATTGATTATAAAGCTTGGCAAATTGTTGAAAAAGGCTATAAACCACCTGTCATTAAAATTGAGAATAATGAGATGCTTAAACCTGATGATAAATGAGATGATAATGATTGGAGGCTTTATTCTCTTAATGCTAAAGCTATGAATGCTCTCATTTGCTCATTAGATAAATCTGAATTCAATCGTATCTCACATTATCTAACTGCGCAGGAAGTATGGCATACATTGGAGGTGACGCACGAGGGAACGTCACATGTGAAGGAGTCTAGACTTGCACTTCTGAGCACAGAGTACGAGGGATTTTGCATGCTACCATAAGAGAACATATCAGAGATGTTTGCTAGATTCACCAACATCGTCTACAAGTCTAGTCGCTTGGTAAGCCATATTCTAGTCTTGGACAGTGAGAAAATTATTAAGAGCACTGCCATGCTCTTTCAGACCTAAAGTCACTGCCATCCAAGAAGCGAAGGATCTATCACAGATGAGGGTGGAGGACTTGATAGGTAATCTAATGTCCTACGGCTTGAATTGCAAAATATTGAAGAAAGAGAGAAACCTGAGGAAAAGGAGAAAGCTTTAAAGCCACTTGCTCTGGAAGCTAGCGATGATGAAGATGATGATGAGGAGATGGCGTTAGTGGTTAGAAATTTCAGAAAGTTCGTCAGAACTCCTCAAGGAAGATCAGAAATGCATAGAAGGTTCATTCGCTCTAACACTTTTAATTACTATAAAAATTCTTCTGAACAAGATTCTGCTAATAGAGTTGAATGCTTCAAATGCAGGAAAAAGGGACACTTCGCAGAGCATTGTAGACAAGAGACTGCTCAGGTTACTAAAGATAAAGGAAAATCCAAGATGCTAATTTGGGACATTGACAGCAAAGCTGAGGATGAGGATGAAGAGGTGGTAGCCCACTCCGCTGTCGTCTGCTTAATGGTAAAAAATGATGAGGTAAATTCCTTCACTAAAGCCGAATTGTTTGATATTTGTAAAGGAATGCAAAATGAAATTAATGAGTTAGAACTCATGTTGAATGACTATAGGGATGCTAGCTTTAAATTACAAAAAGAAAATTGTGACATTTCTAAAGAAGTTGACATCCTTAAAGAAAAACTTGAAGAACGTGATTCTACCATTGCCATTATGAAAAAGGAAAAATTATGCTTTAATGAAGAAGTTGTTTGTCTCTCTTTCCCTTCCTTATTGAATGAAATTAGCATGCTTAAGCTAGATTTGACTAAGCTCGAAATTGAAAAAGACTATGTGATTAAAGAGCTTAATGATAAGTTGTGCATGTTAAATAATGAACTTAAAAAGAAAATGGATGAATTTGAAAAGAAGGAAGAGGAAAACAAGAGAGCTTTTATAAGTAAATGTACTTTGCTTGTGGATGAAAATGTGCTATTAAAATCCAAATTCTCTAGTCTTGAATTTTCCATTAAGAAGTTCTCTATAGGAAAACAATCGTTGGATACTATTTTAGAGAATCAATTATATGGCACTAATAGAGAAGGACTTGGATTTAATTCAAAAACTGCTAAAAAGCTTGTCTTTAAGAAATTCCACAATGTGCCTTCTATTGTAAAAAATATGCATGCAAAGTTTTTTACTTGTGATAGTCTGGTCACACATCCTACTATTGTAAGTTTAGGAATACGAACATAAAGTTCAAACAAGTGTGGATTCCTAAAACTTTAATAGCTAACAATAGGGAACTTGTTGGATTCCAAGGTCACACTTAACACCTTTCATGTAGGTAAGGTGGAGATTTGGTGAGGAGCAATGAAGTGAAAGTCTCATTCCTTTAGCTCCTTAGTCGAATAGCGATGCGAAGGTATATTTCATTCCCTCTTTGCATTCATTGCATACCTTCATAGTTTTTTGCGTGTGCTTGACTTATTTGTTTTTGTTTGTGTGCTTGTTTGTTTGCTTTTTAGGCTTGTTTTAGTTCTTTATAAAAGAAACCCCAAAAAATGAAAAACCAAAAATCAAAAAAAAATTTGTGCTTAATGAATACCTCTTTATGAATCTTTATAAGTGGTATTATTGAATGTTCATTCATATCCTTGTAGAAATCATTGTATTATTGTTATAGCTACATACGCATGTTAGAAATTATTTGGTAGCCATGACATGCTTCATGAAATGATTAATTTGATTTCTACACCTACATACGCACTTCCACGAATACTAAACGTGTAATACTTTTGGAGATCCTTTTTATGAATATTGGAAAGTGAATGTAGGATGAATAAAAACTGGATTTTCTAAGGGATATGATGTGGTTTGCCATAAATAAAAAGTGAGCATGAAAAGAAATGAAAATGAAAAAAAATTACATGAAACTTGCTCCGTATGTAAAATGGATACAATTCATGGCAAATACACTACCCACGAGTATCCAACATATGATTTATGGGTAATCTTTAGCGTTGGTGAAAATTAATATCCATGTACCCGAGAAAATTAATATGATAAACGTATATATAAACATCGAACACGCAAACAACGGATATGGAGAATATGAAGGTTAATAAACGTATCTATAAAACTTGATCTTTAGACTTCGAGAGAAAAGAGAAACGTATCTATAAAATTAATATGATAAACGGATACAGAGAATATGAAGGTTTATAAACACGCAAACATCGAACAACGGTTACAGAGAATATACGAGAGAAAAGCAGATAAACGTATCTATAAAACTTGATCCTTCGCAAATGAAAATTAATATGATAAACGTATACGAGAGAAAAGAGAAAAGCGATCGTTGCCAAGCCAGTCGAACCTGAAACGCCTGTGATGAGTAGACTTCGAAGCGTAGGATATTCCGGATCCATAGATAAGATCCCGATCTTGATCCTCAACGAACCTCTACCTCGGCTTTCCTATCGTAGTCTAGTAGGTCGAAGAACCTTAGTGCTAAACCTTAGTCGACCCAATGATTATTTTCCCCCTGGTTTTACTTTTCCAATCTTTACACTTCCATGTTAAGGATTGTAGAAAGCCTTTGATGTGTATTCACAGAGTTGCTTCTTAGTCATCCTTATGTTCCGATCGTCGAACCTTTTCCTTGTCCTCGACTCACATACACTTTCGGGTCTGCCATCTTCAACCTTGAACCCCTCCCTCTAAAAAGTATTTTCGATATTTCATTTACTAAATTCTTCGCTAAGTTTAAAATTCTTTCGAAAACCTTTATTTAGATTTTCTACACTTCAGTCAACTTAAACCCAATCTTGGTTACGAAACTCTTCTGACACGATCTTTAGTTACTATCGTATAGTAATTTTTCCAACATGCATCTTCCATGCTTCTACTTCACATAACCTTGTATAGCCACTCTGTTTTCCTCAGGCAATGAACCTTTAAAAAAAACTTTATTTCTAAGTCGCTAGTTTAAATGTCACCTCCTTTTCTTGTTAATGTATTTCGAAACGGTCATTGATACATACTTTTAAAAATACTTTCCTAAGTTAAATAGAACTTCAAAACCATGTGTGTCAGTTTTATAGTCACTGTCTTCAAATATTTTAAGAAAAAAAGGAAAAAAAGGAAATTCTCTTTTACAAACATATTTCCATTTACAAAATAAGCACTACATCACTAGGCCCATATTACTCTTCACCTATTATTTAACTAATCACATTTTACATTTTCAACTTATACCATATGTTCGCTATTTTACGATGTTATTATTTTTACCCATATCCTATCTTCCAAATTATTTAATTATTCATAAATATTTTGTGACACCCAACCAAAACTACTCTCTTATCCATCTCACATTCAGAACCGTCCATCACAATATTAACATGTTGCCTCATTCAACTCGGAATCCTACCCTATTACTTAGTTGTCACATTAGTGCTTATCACTGCTTAGTGGGACCTTTAGCATTGATTGTGGTGTTGTTGTTGTGCATGTAAATAGATAGTGATTGTGGACCCGTGTGTGCGAATCTCTAAGCACCACTATGCATGAGTGTGCTTACCCTTAGTATATTAATATTGTGTGATTATCTATTGTGTTATATGTGCGTGTACGGTGATATGTGACATATATGTATATAGTTGAGTATAGATCAGTAAGTGTTATACTTATACTTAGACGAGTGATTAGCTATATCGCTATATGAATATCTGTGCGTATTAGATTTAGTATTGGCTAGTTACTAGGAGTATATACCTTAGTCGTACTTGTTAATGATTGTAATTGTATGCTAGTACAGTGATATGCGAGTTAGATGTATGATAATAGGTGTACAAATAGTGGTGTGTGCAGATTTATTATGTGATCTATATGTTAGTATGTCTGGCGTGTGCTCGTGTGTATATGTGTACGTGATTAGTTATCGGTATGTGTATATATATATATATATATATATATATATATATATATATATATATATATATATATATATATATATATATATATATATATATATGAAAACCCAGAAAAATCCCCAACCCCCTCCCCCTGCCTACTATAATATATATATAGTATGAATTAGTGTGTTTTATGTTTAGTGGGATTCTAATATTACCCCTACGGTATGATGTGTGAGCATGTGTATACCAGGAAGTATGCCTAGTCATATCTTTGTGACTACGTATATAGACTTATGTAATAGTATACTAGCCCTATGTATGTAAATTACCATGGTTGCGTGTACTGGTGTGTGTGTATATATGTCCTATATAGATACAAGATAGGAGTGTAGTGTAAGTATGTATAAGTATGTAAAATGAACGTATGTATAGGTATTCGAAAGTGTGTGATATAAGAGTAAGTGTATGCATATGGATGTATATGGTTTCATTATAATGTATGTAAGACTGGGATAGAATGACCTTAGTATCTAAGTCCGCTCACCCCTATGTCGGCCTATTTAAGGAAGTCTGAGGACGGACTTGATCCTAAGGTGGGTAGATTACGATGATCCTAGTACTATGAGTGAGACGTATATAAGTCTGTGTATGGCGTAAAGGGTCACGTGCACGTATATATGTGTAGTGATATGTATTATAACGTGTATGTGGTAATCGGTAGGTAAGAGTGATTGTACGATTGAAGTGTTAATTGACTAAGAATGATTGTATTTATATGTTAGTGGTATGTTTAAGTGACATGTGGTATTATATCCTTATAGATAGTGAGTGTATGAAATATATGGTGATACATTGTGTATTGGTATTAATGTGAGTGTGCTAAGTGATGGTACACTTACTGCTAGTAATTTGATGTGGTTGTGTAGTAAGTGTTACTATATGCCCGAGTAAAATATTGGTTAAGATTGTATATAACTAGTAATGTATGTACGTGTGTTGTTACTGCCATTAGCACAGACGTTGATTGGTATTATCAGTAGTAATACTAGTGGCGTTGATATTAGTATTACTATTTGGTTATGGCATGATGATTATTTAGGCTGTGTATACGTTAGAAGAGGAGATACGAGCGTTACCCTTACGTTTTTTCGGTACCTTAGCAGATAAGATTCCGAGGACGGAATCGTTCTTAAGGTGGGTAGGATGTAACGACCGGGTTTTATAGATACGTTTATCTGCTTTTCTCTCGTATATTCTCTGTATCCGTTGTTCGATGTTTCTGTCCCTGTACACGTACCCGTACACGTACACGTACCAACTTTTCATATTAATTTTTACTACCATTATTTTTAAACCACTTAGTTAAGTCTTTTATCATTATTATTATATTTTTAAAAGTATTTCTTGTTAAATTAATTTAAATTTTGAATTCAAGATTTGAATTTCAAATTCTTTTAAGTCAAATAAAACTTACCTTTTTAAAGGCCATTTAACCTAATTGATGAGCACTAATTTCCTTAATCACACCTATTAAATCCTAGTAATAATTCTTCAATTTCCTTTCCCTAATTAAACCTATTAAATTACAATCACATTTCAAATAATTCCTTATTAGTCATAACATTAACCCTAACCACGTTTCTTCCCATGTGGCCGAACTCAAACACGCACCCATCTGATTACTCACGCACACAAACAGTAAACACACACTCACAACTTATATTATTTTAAACCTAAGACTAATATAAAAAGAAACCCCCTACTTCCTATATAATAAGGACCTAGGCTAACCCATAACAGCTTACACCTATTCTAAGCTAAAAACCTAGGCCACCCTACTTCTAGTAATAATAATAAAACCCTAATGACCTAAGCCCTCACGTGCTCTTGTCCCTCCTCCTTATATAAATACCCTAAAAAACCCTACCCTATTTTCCTCTCATCCGCCTTCACCCCCCCTCACGTGAGAACTGCTCACGGTCCCCCTGCCAACGTCTTCGCCACGCCATCAAACCCCTCCCACAGCCTACAGCAGCCCGACTTCATCCCACAGGCCTCCCCTCCTTCTCCTTCCCACGCAAAGACAACCCAAGCTCCCTCTTCTCCTTCCTTCCTCCACGCAACAGGCCGACACCCATTCTCCATCTTCAACCCGTAGCAACCCAGGCCGACCCCCATTCTCCATCTCCACGGCCCTACCTCCACACAACCGGCTGCCACCAACCAACTGCCTGCGCCAAACACCCTCTCCTCCTTCCTCTTCCATGCAACAGCAAGCTCTCACAGCCCGCGAACAACTCCAGGCCACGTGCACGCGCTGCTCGCCTCAGATCTGACGTCGACAGCCCCCAGAGCTCGCTGACAACCGCTGTCTGTCGGTTACTCGCTGCCGCATCAAGTTCGGAGCGTGGGCACCGAAGTTTCAGAACCGTATGCGTCGTCACTGCCCGTTGACGTCATCCGATCCCTCGCTACACTCCAGGTCAGTAGATCTACCCCCTATAACTCTTAACCCACACCGTAAAGTAGAAAACTTAATAAAACTGTGTGATTAGACGTCGTAGGGACTTTTGCAAATCTGTCCTGAACAAGAAACACAATTTCTGATTTTATGTTCTGCCAAAACAGAGAACCAACCCCTCCACGGCGTAGTACACGTTGAGACGATTCCAACGACACCAAGAACGTCGAAAACAGGCGTGTATTTGATTTTATATGATTTTTTGAAGTTTCGAAACTTTTGCGTCACTTTTAGTTATGGATGTGTAACTTGAAAACTAGACGTTAAATGATGCATGAAAACGATGCCATGATAATCTGGACGAAATTTGGGATCCAACGGTATATCATACGATATATCCCCATTTTAAACAATAAGAGAAAGAAATCATTTTTGTAGCAAGTTGAACAAACAGGACATATTCGTAATTATTTCAAATTACGGTAACGGTCGTTCGACCCGTTTCCGCTTTGTAGAACTGTCACCAAAATGAAATAATATTGATAACACCAAACTTCTGTGAATACGGACATGTTTAACAAGTTTTGACATCGTGACTATCGTGCGCCTCGAAGGCGGTATCGTGATATCGTGATGTCGGGTGAGTCGACTAGGCCGGCTCGTGTTCTGACAAACTTTTGGGTGGGGTTAGGGTTGAGCGGCCACTAGGCGTATGAAAGGTACTCTCCTCAAGAGCACCACCCGCACGCGATGGGTTAGCGTCAATCACGGTAAGCCCCCGTGAGAGGAACAACCTTCTCATCACGACCTACAGGCGTGAACCCTAGATTAGAATGCTAACTCCTGACATGAAAACTTACAACGCTAACTTGGTCATCCTGAAATTGAAATGCTATTGAACTCAGAGAAATCTTAACTTTAATCTTGCAACCGACTAGAACTGCATGCTAGGATTGTTCGTTTCCGTTTCTATGAATTGTTAAATGTTAAATTGATGCAATCACTTTTCTTAAATTATTAATGCTTCTAAAATTCATATATCTGTCATATATGTCGCCTTGGGATGCTAACTTTTCTTGCAGACCCCTAGCTGACATACATTCATGTTTGTGGATGTATGTCAGGTTCAGAGCTTGAGTACCAAGAGGACCAGTACGAGACACCAGAGTTGGAGAGTGAGGAGTTCGCACCTGACGCAGTGCCTCTTCCAGCAGAGGACTAGTGGACCCCCAACACTTTACTGCTTTCCTAGTTTCCTTTTTCAGTCGTTGTAGTTACTTTCGTGTACGTTCCACTTTCTTGTTGCTACTTTTAGCCCAGCTGTGGCTTGTTTAATTTCGTGTACGGACTCTTATTTCTGGATGTGGCTTATTTCTGGATGTGTTTCTGATTGTTCTGATTAGCTGTTGCAAGGACCTCATCTGTGTTTTTATCACAGACGCTTATTGAACTCGAGCTTCACCGCTCCAGTTCAAGCGGACCGCGTAACGCTCTCGCTTCCGGTGTCTTTTGGGAAGTGGGGCGTTACAGAATGACTACAACTACAGTCACAGCATAATGTAAATCAAATAGAAGCATATTAAGAAAATTGTATTATCGTTGATGTATTAGTGTTAATTTGGAAACCTAAGTAATTGTAGAACATAAGGGAATGGACCTCACCCCATAGGTAGGGTGGAAAAAGAAAGCTACCCTGCCAGTGGTACACGAGCACTGTTTCCTTAACGGGGCCTATCGAACTCCCCCTCCCTTGCAGGAGTGAGAATATATAAAGGAAAGCAAAGAGATATATCACCACCACTGAGCCATCACTCCTGGTAAGGGTGAGTGGAAAATTCCTCCATCCTACTATCGCGGAAATAGTCCAGTCCTTATATCCATGAAATACGCACTTTCCCCAACCCCATGTTTTTAACTCACCCTCTTAAGAGAGCATTGAGATGTTTCTAGAGTTGTTTAATTATAATTTGATGTTGACATTCTGATAAGCAGACCACAAGTGATGACATAATGCAAAGTGCAAGAAGTGAATAAAAATGTCATAATGCAAGCATGCACAAGTGACACAAGGCAATGCCATATTCTCGTCCTTCCACAACGGGTCATGCACCTAAGTGCCAAGCTATTGGAACTTTTGAATTTTAAAAATGATTTTGTGGACTCTCTCTTGGTTTTCTCTTCATAAGATTTAGTCCTGAAGGGTTTTACGGGTCCTTAGGGCTATAAATTCGACGTCCGGCCTAAGTCGGACGGACAACGAAAATAAATCAGCAGCAGAAAAAACAGATTCAAACTATTTTAAATCAAACCCTAAAGATATCAACCCTAGCCAAGATCTCTACTATCACTGGGTTGGGTCCGACCAACCCCTAAGGATAGATCTATCTAACATTTGCAATTATAAACACATGAATATTTAAACTACATACCTTTCACTTCGTCTCCGCATAATACGAAGCATCGTTTTCAGCAACAATTTTTTGGCCCCTGTCCTGCTTCTCCCAAGCCAAACCACGTCCCGAGCTGCACCTTGTCTCGAGCCGAACCGCTTCCCGAACCGCACCGCGTCCCGAGGCGAGCAATACCCTTGTTACCAACCCAACCACGCGTCGAAGAAGATTTCACCTTGAGTGGATCCTTCGTCAAGACTTCGGATCCGATCCAAGCTCCTTTGTAGCTTTGCTAGAGCCTGATCAGGAGCAAGGAAGAAATTTAGGGAGAAAGAAAATATTTAATTTAAGCTCAGATCCAGGCTTGCTCATGTTTAATGAAACTACTTAGATCTGGAGCTTGGGAAGAGTATATAATCGACTGACCCATCCTCTTCACTCCATATCCGATGTGGGACTAAAGGTTTTTGGAGGAAAAACTAATTAAAGTTTACCTTTCACAAAGGCCAACCTTTAGCTAATTTTTCATCCCTCACCGTTGAGCTTCGCAAGTGATACAACCTATCAAATCGAAGATGATTGAACGGTGAACACGTAGGAAGAAACGGGGACTCAATCCGAGTTCGTTTGACCCCTAAAATGTATGTTCAAAGTTGTCCCAAAAATCAGATTTCGAAACAAAGAACAGCCACCAGAATTCTGCATCAAATGGTTCGCAACCCTAGAAGTGGGGCCCACAAGGGGCCCCACCAGCTTGAGGCACGTGCCTGCCTTGGGGTGCATGCGTAGCACGTGCATGCGCACGCGCTGGTGGGTGGGCCAGCCCGCAGCAGGTGGGTGAGTCCCGCCCGCCCGCAAAAGAAGCTGGCGCCCTTGGCGACAGCTGCAATGCAGCTCCTTTTTTTGTTTCCCAAAAAACTATTTGGGCTTAAATCTAAATTGGTTTTCTTTTAAAACAATTTTAAAAGGACTTTTTGGACTCGTTTGAACTCCGATTTGAGCGCGGTTTTCTCCCCAGCTTTGGTGGAAAAATCATCTTCATCTCTTTGCCTTTATAAAATATATTTGTAAACATTTTATAATATATATATATATTATTTTCTATTGCATCATATGCAATAATCCACCTCTTTAATATTAAAATTCATTTGCATCAAATACAAATGAACTGAGGGCATACATCCTGCCACATCTTCCACTTGCACTCAGGATCATTTATCCCGAAAGCAAAAGCTAACTGCAAACTCTTTGCATTTTTCTATCCATTGCATCAAATGCATATTCTCCCTAATTTCTACCTATTACTTGACGAAGGTCTCACTCCGCGTGAGACCCTACAGCCTGACCTTACTACAGGTGGGGCTCTAAACTCTAGACGGTAGAGACCATGAGTAGCAGGTGCCATCCCTGTTTTGGTATCATACTTATATGGTTAACTCATTGACATGAGTGTTGTCGAGACCACCCTGACTGTGTCCGTGATGAATACCGCAGTTATAGTCATTTCGTCAAAACTATACCGCTTAGTCAAGCCTAGGGTACGGTCAATTGTCAACCCTACTAGCTTGAACTTGGTTAGTCTCCATCGATCTTTAGTCAAATAATGTTGAACTACTTCCAACATACTCCGGCCAGAGTTTTCACTAAAAGATCGAACTAACACTGCGACACTAACTCCCATTGACCTGGAGAGACGAATCCTATCGTTGTCATTACTTTGCTCGCACGCTTCAAATGTCACCCAACCAAAGACCTTTCAATGTGGCTTCCCCGAGGCTAGATCAGTGGTCTAAGTGACACCGTTCACACACAGGTTCGTACAATGACCTCAAGTCAAAAGACTAACTTGCCTATCATCACTAAGAGTTAGCATTGACAGATTGGTCAATCATAACCATATGATAACTCTTGTTAGGCTGTTCAGTGAACGCATTCTCCAATGAGCACATGTGTCTCGTCTTCGACTTCGCCAAGTCAAACGACCATGAGAACATCGTCACCATTACATGGTGAAGAATAAGCCACAATGGTCTATCCGATGTTTCGATATCCTTTTCTCGAGACATCTATGACCACGAATGATTTCAGACTTATGTTACTAACGGTCAAACAATTCTCTATGATCGAGATCCTCATATCAATATTTGTTTAACCTCGCATTAAGTCTTAGGACTTTACCTAAATTCTAATGTCGACTACATTATGATTTAACTTAGATAAATTCTTACCATACTGCTTACTGTAATTTTGAACAAGATGTTTGTACACATACAAAAAGATAAACTGCCTCGAGTTTGAGGGCATACCTATCTCCCAACATCTTTCACTTGCACTCAAGTCCATTTATCCGGATATCTCATACCGCATTTACACGTAAGTCTCTCTAAACTTTATGTGGCAGAGCCTTCGTGAGTGAATCTGGTAAACTGTCTTTAGTTATAGCCATAAGGAGTTTTCTATGTTCAAGCTAGACCATACATTTGAATCTCATCCAAATAATTTCCTTGGTCTCTTGGAATCCATAATTAATGTCTTGCCTGGATCTCATCCAGCTCATCGTACCTTACAAGAATAACAAGTTACCGGTCATTTATACAGTTCATAATCATTTCTGATAAAGTGTCAAACTCTTTGATCACTTTGTCAAAACATATGTTCCAGCTCCTTGATGCCTCGCATGTTTTTTTATTCGCTCCAACTGATCTTGAAAACTCTCTGGCCGATTCATATAAGTTCGTTCTTCTAAATCATATTTAGAAAACAGACTATACATGAATGCTCCAGTTTTTATCGTCATCATGAGCATTTACATCGAGTTCGGTTCGAGTAGATCTGTACACATGTGCTGGCGAGAAACTTTCATCATAATCTGTTTATAGGAGTTAGGATGATAACCGTTTTCAACTAACATAAGTTGTACTTCACTACTTTCTTTCTGTACCAATCTTCTGTTTTGAAAATTTACTTGCAGCCAATACGAAACACTTTCTTTGGGCTAGTAAACTAAAGTCCATACTTTATTTACGTGCACGGACCTTTTTGGATTGCATCAAGTTATTAATCAGAGTTCCTACTCCGAATGGCATCCTGGCCGTTGACTAAGTCATCATCAACTATCATGTTGTACTCGATTCTTCGTCTCACAAGACTCGAGTAATCCTTTAACTTCCTAACGATTGATTTAATGAATATCTTATTGTTAAGGTCCTCAAAGAACCTTATCAAAACCTAGGCATTACTATCTGGGACTTAACCTAGATGGAGGATTGTAACTCAGAGCCACTTGCCATGCATCGCACCATGTCTGACAAAGTGAGATTCATGCTCTCTGTCACACCAATGAGTTAAGAAATTTGACCTGAGAGAAAATCACATTTTCTTTTAATTACGCAAGAATTATATAGCTAAGTATTCGACTCTTCGATCTGATCGAAGCAGTTCACATACTTCTTTCATTGTGTTATCTATTTTATCAGACTTGTGTTCCAGCAAGAACATGTGTCGTAATAAAATAAGAACAACTTATCCTGGCTAACTTAGACTTGGGTCCATGTACATCCGTATGTACTAGACTACGAGTTCACCAACTCATTCTCTCACTATCTTACAGATGGATTTTTGGCCATCATACATTTGAGACAAGATTCACAAGTGTCTATTGACTTATAATACAAGAGGTCAGACCCCTCTTTATGTGAATTGTGAAACTTAGTCTATTCGGTAAGGCCTAGTCTATTTTGCCATATAAGTTTTGCTTCTATCTTGTGTATTCATGTATTAACATTTAATACATTATCGTTATACAAGTTACTCATTGCTTCAGAAGCAAGGTGACAACATTCGCCAAAAAAATTTAGACGTCCTCTATGGTCCAAGAAACAACAATTGCTCCTTTTCCAACACGTATGACAATCTATTTTGTATAACGATTATCCTGAAGTCGTGACATCAAATATGTCACATTTTCAGTTCCTCCTACTTTTGCCTTTACTAATGATAGATAAAAAACTTTCTTACTTAATTGACTTTCCTTAATGCCTTCTTCCTTTTCTAAATCTCATTTAGATATTACGTGTCGCAACACAAATAATAGTCGTGCAAACATCTCATATATCCTAACGTTTGAGCTTTGCAACCTTGATTGTGCTCAACAAGTTGCTCGTCTCAAGATCCAGTTGGGATACATAGTCTTGCACCGCTCATGCACTCATCTTCGATTCAAACAATTTAATCGAAGTTTCGAACTTTGCGGATCGAAACTGTTTTCCATACAGCTTTGAGTTGACTCAACAAATAGTATGGAGAAACATGCTTTGAGCATCAGATGTTCAAGCTGCCCTCATAGAGGCGAGTAAAAGGTAGCTTGCATTTATTTTGTTGGACCCAGAGCTCAAAGAAATCATTTTCCTTAAGCATATGCTAAGAAGGTCATTTTAATGTCAATGAGAACATAGTTTAGTCTATCAATTAGAATTTGAGTTGATATTCCATTAACCAACCATTTGGACCAGTTAACTTATTCTCTTAGAATATTATGTTTTTGATTCCAGTAGTAAATATAGAATTACCCTAGTTTAGCATATATTCAATTTTAAATATAGATAGAATGAATTTTATCTAACTATATCCTCCTACTATTTTTGCGCTCATTTTTTAGCTATAATAATGAACGATTTAATAAAATTAAATTTAATGGGAAAGAGATCCAACCACTGTGGGCCTCACAACCTTGAGTGTGCTCAAAAAATTCCTTGACTCTATGATTGGTAGATGACTCTTCATCAATCATATCATATGTGATTCCCTTATTGGTTTTTACCCTTAGCCACTTATGCTCATGAGTGTGCTCATCCAAATCATAATGACTAGTCTAGTCGGACCCTTGTTTTCGTGTCTAGCCTAACTTACACCGGCGCTCGGTGTATGGGCACGACGTGACGTTTTGGGTTAAGTCTAGACTATTCTCATGTAATGAGAAGTTGGTTTCTATAAAGCAGCTATGACATAGCTTGAGTGTGCTCAACAACTATAACATAGAACCTATGATTGCCAACCTCTAAAACAAGGAGGGTTACGGCTAATCTTGAAGAATATTTTTAACGTAATTGACTAGATGTAATCGACGGTGTCACATAATCATAATTCGCATCCTTGGGGCCAGCAGAACACGGCCAGGGATTTGGCTAGGCCAGGATCACTATCCCCAGTCGAGCTAGGATGATCCACAACACTAGTCAAAAAACACTAGACCGGATCATGGTCCATTGAAAAAACTTATTATTCATATGTGTTCCATCGCTTAGAATTGGCTTCATTAAAACTAGTTAATCCTATCAACTAGTTGAATTCTAAAATTCGAAATTATTAGGATTGGTTAATAACTTTTATTAATGTCCTTATTAACTATAATGATTTTTAAGTTGCTATCCTAATCATGTATTATGCATTTAAAATTCAAGTTGCAACAATTTAAATCATAGTCTTTTGTTTATAATTATTATTAGAACAATTAAAATAATAATTATGGGGAAGGGCTACCCTAAACATGAATTTAATATGTTGCAACAATTTTTAAAAACATAGCATGTCCATCAAAAAATTATCTTATAATTTTCTAAACGTTTTTAATGGCTATCCTAATAGTTTTTCTTGAATTATCACATAATCAATAAACCTAATATAACCATTAAAATATAAACTAAATAATTTAGCATGACAAAAAGTAATTAAAATTTATCTCATAAATTTTTCTTGCTAAATAAGCAACTTAAAATTTATCGCATAAGTTTAAGTTACATAAAGAATTATCACATAATTTTAAAGATTTAATTTTAAAATTAAATTAAATCTAATTTTCAAAAACAATTTTCAAAAATAAAAACATTGCATGTGAACGACTATTTAATAGTTTAAATAAAACCTCCATCTGATGGAGAAACATGCTGTATCATATACTTTTATAAATTGCAAATCATAGATCGAGTAGACTAGGTCTGATACCAATGAAGGTTTTACGAGTCATTAGGGCTATAAATTTGACGTCCGGTCTAAGTCGGACAGACAACGAAAACAAATCAGCAGCTTAAAAAAATTAAAACTATTTTAAATCAAGCCCTAAAGATTTCAACCCTAGCCAAGATCTCTACTTTCACGGGGTTGGGTCCGACCAACCCCTAAGGATAGATCTATCTAACATTTGCAATTATAAACGCAAAAATATTTAAACTACATACCTTTCACTTCGTTTTCGCAGATACGAAGCGTCGTTTTCAGCAACAATTCTTTGGCCCCCGCTCTGCTTCTCCCGCTCTGCTTCTCCCAAGCCGAACCGCGTCCCGAGCCGCACCTTGTCCCGAGTCGAACCGCTTCCTGAACCGCACCGCGTCCCGAGACGAGCAACACCTTTACCACCGAGTCAACCACGTACCGAAGAAGATTTCACCATGAGTGGATCCTTCATCAAGACTTTGGATCCGATCCAAGCTCCTTCATAGCTTTGCTAGAGCCCGAACAAGAGCAGGGGAGAAATTTAGGGAGAAAGAGAATATTTACTTTAAGCTCAGATCCGGGCTTGCCCACGTTTAATGGAGCTACTCAGATCTGCAGCTTGGGACGAGTTTCAAGGAGGGCAGTAGGCCCATATTTATATAGGCGACTGACCCCTCCCCTTCACTCCATATCCGATGTGGGACTAAAATTTTTTGGAGGAAACATTAATTCAAATTTGCCTTTCACAAAGGCCAAACTTTAGCAAATTTTTCCTCCCCCACCGTTGAGCTTTGCAAGTGATACAACCTATCAAATCGAAGAGGGTTGAAGGTGAACGCGTAGGAAGAAACGGGGAATCAATCCAAGTTCGTTTGACCCCTCAAACATATGTTCAAAGTTGTCCCAAAAATCAGATTTCAAAATAAAAAAACATCCACCAGAATTCCGCATCAAATGGTTCGTAACCCTAGAAGTAGGGCCCACAAGGGGCCTCACCAGCTCGAAGCGTGCGCCTACCTTGGGGCGCGTGCCTGGCACGTGCATGTGCGCGCGCAGGCGGGTGTGCCTGCCCACAGCAGGTTGCAAGTGGGTCCCACCCGCCTGCAAAAGAAGCTGGCGCCCTTGGCACCAGCTGCAATGCAGCTCCTTTTTTTGTTTCCCAAAAAACGATTTGGGCTAAAATCTGATTTTGTTTTCTTTTAAAAGAATTTTAAAAGGACTGTTTGGACTCGTTTGAACTCCGATTTGAGCGCGGTTTTCTCCCCGACTTTCGTGGAAAAATCCTCTTCATCTTTATGCCTTTATAAATATATTTGTAATCATTTTACAGTATATATGTATATTTCTTTTCTATTGCATCATATGCAATAATCCACATCTTTAATATTAAAATCAATTTGCATTAAATGCAAATGAACTGAGGGCATACATCCCTCAACAAGTCCCACATTGCTTGGAAATAAAATCTTGGAGGAGTATAAAAGGCTATTGTTGAGACTTGGGGATGTGCCCCAAGGGTACCACTCTTTTGTGAGGGAGAGATGACTTACATGATTGTAAGTTCACCATACGGGCGTCGCGCCAGTCGGCCGGCCGGTCGTGTCGTGTCGTGTGCATGTATATTAATTTTTGGATAAAAATAATTATTTTAAATAATTATTTTTATTATTATTCAAAAATCAAATTTTGAAACCTGAATTTCAAATTCAAACGTTTTCATCTTAATCTCAGATCCAGAATTTACTCGCGTCATTAATGCGTCTTTATCTCTCACCCGTTATTATTTTCCATATAAAAATGAGTGCATGGGTTCCATTTTTAAATGAGCAAAAATATCTATTCTTCTTGGCTGCGAAAACTCTAATTCTCTTCGCTGATCGGTTCTCTCCTCTCTGTTTTTTTCGCTTGCAACTTCTTCTCTCAAATATTTTTTGTTCCCGAGTAGTAGATCTTTGTTCGTGTGGTGTTTGTTCTTCTCGATCATCTTCCAATGCAGAGGAGATCGTTGACAGAGGAGATTCTGGACTGTTTTATCCTTGGGACATCGGGGCTGTACGCTTCTTACACACTATTGCGCATATTCGCGAAACGTCTTAAAAAGAGTAACCTAGTCCGCGACTCAACCCAAAGCATTCGATAACTTCGTTCTTGTTGTGAAGGGAAATTTAGGGAGAATAGGTGTAGAGGGTCAAGAGCCCCCTACCCGTGTATTTATAACTTTCAATAGTGGGTTGGATACCCAATTGGCCCAATGGGCCTATTCATAACACTTCCCCTTATCCAATCAACATTGAAATAAGAGGTGGATTCTTCAGGATCCGAGTTAGGGTAACTGTCTTGTTAAAGAAAGAACAGTTAACCCATAACTTCCACTGTTTTGGGGATGTGTCTAGGGGTGGATACTTCAGGATCCAGATTCAACGAGGTTGCCTCGTCAAAACCTTGACTACGGAAAACCCAGTGGGAAAAAACCTATAGCCAATGGAAAAGAGTACAACTCTGCAGTTGACTCCCCCTTATCTGACCAAGCTTCAGGCTTGCAGATTTCCTATGAATCTATACATCGGTCTCCTATGTATCTATGAGTTCATAGTTCTCTCATCCTGACCAAGTTTACATTTACTCACTCTCCTCATCCCAATCCCATATACAAGTTTCTCAAAGATACTAGTAGGTAGGGATTTGGTAAGCAAATCTGCCAAGTTATTACATGATTGGATCTTCTGTACCTCAATCTGCTTTTGCTTCTGAAGGTCGTGCGTCCAGAAGAACTTGGGGGAGATATGCTTCGTCTTGTCACCTTCGATGTAGCCGTCCTGTAGCTGGGCTATACATGCTGCATTGTCTTCATGGAGTGTAGTGGGTGCAAGAACACCGGTCATCAGGCCGGTGGAGGTGAGTATGTGCTGGATCACCGAGTGTAGCCAGAAGCATTCCTTGCTTGCTTCGAATATCGCTAGTAGCTCTGAGTGTGTGGATGAGACGGTCGTCATGGTCTGCTTCACAGATCTCCAGGATATGGCAGTGCCGCCATATGTGAACATGTATCTGGTCTGAGACTTCTTTGTATGAGGATCGGACCTGTAACCTGCGTCAGCATAACCAACTAAACCAGTTGATGCCCCTTTCCTGTAGAATAGACCTAAGTCTATGGACCCTTGGAGGTAGCGCAGAAGATGCTTAACTCCGGCCCAATGCCGCTGTGTAGGTGCAGCACTATATCTGGCTAGTAAGTTTACTGCAAACGCTATGTCAGGGCGAGTGCAGTTAGTGAAGGATCCTGCCAAAACAGAGTTAGGATCGATAATATGAAGTTTAGACTTACGCTTGCGTACGCGGCACGGTAGTCTACGAACTTCGCCTTCGGATTCGCCACGACGGATCGAGTCTACTCACGAACGGAGTAAGGCTACTAATCCACAATCTAAATCTCTATTTTAGATTAAGAACTTGGATGGAGGGAGAGGAAATATTTCTGCAGAGCTTCGCTATGAAGAAGATGCATGCATGAATTTCATGCAAAATGTGTTAGGAAAATGGCTACCCTTGGGTCTTATTTATAGCCCCCAAGGTAGTTATTTTAGGGTAAGTTGTTCCTTTGGAACAACTTAATTAAGGTGTACCATGATACATGGCACAATATAAGCTTAAGTTGTATCATATGCATGGTACAACATAAGCTTAAGATATTCCCCCTTTATTAGCCATATGTCGCATGCACTTATGCATATATAATGCGACTTTCCCGCTCATACAAAGATCCTCTCCGCAAGGGAACAGATTCCCTTTGCACATGACTTCGTGTGCGCGACGTTCGAGGTCCGTAATCCCTCGTACATCCCCCACAAGGGTGTACAAACGTCTTCCATATCCAACATCTCCCACTCACACTTGAGGGGATTGTAAGAGAACGTCTTTCCCTTAGTTCTTTCATCTATCATACCGAGAAATAGACCGTGCGACCGTCATGCGTGTAGAGTCTGTTGTTGTGCACTTGTTAGAGATACACAACGACCTCGAAGGTGCAAAGTTGAGTAGTTCAATGCATGCTTTACCCTAGATTATTTCTTCACATTTCTTATACTTTATATTCAACAATTGAATCCCATCTGGATTACAATTGGCTGGCCAGCTTTGAATCATTAAAGTCCAAATGCGAATATGAAATCAATCTTCCTCTTCTTGCGAACCTTCTGATCTTGACTTGATTCGCTTTTCTAACGTGCCCTGCCGAGCCGAATTACCATAGCCCATTAGTAACACACTAAGATAGCGATCATCTCGTCAAATCTAAAGGAACCAATTGGAGTCCTTGAGGGTAAGAGTTAAGACCCGTATGGCCTTTGAGTCTCACATAATAGCAAACACTATTGCTACTAACTCAGTGGTCGAAATGCATACGTGGTATGAACACGTATTACAACATCACTCCTTTCCCAGGGAGAGTATGTCTTAATGATGTTGTACGGATGAAAGATCAGACACCACAGTGCCTATCTTTTGAGTCCCCTTACTACTCAGGAAATATTCCCGGACTCTCATCCTGCATAAGACAGATAGGATTAAAAAATCCATTGAGATCTTTATATCCTTGTGATACAGATCTCAGATCTTTTGTAAGCATCCATATGATGCAGATCTTTCATTCGACTATCTTGTTAAAGTCATGACTCTAAATCATTCGTCTAATGATTTTGACTTTAAACTAGTCTCATCTCTATCTTATCCATCTGATAAGATAAGGCGGTTGCTTCATCATTGAACGGACCAGGGCCGGTGCCAGGGCCGGGCCACCTTATAAAATGCAAGGATGACATAAAGTTTTTGTATCCCAAGTGATACTTTCTGAAGCTTCGGGCTTCTTTGTTTGTGAGCCTAGTCTTGGGAACGATGTTTCATCGAATTCACAGTCTTCTAGACGTGCCTTAAAGACGTCCCCCGTAAGGGGTTCTAGGAATCTAATTATGGAGGGGGTGTCAAACCCAACATAAATGCCTAGGCGACGTTGTGGACCCATCTTTGTCCTTTGTGGTGGTGCTATGGGGACGTATACTGCACAACCAAATATTCTCAAATGTGAGACAATTGGTGGGGCTCCAAGTGCTAGTTGCATTGGAGAAGATGACTGACCTCCAGAGGGTCTTAATTTTATTAAAGATGCAGCATGCAAAATTGCATGACCCCACGCATTCACTGGCATCTGGGATTGAAGTAATAATGGACGAGCGATCCATTGCAGTCTCTTAATTAGAGATTCTGCTAACCCATTTTGGGTGTGAACATGCGCTACAGGATGTTCGACTTCAATTCCATGAGCTTGGCAATAGTCTAGAAAGACTTGTGACGTAAACTCCCCCGCATTGTCCAGACGAAGTTTCTTTATCTGGTGGTCGGGGAAGTGGGCCCGTAACTTTATTATCTGAGCTAAAAGCTTAGATAGTGCTAGGTTACGGGTGGACAGTAGGCACACATGTGACCACTTAGTAGATGCGTCTATCAGGACCATAAAGTACCTGAACGGACCACTTGATGGGTGAATCGGCCCACAAATGTCTCCGTGGATTCTTTCCATGTCCCAGTCGACAGTGCGGATGTATTTAGGGGATGAAGATAAAAGATCTACTGCGCTCTCCATCAGGTTTGTCTCAGCTCGAGGCTTGAGGCTTTCCTGGTAGAGGTCCTGGAGGTGTTTTGCTGTGCGGCCTTTCTTGGGAGTACCTAGCAACATCTTCCCCGTTAGCAATGTTAAAAAATGATTTTAACATACATGAAGGTATAGAGGGTCAAGATTCATAACAGTTCTTGTCTTTTCAGTTTTTGCAACATCATTCAACAATTTTAAGACGTTTTGCAATGACTTCGGAAACCAATACTGTCCTCAAACCTCTGATTTTAACAAACCTTTCTGCTGGGAAGGATCCCACTTCAAACGTTGGAGGCAGAAATCGTTATTTTTCTTAACCATGAAAATAGTAGCTTCTGTTTGTACTTCTGATAAACCCATTCTTGTATTATCCAAAAATCCAATAGACATCCAAATCAAAGAATTCCAAACCTGGGATGAAACTGATTTTCTGTGTAAGAATTATATTCTTAATGGTCTGTCCGATGATCTGTATGACTACTACAGCTCTCACAAAAAAACTAAGGATGTTTGGGAGGCACTTCAAAAGAAATACAACACTGAGGAAGCTAGATCGAAGAAGTATGTAGTCAGTTGCTATCTGAAGTTCCAGATGACCGACGACAAATCTATGGAGTTTCAGTCTCACGAGCTACAGAAGATAGCTCATGAAATTGTTTCTGAAGGTATGTCACTGGATGAACAATTTCAACTTACTGTGTTGATAGACAAACTGCCCCTAGTTGGAAAGACTTTAAGAATACCCTTAGACATAAAACTATGGAATTCTCTTTAGAAAGTTTGATAACTCGTCCTCGTATTGAGGAGGAGGCCCGCAAACAAGATAAAAAGGATGAAATTAATACTGTTTCAAACAGTAAAAATCTACTTCTGTAATTCTGAAACCTAAAGGAAAAACTATGAAGAATCAGAATCAGAATCGCAATCGCTACAAAACAATCTAAAAATCAGTTCTAGAATCAGAAAGGCACTAATGATTTGGTACAGTTTGTTTGCTACAACTATAACAAGCCGGGTTATTTGGCTCGGAACTGTGGGAAAAAGCGGCGCTCTTCTCCGCCTGTAAATCTTATCGAAGAAGAACTAGTTGCAATGAAATGTAATCGGAGGATCCAACGGGTGTTGGGTAGACACTGGTGCTTCACGCCATGTCTGCTATGATCGTGGATTATTTAAGTCCTATTCTGAAACTAAGGACAAGAAAGTGTTATTAGGAGATTCCCACTCCACTATAGTAGCTAGTGTTGGCGATGTAGAATTAAAGTTTACCTCTGAAAAGACTGTTACTCTCAAAGAAGTTTTGCATACTCCAGAGATTAGGAAGAATCTTGTTTCGGTTTATCTTCTTAACAAGGCTGGGTTCACTCAAACAATTGGGATTGATTTGTATACTATCTCTATGAATAATGTATTTGTTGGGAAAGGGTATGCCACTGATGGAATGTTTAAGTTAAATGTTGATGCTAATAAAATTTCATCTTCTCTTTATATGTTGTGTTCTTTTAATATTTGGCATGCTAGACTTTCATGTTAACAAACGAATTATTAACAATATGAGCAACTTATGTATTATCCCAAAAATGTCTTTAAATGATTTTAATAAATGTGAATTCTGTAGTCAAGTCAAAATCACCAAAATCCCACATATATCAGTAGTTAGAGAATCTGAACTTCTTGATTTAATTTATTCTTATATATGTGAGTTTGATGATGTTTTGACTAGGAATAGTAAACGTTACTTTATCACATTTATTGATGATTGCTCTGATTATACTTTTGTTGAGCTAATGAAAAATAAAAGTGATGCTTTTGATATGTTTAAATTATTTGTGACTGAAATTGAAAATCAATGTAATAAGAAAATAAAGAGATTACGAGCTAATAGAGGAACTGAATATGACTCTGATATATTCATTGATTTTTATAATACACAAGGAATAATTCATGAGAAAACAGCTCCATATTCACCTGAAATGAATGGTAAATCTGAAAGAAAAAATAGAACTTTTGCTGAATCTGTAGTTGCTAATTTACTTAACCCTGTTGCGGCTTCTCATTGGTGGGGAGAAATTTTATTAACTGTTTGTTATGTGCTTAATAGAGTTCCTAAATCTAAAAACAAAATTTCTCCATATGAAGTTTTTAAGAATAAAAAACCTAATCTGTCTTACTTTAAGACTTGGGGTTGTTCAGCATATGTTTGGATTTCTGACCCCTAGAGGAAGAAACTTGTGAGTAAGGCATATGAATGTGTATTTATTGGTCATGCTATTAATAGCAAAGCATGTAGATTCTATGATTTGAACGATCATGTTGTTATTGAAGCTAACGATGCTGATTTTTATAAAGATAGATATCCTTTTAAATTGAAGAATAGTGGGGGCTCAAGTTCTAGTAATTTTCATATTAATAATATTCATGAGTCTGATAAGGAATTAGAAATTGAACCCAGGCGCAGTAAACGTGCTAGATTATCTAAAGATTTTGGTTTTGATTTCTATACATATACCTTAGAAGAAGATCCTAGCACTCTTAAAGAGGCTTTGTCCTCTATAGATGCCAACTTGTGGCAAGAGGCTATAAATGATGAGATGGACTCTCTTGAATCAAATAGGACTTGGCACCTAGTTGATCTACCTCCAGGTTGTAAGTCAATAGGGTGTAAGTGTATTCTTAAAAAGAAGTTGAAACCTGATGGAACTATTGATAAATATAAAGCTCGTCTGGTAGCAAAGGATTTAAACAAAGAGACAATGTAGATTTCTTTGATACTTTTTCACCTGTGTCTCGAATTACATCCATATGTGTGCTTTTAGCTCTTGCTGCTATACATGATTTAGTTGTGCACCAAATGGATGTTAAAACATCTTTTTCAATGGTGAATTAGAAGAAGAAATCTACATGGATCAACCTACAGGTTTTGTAGTTCCTAGTCAAGAAGACAAAGTGTGCAAATCAAAAAAGTCACTTTGTGGTTTGAAACATGCTCCTAAGCAATGGCATGAAAAATTTGATAACCTTGTTATCTCTAATGGTGTCAAAGTTAATGAAAGTGACAGATGCATATTATAAATCTGAAAATGATATTTTGCACTCTTATATGTCTTTATATTGATGATATGCCGATCTTTGGTTCTAACATTCATATTGTGAACAAAGTGAAATACATGTTAAGTGCAAACTTTGACATGAAATATATTGGTAAAGCTAATATAACCCTTGGAATTAAAATAACTAGGTCTGAACATGGAATTTCTTTGGATCAATCTCATTACATTGATAAGATTCTAAAGAAATATAATTATTTTGATTGTAGACCAGCTTGTACTCCATATGATCCTAGTGTTAAGTTGTTCAAGAACACCGGCAACGGTGTTAGACAATCTGAGCATGCGAGCATCATTGGCAGTCTTCGATATGTTACTGATTGCACTAGGCCTGATATAACTTATGATGTAGGTTACTATGCAGGTTTACAAGCAGACCTAGTATTGATCATTGGCATGCTATTGAGAGAGTAATGCAGTACCTTAAGAGGACCACGAATCTCGGATTACATTATCAGAAGTTTCTCGATGTCCTCGAAGGATATATCGATGCTGATTGGAACACCCTTTCAGATGACTCCAAGGCAACTAGTGGCTATATATTTAGCATAGATAGTGGAGCTGTTTCTTGGAAATCTAAGAAACAGACTATCTTAGCTCAATCCACTATAGAGTCTAAGATGATTGCACTAGCTTCGGCTAGTGAAGAAGCAGGTTGGCTAAGAAACCTATTATCAGAACATCCTTTATCTGAAAGACTGATTCCAGACATCTTGATCCATTATGATAGTACTGCAGCTATTGTAAAAATTCAGAACCGTCATTATAACGGAAAAAGGCGACAAATACGTCGCAAGAACATCACTATTAGAGAGTATATGACCTCTAGAGCTGTAAGAGTGGATCATGTACGTACTAATGATAATTTAGCTGATCTTTTGACGAAAGGATTAACTCGAGAAAAGGTTTGTAAAACCTTGAAAGGAATGTGACTCATGCCATTAGAATGATGAGTCACTTGTGAGGGAAACCCAACCTATAGACCGAAGATTATGAGAAATAGATTCAAAGGATAATAACAAATCATAAAGTGATATGTGAAGAATCATGCTATTATTTTTTGGTCATATTCCATAAGAATTGAACTGAGCTTGATATCCTGAAGTGATATAAGGATGAGTTATTTTTAACTCTTAATGAGATCTATACTCTATGTGGAGTGTGGTACCTAGCTACATGAGTACATTTGATAGACACCTATGTGAACGTGGAAGTGTGGCTGCTTCCTATGGAATTTTAGGCAAATTCTCTAGAGCATTCACTATACTGGGAAACATGTGCATGGCCGTGAAGCACGGGCTTATGAACAACACCTTGATAAGGTTGTGTGTGCGATGATGTTAGAGATAGAGTTCAAAACTACGAATTACTCTAGTAAACTCTAAATCATCGACACTATGTAAAGGTTCAAGTCGATAGACACCTTTGCTTATGCACAAATCTTATATTAAAATATACTGCTCGTTGAAAAATGGATTTTGTTTTTATTTGTTTTAAAATTCAAGTGGAGGATTGTTGGAACTTTTCAATGTTAAAAATGCTTTTGTGGACTCTCTCTTGGTTTTCCCTCCATAAGATTTAGTCCCACTATGATTGGGAATAAAAGCTTGGAGGAGTATAAAAGGTTAATGTTGAGACTTGGGGATGTGCTCCAAGGGGTACCACTCTTTTGTGAAGGGGAGAGGACTTACATGATTGTAACTTCACCACATGGGCGCGCTGCCACCGTCGGCCAGCCATGTCATGTCGTGTGCGCGTATATTAATTTTTGGATAAAAATAATTATTTTAAATAATTATTTTTATTATTATTAAAAATTCAAATTTTAAAAACTGAATTTCAAATTCAAACGTTTTCATTTTTAAACGTCCTCATTACTCTAATTAATCTCAGATCCAAAATTTACTCACGTCATTAACGTGTCTTTGTCTTTCACCCGTTATTATTTTCCATATAAAAATGAGTGGTTCCATTTTTAATTGGGCGAAAATCTCTTTTCTTCTTGCATGTGAAAACTTTCTGTTGTGAAAATTCTCTTCACTGATTTGTTCTCTCCTCTCTGTTTTTCAGCACGCAAATTCTTCTCTCAAATATTTTTTGTTCCCGAGCAGTAGATCTTTGTTCGTGTGGTATTTGTTCTTCCCGATCATTTTCCAGTGCAGAAGAGATCGTTGATAGAGGAAATTCTGAGCTGTTTTATCCTTGGGACGGCATGGCTATAAATTGCTTGCACATTATAGGGCAGTGCCGTGAAACGTTTTAAAGAGAGCGACCTAGTCCACGACTCAACCCATAGCATTTGGTAACTTCGTTCCTGTCTTTTCAGTTTCTGTAACATCATTCAACACAAACACATCATTATTTCCACAACTAACCATCTCACAATGTGCCATGACAATTATGTACACCACATTCAACATTTCCTTGATCATATTATTTCATAACATGGCTCCACATTTACATAGAATGAAGCAACTTCATGTCACAAACAGTTTGCATGTCAAAGACCAGCTAATATCACAAATTGCATTTAGAACTAGATATCAATGGCTAAACAAAAATAGTAGGTAATTAAGCCATGCTTCCATGGCAACAAGAATTGGAATTTTTGGATGTCTAGGTTAATAGTTATGGCTTATAGAGTAAAAGGGTGTAGAGTCTGTCCTGACACTGAATTTTTGAACAATAAAGATCAGTGCATTACAGTTATTTACAAGAATAATCCTATTAAGATGTCAACATGAAAACTGCATACAATTCAGTTAAGATTCCATATTGTCTTAAATCAAAGTATTTGGACATCTAGTGTAACGACTGGTTTTTCTATATTAGTGTTATCGATATAATATATATGTCTTGGTGGATTTTCTCCTTGCGTGTGATTTCCGTCTCTGTAGATCGCTTTCGTTCATTTCGTTGTGATTCTTTAGCTTCTTCCTTAGATCGTTGAGTTTGGAGTAAGTCATTCGTGACGAGCTTCATATCGCTCATATCTTATAGTTAGTTTGAGCTTAGGAGCCATAGGAATCCTTCCCGAAGCTTCGCGCTTCGAATCGACTCGTTTCGTGTATGTTAGTTGGTTCGAGAAGGAGAACCAACCGACTAGATTCCAATCTAATCGGTCAGGAACTCTTCTCAAACCGACTAGTTCATTGAATCAATTATTCAGGAGTTACTGTTTATCGTTAGTCGGTCTAAGAACGTTCGTCGACCGACTAGATGAGAAACTAGTCGGTCAGCAATCGTTCTTTAACCGACTATCTCTATGATCATTTTTGATACCAAGTACTATTCATTCTTAGTCAGTCTAAGAACGTTCGTCGACCGACTAGATGAGAAACTAGTTGGTCAGTAGTTGTTCCTTGACCGACTAAATCTAAATCCTATTTTTCGTCAGGAGTTACTGTTTACACTTAGTCGGTCTGCGTTGGTCAACCGACCGACTAGTTCCCAAACTAGTCGGTCAGTGGTTGCTCTTTGACCGACTAATCAGTGTCGAAACCCTAATTTCTGGGCAGCCGCCGGATTCTTCCTATAAATAGACCCGATCACTTTCACTTTCCTTCTTTTCTCCTGAGCCATTGTCTTCCCCAAATCCTTCTCCATCTTCCCCAAACCCTTCCTCCTTCATCTCAAGCCTATCTCCACCATCCCAAGCTCCATCTCACCTCTATTGGCCAAGCTTCAATCTCCTCTTCAAACCCCCCTTTAATCCATTTTTCTCCAGATTTTCCCCGTCATTTCAAATCTGAGCCGTGGTTCCCGGATCGTTCATCCATCGCCGTGCTTGCTCGGCATCGTTCTTCCGCTAACGATTCGGTAATAACTCGATCCTATAGAGTTCTCTTAACCCATTTGTGTTTTTGTAAAACCCTAATAAAACTAGGTTGGATGTTGTTCTAATGTTGTTTTGCCATGGCAGCGACCTCTTTCCCCGTAGATTAGCGTCCTTGAGACGAACCTACGTGATCGTCATCCTCGGTGCTAGGCAAGTGAAACTTGCATCTCTTGATTTGGATCATGTCCTTAGGCCATTACCTTGCTTTAGCGTAAAAGAGACTAGACGGTGAAAGGATAGCCGTCAGGACGCCATTGACCTAGCTTGACAACGAAGCTTGGTCTGTCACCTTCATCATGCTTGTATGTCACGTTTAATTTCACTTAACGGTACGCGTATTAACTGTTCATGTCATCCATGCATCTTTAACGGCCATGTTTAATTTAAATTAACGGTACACGAATATCTGTTCATGTCATTGCATTTTGCCTGTCATGTTTAAATTCGATTAACGGTACGCGAATATCTGCTCATGTCATTGCATGCTTGAACACTCATTGTGATTGCGTAGCATCGCTACATACTAGTGCTACTTGTTCCGGCTAGGCACCCGTTTTGCGGGCACAACCCTAGGCCAATTACAAATCTAGCTCGTGGTCCAGAAAACGAGCTCAATACAGCCTGCGGGAAATAGGGCACTCGCCTGTGTGTGAGTGATCTCTTGTACTTGAATGCAGCCTACGGGCAATAGGGCGCTCACATGTGTGTGGGTGATCCCATGTACTTGATACTTGACAATACATGTCACACCTACCACTTGTTACTTGCTAATTGTACTTTACTTGTTACTTCCATACGATACTTGCCATGCCATGCACCATACTATAACTGCTAGGTTGTTAGCTTACCTTTCTTTCAGTTTCCTTGCACAAGTCTTTCGACTTGCTGACATGTGCCCCTTTTCTCTTTTGGGTGACACATGTTAGATCCCGAGCCTTAGTTTGTCGCGAGGACGTAGTGTTTGCTGGCGCTGAGCCAATGGTTGCCGAGGAGGAGTTTGTGGTCATTGGTGACCAGTCTTAGAGGTCGCTTGTGTTCTCTTCCTTGTTTAGGTTTGCTGTTAGTTGTTGGTGCGTAGCACCCTTGCTAGTATGTTGTACCTTTGTTGGCCATGTTTGGGCCTTAGCTTTTCCTTTTGAGCCTGGTGGCTTTTCTATGATATTGTAATTTATTTTATGGATATTCTGAGATTTAATAAATTGCTTATTGTCTCACTTCATTATTAATATCGTTGTTTCGTATTGCGTTGCAAGGACCTGCCGATTTATTGTTGATTGACGCTTATCGGGCTTGGAGCTTTGCAGCTTCAAGTCTGAGCGGACCTTCTCACGTCTCGCCTTCACATTTTTGGGAAGCGGGGCGTGACATCTAGAATGAAAGTTATCCTCAGTTTTCCAACATAGTGCAAATTCTGCTAGAATTGGTATGACAACAGAAATCAGCAATTACAGTCCAATTATAGGTTGAATTTTAGTGTGGTCTCTAAATAAAAGATGTAGACAACATAACAAGCTTTCCAGATTGTATTAATTTATAATTTTTGGATGACTAGAAATACATTTATATGTATTTCAAATACAGTACAGAGTAGTGACACCAATAACATAAGGGGATTCATAGGAAAAACCTAAGGTTGAATAACATGCCATAGAGGTTAGGTTCGCTACCTCAAAGCAAGCTTCCATCCTTCATAAACCCACCAAGATTCCTCCTTTCTATGGCTCCTCCCTTCTTCTAGCTTCAAGGCTCCAAAAAGATTCCATCTTGCATTGAAAACCCATCTCCTTTCTTCTTCTTCTTCTTCTTCTTCTTCTTCTCTCTCTCTCTTTTATTCTTTTCGTTTCTTTTCCTTTTTCTCTAATTCTTTTTCTCGTCCTTAATGACTAAGGGTCAAAGAGTCCAAGATCTAGAAGATGCCATACTAGGGAAATGCCCCAAATACCCTTCACCGTTCTAAGAAATTGCAATTAGGCCATTAAGCAGAAAACCCCCTCACCTTAAACTATTTGCATAAGAACCCAACTACATAATGACCCTCCAACTTAGGCATCTAATTACATGTTATGCCATCCAAAACACATTAGACATACATACTAATATACATATTACTACACATACTCATATACTACTACACACGGATACACATTCACCTACAGAATGGTACATACAACATACATATGTCTACACTATACATAGGCACACATAAGCCTTATCAATGCAATTTAAAACAATATCAAAACATTACATTCATAGTGACCATCTCTCTAATATAAATATCCATATTCATACAAGTAGTACACACACTTCATAGTATTTCACGCATAAGGGTATTACAGATCGGGGGCCACTCTCACGAGCCAAGCAATCTATATGGTCGGGGAAGAGCTATTCATACCCTCGCGGGACGATCAGCTACATGATCAGAGGGGCCTCCCCTTCGCGGGCCGACCGAGCTGTACGATCGAGGATAACCAACCTATACCCTCGCATGCTACTTGGCTATATGATCGGAAGCCACTCCCTCATGGTCCAAGCAAGCTATACGGTCGGGGAAGAGCTATTCATACCCTCGCAGGCCTCTCGTGCGAGGCCGCTCGACGACATGATCAGAGGGGCCTCCCTTCGCTGTCCGACCAAGCTATATGTCGGCGATGACTTAGAAGACTTTACGAGTTAGTCGGTTACACGATCAGGGGCTGATCCATCGTAAGCTGACTCAACTACACGAACAGGGACCATATTTTGAAGTCGTTGCAAACTGATCAGATGACGTAACTTGACCTCGATTATAAGCCAAGGGGACACTCCTCTCGCCTGCCGACCTATCTTCGTCTCATCTATAAGTCCAGAAGTTACTTTCCTCGTGAGTCAACCCAACTATCTGACTGAGATTACTTCTTCAATACGCATATCACATCACCTGACCTCAACCTTTGCAACGATTAAGCTTGAGCGATGGGGGCCTGTTGACGTATATCAAATATGGTCTGCCATTATTATGCCAAAGCTCTTGAGTTGAACAAGGAAACATCCATCTCCCTCAAAAAGGACCATCAATGGTGGGCGGTTACACCTTATCACGGCCTACTTTAATGGCTACTAATTTGGTGAATAAGGGCTACTTTTATGGTGACGATTACTCTAATAAAGCCACCTTATTAGTGGGAGATTACAAGGCAAAGGAGGAGATAAATACTCCAAGAGATAATGGAGGCGGGCAGGCGGGGGGGGGGGGGTACATGGAGATATCATCATACTCTACACTCTATTGCACATTTCTTCCATCATTGCTCGGCCGGACGGTGATCAGGAGACCTTCCTATAGATCGGACCTAGCCGCCCCGAGCCATACTTTGAGTCATCCACTGACTTAAGCATCGGAGGGGATTTGGTCGGGCACCAGACCCGATCCCCTGACGATTTCTCTTATGATGCAGATCTATGAAGATAGCGCGGAGCTAGGACGCTCATTAGCTCAGTCCTAGCTCTCCATGACCAGGGATCTCCTCTCCGCGGGTCACACTACTCCGCCGATGAAGGGTCCTCTCATCGAAGATGTTTTCATCGGCCCACTTTTACTGGACGACGATTCCATCCGTCAACAGAATCTAGTTTGAAATTTTCTTCCAAGGCTACATTAATAATTGGACGAAGATGGAGATATAGTTGCGCGCGGCATAGTTCACCATCAATCTGAACCTAAATAAATACCAAGCGTGTTGCTAACTATTTCTGGCTTAAAATACAGAGTGAAAATTAGTTTCTCAATAAAATTTGTAGCGCAGTAGATGAGTTTATGTTGGATTAAAAACTTATTATGAACTTGGTTAATGATAGACAATTCATTGAATCGATTATAACAATATAATGCGGCAATTATAATCATGGGTTTTTAGCATATTTGTCCCTTAAATCTTGCGTATTTTGATATCCGTCCCTCAAATATTCATATTTGCCCTCAAGTCCCTCAAAAGTTAGTATTTAACCTTAATAGTCCCTCTCACTAACTATCTGTTAAAATCTTAACAGAAATGGGAATATTCCGTTAGTATTTAACCTTAATTTGCACTCAAGTCCCTCAAAAGTTAGTATTTAAGCTTAATAGTCCCTTAAATTTTGAACGTTAACCTTAATAGTCCCTTAATTTATCGGAATATTCTCATTTCCGTTATGATTTTAACAGATAGTTAGTGAGAGGGACTATTAATGGTTAAATACTAACTTTTGAGGGACTTGAGAACAAATATGAAGATTTGAGGGGCGGATATCAAAATACGCAAGATTTAAGGGACGAATATGCTAAAAACCCTATAATCATTCACACCTCGCAATGCAGATGAAGAGAGGGTCCCAATTTATTTTCACAAAGTCTCCGGTTAAAGATTGGGTCTGGCCCGTTTGGGTCTTTGTGAGACCGAAAATGGGCCGACAATTGCTAATATATGGGCTGGCCCAGATTATGGCTCGCTCTTAGTTTCCCCCCCTTAAGTAGGCCCAATAGACCAACTCGATTTAACCTACACTCCAGAACGTCGTTTGACCACGTGAATTGTTGGGCCGGGCCCGGGCCGTACCGAGATCTTTAGTGTATGCTTGATTGGAAGGGTATTATCGTAACCATCACTCATGCGAGGTGGGGGCTAATGAGCATATATATTTTCGTCACTGTTTACAGCTAGGGTTTTGAACCGACGACTGCTCGAAAGAACACATCGTCTTCCGGTCTCGGTCATCCGCAGCCATGGTATTCTCTCGATCCGATCTGCTTTCCTTTTTAAAATTTTAATTGATTTCGTTCTCGGAATTTCTAATCTTTGAACGAGTTAAGCAAAACCTTGTATAATTTTTGCCTAATGATTCGAAGAGGCGATCGCCCTCAATGGTCCGTCCTTTTGTTGTTGATACCGTTGCTGTTATTGTTGTTTGTGTTGGTTGTAGTGTAAATCTACTACTTTTTTTTTTACTTTGCAATTGTATGGATGGATGTACGATAACTCCGTTGTGATATTCGAAATGTTTACACAGTTCTTAAAATTTTGAAGGATTTAAATGACATAATTGTTAAAACACTGATACCTAATTATGTAGCAGATTTTGTTCTATATTTGGGTCGTATATGAGTAAAGATAAGAGAAATTGATCGGTACATTTTCCATAAAGCCGTGTCTTGATGTTTTTTGGAAAATTGGTTTACATTTTAATGCCTATAAAGAAGAATTGATTCATGGTGAAATTACTTCGGGTGTGTTTGGTTCGAAAGAAAAGGAAAGAAACTAAGTAGGAAAATCAATTTCCATTGTTTGGTTGAAAAAAACAATAGAAAATGAAAATGAAAGAAAACAAAGGAAAATTTATATCAAAACTTTCCGTATGTTTTTCTTCTTCTTGGCACAAGAAAAATAAGGAAAAAGAGAGCTAAACTAATTTCTCTCACATTTATTTTTTAGCAAACATAATTGTTTGCAATGCTTAAAGAATTCACGAATTATTCATAATTTATTTCAAAAAATCGTGAATAATTGGTGAATTTTTTAAAAAATCGTCATGATATACTCATAAATTATTTTAAATAGCTAAGTTACAGTAATATTATCATTTTTTATTAGCCACAACTATTACCGAATTTTATGAAATTATTTCCGAAAACTTTTGACTATACGTGTTATTCATAAATTAAATGCTAAAAATAACATTACGGTAATAATATCATTTTAAATAGCTATTTTTAAATAATCCAAATTTTTTTAAAAAACTCGTCATGATATATGCATAAATTATTTTAAATAGCTAAGTTACAGTAATATTATCATTTTATATTAGCCACAACTATTACCGAATATTATGAAATTATTTCCAAAAACTTTTGACTATACATGTTATTCATAAATTAAATCCTAAAAATAATTTAACAAAGATACCTCTTAAAATTTTAATTCATTTTAAATGAGCAACCTAATAAAAGTAATTTTCACATTTTCCTTTTAACTTTCTTCCCAATTTTCTTTGGTAACCAAACTTGAGAAAGAATCTCCTTTCATTTTCATTTTCATTTTCAATCCTTTTCAATTTCCTTTTCATTTCATTTTTCTCTCGTTCATTTTCTCTTAATCCAAACACACCCTTAGTGAAAGCAACAGAAACCACTTAAAACATCATTATATCTCAATGTTCACTAATCTTGGATAAAGTGGTTAGGCTAAGGCACATTTTGTATTTTGAAGAGGTGAGAGGGAAACATATATATTAATCTGTTGATAGCTGAATTAATACTTTGTAGTATTTTGTAGCATTTTATGTTACAATGATCTGAGTCAAGAAGATTTTAGATGTTACTAAGACTTTGTCTTCGCTTACCGTAGGAGAGAATTCAGCATTGAACTCAAAATGATTGGGTTTGTCCGGATTTGACTTAATTTATTTATTTTTTGTTTGGACCTTATGTTTGGACTTAGACTTGATAATTTTTTAGAGTTGATATTCTGACACTTTTTACATCAGAAAGTAAAAAAGCATCTTCTCTGCATATCTAGTCCATGGATATTTTTAGCAATTTCAATGAATATTCAATTGTTGTAAGTAGACTTACGGCGATTTTCTAGTTTTGAAATTCTGGCTGGCTTTTGTTATGGATTACAGACATTTATTGGTGGAAGTGAAAAGATACCAATAATCATTGACAGTAACGAATCAATTAGTTTTCAATAACAAGTATCTAGGCCAGGGCTTGTGTGTATGCTTTTTTTTACTTAAATCAAAAGAAATGTTGTTGCTAAGAGAAATACTTGAGAAAGATACTTGTTAGCTTGGGATGGTTATCTGTGTGAATGAGTTCTAAATGGTTTGTTGGGTTCTAAGTTATCTGTTTATACTGTTAATTTTTGGTGATGTGTCTTTCGTCTAATATCATTTCCGTTTACGTCTCTTTTTATTCCGAGAAAGCATGTATATGACAAACAATCTAATCTTGAATATTATCAGTTTATGACTGGCAAAAGATGATGACATAACTTGTATCAACATACACTGTTGAATTTATATGCTTTAATTGCATAGGTGAACGTGCCAAAAACAAAGAAAACTTACTGCAAGAACAAGGAGTGCAGGAAGCACACGCTACACAAGGTCACTCAGTACAAGAAGGGTAAGGACAGTCTTTCTGTGCAAGGTAAACGTCGTTATGACCGGAAGCAATCTGGTTATGGTGGACAGACAAAGCCTGTTTTCCACAAAAAGGTACATATGTTGAACTGTTTGCCAAATTGATGGAAGGTGGTAGTTATAAAGGTCATACAATGGCACATTTATGGCTTCATTTCGTACATGCCATGGTATTTACCAGCTAGGTTTCACAAATGCTTTAGCACTTTCCTTTGTCTTTTTGAAACAACTGTTATGTTAGAAATTAGAAGAATGATAAAATGATCTTGTGTTATCCATCACTTGCATAAATGTTGAGACTACAACTATACTTGTTTCCAGGAATTCTTATTGTTGTTGCTTTCAACTTTTATCAATGTTATCAAAATTGGGCATCTCTACAAGACTACATCGTAATTCTTTGCTATACATGGGCATGCAAACTGTCAGTTGACTACAGTATCCATTTCCAGTGCTGTATATTGGTTGGTTGCTTATTTGTATCCATGTACCAAATATGCTGTTTGGAGATTTTGCATGGCTTTTTGGCATGGTTACTTTACGAAGCATGGACACAGACATAGATCACGGGTACACTATGATACATACGTGAGGACATAACAAATTCTTAAAAAGTAGGACACAGGGACAAGGTGATTTATCACCAATGTGTGTGCCTAAGTATACACATCAAAATCTACAATGATTAGGATTGCATTCTATCAAAAATAAAAGAAAAACATTATAAAATTTTGGTGACAAAAGTTCACTACTTCTAATCTATTATACAAATGAGGATCTTTTTTGAATCTTTGTCCTACATGGCTTCAAAAATGACTAGGACAAAATGTTTGGGAGAGTGGGGGCCCAATGGAGTGTGGGTGAGTGGTTGGGTGTGGAGTTGGGTGTTTTGGTGGAACCCCCAAACAAAGGCCCACCACATTCCCCTTATTTGCAAGTTTGCCATTGTTTTTTCATAAAACCCAACGACCCCTCATCATTTCCTTATTTACGGATTTGCAATTGCTCTTTTTCCGCTTTGCACCCGTGTTTTTTTTGCGTTTTATTCCCTGCTATTGTGCCCCTGCGACGACTGACCCAGGGTTTCTTTCGCCGTCAGTATTGTGTCTGGGAGACGATTGTCCCCATCGTTCTTGCGCTCGAGAGACGACTGTCCTGTTGTCATTTCGCCTGTGAACCGACTGCCCCCTCGGTTTCGCACCTGTGAGACGACCTTCGCCGTGCCCTCCGGGTACGGGCATTCGCTAGTCTATTATACAATTAATGATCATTTTTGAATTTTGTCCTATATGGCAGCTTTGTCCCAGTCATATTTTGGGTTGCTTACTAAGATGCTGACTAGGATAAAGTAAATGCTTGTATTTTAGAGGGAATGATTTGAATTGTATTTGGGGGAGCTTTACATATTATACAAAAGAGGGATGTTGTCCCAGTCATAAGTTGATTGTGACAAACGATTGGTTAGAGATGCGCCATCTCATCTCGGTGGGTCCTAATGGGAGTGGGTATGGTTTGGGGCATTGGTTCGGGGTGGGGTTTTGGGGATTTTTTTTGGCATTTTGATCCATGCTTTTCCTCCTTTTGCCCCCCAACGCTCCTCACACACATCCACGTTTTTTTTCACTTTGGCCCCCTCTTCTCTTTGCATTTGCTCCCGGGCGACGACCGCCTCCGTGCCCGAAGGGCACGTGCAAATTCTAGTTGATGAATATATGCAAACACCAGATAATCTAAAAAAATTAGTTGATCCTTAACATGATTCAAGTGATTTTTTAGCTATATTAACATAATGTCTCCTTAGATAAGGGATCATCATTATTATTTTTCACAAGAGGCATGTGGCTCTCTTAGTTTCCGGCATCCTTGGGTTTTATTTGAAACAGACATGGCTGAAACGTAACTATTTGGGTGTCCAATTTTTTCGGGGAGTATCCAATACTTGTCGTGCTAGTGTCATGCTTCAAAAGGGACATGGCACCCATCTTCAACTGTACATGCTTCACTATGATTACACATCCGTTTAGGAATTGGGTTGTTAAATGTTTTTATATACCATAAACCAAATCCTGATGTCAAAAAGTGACTCTGTATGGACTGTAACCATATGTCATTTGAAACACTAGCAAGGCATGCATGGGTTTTTATTGGTTTGGATACGAACTTCACTTAAAACACTGCTCTTATTGGTGAACGGTTGGACCCCAGTCCTGATGGTTTTCTAATGGTTGGATGTGATTGCATGGGTTACTGCGGTTCTTAGCTCCTTTTGATCATAATTGCGCCCATCTTAACACCCTGAATGTTCTTGTTATTTCTTTTTCTTTAATAAACTGTGGACTCTAATTGTTGTGATTGGTTTATTTGTTGCATATGTCAGGCAAAAACCACCAAGAAGATTGTGCTGAAACTCCAGTGTCAAAGCTGCAAACATTTTTCACAGCACCCAATTAAGGTTCGTAGGAACTATATTTTAAGCTTACTTTTGTGGTTTGTTACTTCGTTAATATATCTGATACATTTGATTTGTCTTGGCAGAGGTGCAAACATTTTGAAATTGGTGGAGACAAGAAGGGCAAGGGGACTTCTCTGTTCTAAGTCTTTCATTGTTCACCATGGTGCACTTGTGCATCTTTTCACCGTGTGTGTTTTTGTTGGAAACAAACTGATCTGTCTTCTTCGCTAGAATTTGTTAAAATTTTGCTGTTTGTTTTCTAGCACCCAACTAGTTTCTTATTGCAGAAACATCTGGTTAAGATATTTATAGTCGCAACTTTTTGATCATGCTCGTTTCTCATTTTGTCATGCTGGTTTGCTTTCCAGAGGAAGCATCGTTGATTGGCTCTTTTGATTATTACTGTTTATTTGAAGATTTGCACTCTCCTTCATTTGGTGTCTGAAGGGGAATATGGAGTTCATGACGTGTCTTCTTAAGTTCATGAACTCCATATTCCCCATGATTTACAAGGTCCAGTTTGTTTTTCTTGATTGGCAGAAAAGCCTTATTTTAGGGCCTCGGCGTATTCCATCATTTTATCTTCAATTAGATTGGTGCCATATGAATATTCTGCCATAATAACAGTTTAGCCTACTGCAGGACGCATGTTGAGCAGAAGCCGTGGGGGTGTACTCAAACAATGGTAAATTACACAACACAGTTGTAGTTTTATAGATTAAGGAGCATCTTTTAAACACTGTTGTATTTGCTTGTGTTATAGAGCATTGCTTGTATTTTGCATATGTTATATTGAACATTGCTTGCACTTTGAAATTTTATGCTAACCTTCACCGGTGTTCCCGTGTTGATGGATCAAATTCTCTGTTAAAAGTAGGTCTTGTATTTCATTTAGCGACTTAGTGAATGTTAATTTAATCAGTTATTCATATAAATTGTTATTTAAAATTAGGATTACATATAAAATTAGGTGGAAAAATTATAGAGTAGATTTAAGTTTAATGGAATTTAAAGATCATGTGATCCTACCTTTAACTACTATAAAACCTATATAGAGTAGATTTAAGTTTAATGGAATTTAAAGATCATGTGATCCTACCTTTAACTACTATAAAACCCAACTCTACTGCAACATGGCTTTACTGCAAGTCAAGGGGTGATATCATGGAATCATGATACTGCATGGGAGTTTGTATAGAATTTCGAACTAGATAACATAAAGAGCACATGAAACTACATGCTTATTTTGTGTAATTCACCCTTTAAACATATAAAGATTAGCTGCTGATAGTGTACGCCAAGATTAGGCAAGAGATGAAAAAGGTATAAATTGAATTATATTTAAGGATAGAATAAGTATTACGGTAACGGGCAAATTTATAAATAAAACGTACTATCTGTCGCATTTTGTGTAATGGGAGGAGCAGCACTCAAAAATTCTAAATTGTTGCCCCAAGAATTTCAAACTGTTCACACCGGAGATGTGACATGACCTGCATGAGAACGGAGGCAAGTGGAGAGATTGCCTCCCGATTCCATCTGTGTTAAAATAGGGAATTACAATGTTGCTATTGTCACGTCGTCACATGTGACAATGGTAAAAGTGTAATTCCCTCTATTTACATGGTTGTCATTCTCCCAAAAAACCCATAAAACTCAATTTATGTACATTTTGTCACCCCCAATATATTTTTTTCATTTCCAATCCGGTTTTTTTTTGCACATTTTACCCCTTGACATTACCGGTAAACACCACAATTCTCGTTTCTTCTTGGTTGCGCGCGTGCACCGTATCCTGTTCGTCTGGGCTTTTTTCCCATGCACCGTGTGCGCGTGTTATTTCTAGTCATATTTGTTAAATTCGACGAAGGATTGAGGGATGTAATCATCATCTGGAATGCAGCGGAACGGAGGAGCGACGCTCAAATCATGTTTGGAATCACCGAAGGAAATCGAACGAGTTTTCACCACCAAGATATCTCTTGATCTTCTTCTTCTTGCGGGTTGTGTTGGGAGAGAGGGGAGAGAACACAAACTTTTTTCTTCTTTTAATTCTCACAGACAATGGGGTATAAATAGGAAATAAAGAGTGACAGTTTTCTCCCGTTGCAAAAACTTAACGTTAACAAACAACGTAAGATAGTTACAAAACAAATTTGCATTGGGAATCCTAAACTTTTGTAAATTGCAATTATCCACTAAGGCTAATTCAATTTACATATAACACCTTTAATAATACTTATTTACCCACTGAGTTTAACCCATTATAGACGTACCCAATTTCAACAATATTATCGCATCTTGCACATTGACAGCTAACCAAAGGTACCATGTCTCCATTCAAAACGATACATTAAAAAAATGGTTAGCTCTTGTTCTTGCAGACTCCCAAGTGAGTTTCCCTAAATTTCGTTTTTTTCATATTGCAATAGGAAAAAAAGATTGCACACGACTTTCCTTATATTTACATGTACAATACATATAAAAATTTACAATCAAAAGAAGAAAGTCTAAGAATTTTGACTACTTGACCTCCGAGTGGTTTTAACCACTAAACGTCTATACGGTGCATTTCATAATGAAAATTCATATGAATTTTTTTTCCAAGATCCAATTGACCGTTGGATAGAAATCGTGAGAATATATTCTTCCTTAAATATGCTAGTGGGGGAAAATAGATTAAATTTTATCTAAGAAATTGTTGTGAATGGGTATTTACTGGGTTGGATGAGTTATTGGGCCAACCCAATTGGTTGGGCACATACCCACTTGTATTCTCCCCTTTGGCTATAAATATAGACTTGAGGTCTCTCCCCTCAATACTTGACTCATAACACGTTATCAGCACGAGCCTCTAAAATTTTTGCTTTCCACAAATTTTTTCCGTTCGTTGCAAAGGCGAAGGCGAAGGCGAGACGGGAGATTGACGAGCGCGGTGCAAGGCTTCCTCTATCAAAGGTCGTCATCCGCGTAGGGCTTCGAGCAACCGTCGCTATATCCGGAGGACGGATATAGAGGTAAAAACTCTAAAAACAAGGTTTTTAAATCATACGTATGATTGCCTCTCCCCTAGATCTCGCAAGATCGTCATGGGGATTCATCGTCGCCTTGAAAACGACGGATTTTCCATCCCAAAAATCAATTTTTTTTTAGGGTTTTTGAATTTTCTAGAAATATCAAACCCTAAAAACTACCAAAATCCCCCCCGGCCACGCCTCCCCCCCATGGGGGGGCCTAACCCTGCCGCCGCCCACCCCCTGCAGGGGGGGCGGCGCGGCCCCTGCAGCCGCCCTCCCCTGCAGGGGGGGCGGCCGCCGCCGTCCCGCCCCTACAGGGGGGGCGACGGCCCCCCCCCCCCCTCACCCCGTGGCCGCCCCCCCTCTCTGCGGGGGGGCGGTCCCCCTGGCCGCGCCCCCCCCTGCGGGGGGCGACGGCCCCCGCCGTCCCCCCCCCCCCCCCCGCAGCGGGGGGCGGCGGCCCATGGCCACGCCCCCCTCTGCGGGGGGGCGACGGCCCCCGCCGTCCCCCCCCGCAGCGGGGGGCGGCGGCCCCCTGGCCGCCCCCCCCCCTCTCTGCGGGGGGGGGGGGGGGGGGGGGGGGGGCGGCAGCGGCGGCGGCGGGGCCCCCCCCCCGTAACCCTAAACAACAGAAAAAAAAAAAAACACGCACAGTGCTGTGGGCCTGAAGCCCACAGCAGATCTGTGGGCTTCAGGCCCACAGAACTCTCAAAAAAAAAAAACAGATCTGTGGGCCTGAAGCCCACAGCAGATCTGTGGGCTTCAGGCCCACAGATTTTCATCAAAAAAAAAAACAGATTTGTGGGCCTGAAGCCCACAACAGATCTGTGGGCTTCAGGCCCACAGATTCTCATTCAAAAAAAAAAAAAAAAAATTTGGGGGGAGGGAATAAGGCTATAAATGTGCCTCAAAAGGCAACTCATTAGCCCAAAAATTAATTTAAAAAGGGGTTTAAGGGCAAAATATTCGTGAAAAATCACGGTAAATTACGGGGCATACATCGGGTAGACAAGGGCGTTATGGGGATTTGTTGGGGGATTTTTTTGGGATGACGAGGGAGACTTTTCCCTTCGACAAAGAAAATGTTAATTTTGGGCCCTTAATCAATTTAATTGATTAAACCCACTTACTTTACAACCTATGCATCGTAATTCTTTTTACATGCTTTACATCTATGGCAAAATTATGTGGATATTATTTGCGTGGTTGTAAATTTTATTTAAAAACTTAATAATTAGGAAGATCCTGCGACCGCTCTGCCGTTAGTTACCTAACCTAACGGTGTATGACGTTGTCCAGTGGTCCAATAATTATTAAGTGATTAAATATCGTTTTATCCTCATATGAATATACTGCCTGTGATGTCTGTGGATGAAAATGTTGATGAGCACAATATTCTTGCATGAATTGCTAAATGTGGTTTTTGGATCGGCCGTTTAGTCCCACAGTTTATTTTCCCGCACTTTTCTTTTATTTTTGAGAGAAATTGTAGTGAGGAATTTATGTAAATGTCAAAGAAAGAAGACCTACTTCCATGAAGTCGGTAGCTACGCTTGAAGACGAAGATATTAAATGGGACCCACGGGGTTTCCAAAGTTGTATTTTCATTTTAATTCAAGCTGCAAATTTGTATAATTTGGACTGTGGACTTTTGGACTCTTTCTTGTGGGACTGGCCGATCCACACATTTAGCTTTTCATTAAATATTGCTTCCGCATAAAAATGTTTTTCTGGTTGATTATTAATTCATGCATGTTTGTGCTCTGCTAGATAAATGGCTAAAATTGCAAGCGTTGACTTTGAAGTGCTGGATGCATCAGGCAGAAACTATCTAAGCTGGCAGCTAGATGTTAAGTTTCACCTGCGGGCCAAGTCCCTCATCACTGCTGTGACTGAAAAAGAAAATGTTAGCGATATAGAGAAGGCGCAAGCCATCATCTATATTCGCCGCCATGTGGACAAGACCCTAAAGGCTGAGTACCTTACGGTCGAAGATCCACTTGAGCTATGGACCGCCCTTGAGGACAGGTATAAACATCAGAGAGATGTCATACTCCCAAGGGCGAGATATGAGTGGGAGAACCTGAGACTGCAGGACTTTAAGTCCATTGCTGAGTACAACTCAGCACTTTTTAGCATCACCTCACGCCTGAAGTTGTGTGGTGAAAAAGTCTCAGAAGATCGCATGCTGGAAAAGACGTATACGTCTTTCCATGAAAAGGATGCGATACTTATGCAGCAATACCGTGAACGTAAGTTCACCAAGTATTCAGAGCTGCTGTCATGTCTTCTCATGGCCGAGCAAAACAGAGAGCTTCTTCTCGCCACTCACAATATGCGCCCTCCCGGCACTGCCCCCCTACCAGAAGCTCACCATACCTCTTCCCTCAAAAAGAAGAGGGATAATAAAAGAAAAGAAAGACCACAGAAAGGGGGGCAACAGAAAAGAGCCAAGGGCCCACCACAGCAGCGCAAGAATGAAGGGAAGCGCAAGTTCACCTGGCGCATGAATGATAACAAGAAAAACAATGCACCCCCACCCAAGAGGGACTGGGAAGACCAGTGCCACAGCTGTGGCATGACAGGCCACTGGTCTAGAGTGTGCAGGACCCCAGTGCATCTCCAGGAGCTTTATAAACAAAGCAAGAAAAAGAATGCTGAATCAAACCTGGTGGCTGCGAATAATGCAGTCAAGTTTACAGCAAAAGACTTCGAGTCAGATGATCTGCTTGATTAGCCTATTATCATTTATCTTAGCATTTCTATTGTATGAACATTTTTATCTCATGAGAACTTTTATGTATCTTCAATTCTGCTGAATAAAATTTAGCTTTTCTGAATGCAAATGTTTACTCATTTTTCATAGATGGAATGCTCTCATGACTGCTTAGTAGACAGCGCATCAACACATACGATCCTTCAACACAAATGCTATTTTCATAGCATTATCCCGTATAAGAGCCCTGTAAACACAATTTCAGGGCCATCGGACATAATTGAAGGTTCCGGGAATGCAATCTTGTTGCTCCCCAATGGAACAGAAATAAAAATAAAAGATGCACTTTACTCTCCGAATTCCAAGAGAAACTTACTAAGTTTCAAAGATATCCGTTTTAACGGATTCCACTTGGAAACAGCAAATGTCAAAGAAAACGAATTACTGTATGTAACGTCTCAAGAAAATGGAGTTAAAACCATCCTTGAACGTTTTGAGAGCCTCTCATCAGGGCTCTACCATACAAAAATTCGGAGAGAGGAAGCAAACCTGACGGAGCACCTGAAGTGCCCGACATCGGCCAAATTCTTACTTTGGCACGATAGACTTGGCCACCCCGGATGTGTGATGATGCACCGCATCCTAGCACAATCCCATGGGCATAACCTGAAGAACCAGAAGATTCTTCAGAAGGGAGAATTCCCTTGTGTACCCTGCTTTAAGGGTAAATTAATAACAAGGCCATCACCACTTAAAGTGGATATCGAGTCTCCTAGCTTCCTTGAAAGAATACAAGGAGACATATGTGGACCTATCCACCCCCCTAGCGGGCCTTTTCGGTACTTTATGGTACTGATTGATGCATCTTCGAAATACTCGTATGTGTGTCTACTTTCAACCCGCAACTTAGCTTTTCCAAAGCTTCTGGCACAAATAATAAAGTTGCGGGCGCATTTCCCAGACAACCAAATAAAGAAAATACGTCTGGATAATGCGGGGGAATTTACCTCTCAGTCATTCCAAGAATATTGCCAGGCAACGGGAATAGAAATTGAACATCCGGTGCCACATGTTCACACCCAAAATGGGTTAGCTGAGTCGCTAATTAAAAGACTCCAATGGATCGCAAGACCATTGCTGATGAAATCCCAGTTGCCGGTGGATGCATGGGGACATGCAATTTTGCATGCTGCATCACTAATAAAAATTAGACCCTCAGGAGGTCAGAGTCTATCTCCAATGCAACTCGCATATGGAACGCCGCCGAACATCTCTCACTTGAGAATCTTCGGCTGCGCAGTCTATATCCCCATTGCACCACCACAGAGGACCAAGATGGGCCCTCAACGTCGCCTAGGTATCTACGTAGGGTTTGACTCACCCTCCATTATAAGATACCTAGAACCCCAAACGGGGGACGCCTTCAAGGCACGCCTTGAAGACTGCAATTTTGATGAGACGTATTTCCCCAAAATTGGCCTAGACATCGCAAAGTCTAGTGCAAAGCAAATGTTGACGTGGGATACAAAAAGCTTGACCCACTACGATCCGGTAACAAGACAATGTGATGATGAGATCCGGAAGATCTTACACATCCAGGACACAGTCCACAGATTACCGGACTCGTTCACTGACAACCAGAAGATTGTCAGATCACACATCCCTGCTGCGAATACTCCAGCTAGGATTAACATCCCGAAGGATGGATGCAATCCACCGGCAGCAGAAGTGGCTGCACCTCAACAGAAAAGAGGCAGACCACCAGGCTCCAAGGATAAAAATCCAAGAAAAAGAAAAATATCCGGAGACCTTGGGACGATACCCCCACAGAGAAACGAGCTCGTGTCCATACCCTCTCCCCTCCCGGAATCCACTGCAGAGGAACTGCCGGGAGAAACAGAAATATCACTAAATTATGTACGTACAGGGGAGGTATTGGACAGAAAGAGTACAGTCGTCGACGATGACTTCGCGTTTCACATTGCCATTCACGTCGCCGGAAGCGATGATGATTATGAACCACACTCCGTTGCTGAATGCAAACGTAGAGATGATTGGCCAAAGTGGAATCAGGCAATAGAAGCCGAGCTGGACTCGCTTCAGAAACGAAAAGTCTTTGGGCAAATAGTCCAGACACCTACCGGTGTCAAACCTGTGGGATACAAATGGGTATTCGTCAGAAAAAGAAACGAAAATAATGAGATCGCACGCTACAAAGCCAGACTTGTAGCACAGGGATTCTCCCAAAGACCGGGTATAGACTATGACGAAACATACTCCCCGGTCATGGATGCGATCACGTTCAGATTCCTGATAAGCTTAACAGCAAAGGAAGGCCTAGATATGCAGCTAATGGATGTTGTGACTGCATATCTATACGGCAATCTCGACAAGGAGATTTACATGAAACTTCCTGATGGCTTTTCAATGCCTGCTGAACTGAAAGATAGACCTCGGGACGTCTATTCTGTTAAGCTACAAAGATCATTATATGGTCTCAAACAATCAGGAAGAATGTGGTATAATAGACTCAGTGAGTTCCTTGTTCAACAAGGATTCACGAACAATGAAGTCTGCCCTTGTATCTTCATAAGAACAAAGGGAAAAGGATTCGTGATAATAGCTGTCTACGTAGACGACCTGAATCTCATAGGATCTCCCGAAGAGATCACTGAGATATCTGTAAGCCTAACAAAAGAATTCGAAATGAAAGACCTAGGCAAAACCAAATTCTGCCTTGGCTTACAGATTGAACATCAGAAAGACGGAATCCTACTACATCAAACCACATATACGAAGAAAATGTTGCAAAGATTCCATATGGACCATTGCCATCCATTGAGTACACCTATGGTGGTACGATCCCTGGATGCACATAAAGACCCCTTCCGGCCGCTGGAAGAGGGGGAGGATATACTTGGTCCGGAAGTTCCCTATCTGAGTGCCATCGGAGCACTACTATACCTGGCAAACTGCACGCGTCCCGATATAGCGTTCGCAGTAAATTTGCTTGCCAGATACAGTGCAGCGCCCACGCAGCGCCACTGGACCGGGGTAAAGCACCTTCTGCGCTACCTCCAAGGGTCTACAGACTTGGGACTCTTCTACAAAAATGGAACACCCTCTACACTTGCAGGTTATGCTGATGCAGGGTACTTATCTGATCCCCACAAAGCAAAATCACAGACTGGGTACGTGTTTACCTACGGAGGGACAGCCATTTCCTGGAGATCCATCAAGCAAACCTTGACGGCAACCTCATCCAATCACTCGGAGATCATTGCCATCCATGAAGCAAGCAGAGAATGCGTATGGCTACGCTCAGTCATCCACCACATCTTGTCTACTACCGGACTGAAGACTGGAGACCTCGAACCCACTACCATGTTCGAGGACAATGCTGCTTGCATAGCTCAGCTACGAGGTGGTTTCATCAAAGGTGACAGAACGAAACACATTTCACCAAAGTTCTTCTGGACGCACGAGCTACAGAGAGATGGCAAGATCGACATCAGACAAGTGCAGTCATGTGACAATTTGGCAGATTTGTTCACTAAAGCCCTTCCTACTGCTACTTTTAGAAAACTTGTACATAGGATTGGAATGAGACGCCTAAGAGATCTGAAAGCCTGAGAGCTTGTACAGATCAGGGGGAGTTTGGCAGAGTTTGTACTCTTTTTCCTCAACTATGGTTTTTCCCACTGGGTTTTCCATAGCCAAAGGTTTTAACGAGGCAAATCTCACCAACTCAGGATCCTGAAGTATCCACCCCATGTGAGACCCATACAGGCTCAGAATCCTGAAGCATTCATGAGCAGGGTCCACAACTATGGCTGGATAAGGGGGAGTGTTGTGAATGGGTATTTACTGGGTTGGATGAGTTATTGGGCCAACCCAATTGGTTGGGCCCATACCCACTTGTATTCTCCCCTTTGGCTATAAATATAGACTTGAGGGCTCTCCCCTCAATACTTGACTCATAAAGAAATAAAGTTTTTTGTGATCGAAATATTAAAAAACAGAAAGATCCTTTAACTATTATTAATTGAATGACACACACTTTTACCACTAAACTATACACACTACATAATCTCTTATTATCATCATTATTATTATTACATATGAATGTGACTTTTGTTGGATAAAGAATGCAATACAAGTAAGATAACAACAGACTTGTATGAAAATTTTAGTATTGACGTCGTCCTTTGTCTGTTAGAATAAGAAAAGAGCAAATTGTTGGCAAATAATTAAAAAAGATATTAGTTAACTTTATTTATTATTATTATTATTATTTTCTTTATGAAGCTTCTTCTTTAAATAATTCTGTCTCCTTGAAGGACGATTCATGTAAGTTGAGCAGAAACGTTTTTTTTGTTTTGAACAACTTTTTAATATCTTGAATGAGAATCAACAACATATTTTCAACTGGAGTTTCAATTTGTCAAACATACTAAAAGGTAACTTAATAGATACATCCCTATTAAATGGATGTTAGTTTGTGGCCCATCAATCCACGAGGCTAAAGTTGAGATGTCACGCTCTGCATGGGAACGACCATGATTAATGGCGGAGTTCATACGAAGCTTCTTCGATTCTAATTTCAATAAAAGAAGGCCGAACGCAGAAACTCCACAAATAATCCAAAAGGACACCACACCCAGCCACCAACCACTACATAATTGCCCATCAATAATAAGGAATTCCAGTTTCGAGATCAAATGAGTTAATGGAGTGGTGACCAAGATTTAGCCATGTTATTTTGGGCCCCACATCTCCCTTCTCAAAAATTTCATACATACCAACCCTTCTCACTGATAGTTTCTAGTCATTATATAAAATATGAGTGGTTGGTTCTCATCTTATCTGAGTTCTTCAGAGAAAAAAACATGGGCATTTCCAATAGAATCTCCTCCATTTCCCTGCTCATCCTGCTGGTTTTCTTCCATGCACAAATCTTCGGTGAAGCGGAAGCCAGGCCATTGCCATCGCCTTCACCTTCAATCGAGCGACACAGTAAGCATGCGCAACATTAACACAACCTACCTCTTATCGATTCTATCCGCTTGTAATTTCTCACAATTTTGATAGTTTCAATTAAGGATATGCGAGAGTGTTCGGATCGCTTGGGATGACGTGCCGGTGCTGCGACGGGGCCGGCGGCCAGTGCAGGAGCAGCTGGGGCTCTACCTGCGCGAAGCTAGATTGCCATCCCTGGAAATTCTCATGATTTTTGATCCAAACACATAAAGATTAGCCACTCCTGTGCAATTGTTATTAGTGAATACATGCATGTATCACTGTTCTACACATCTTAACTCAACTTTATGTAGCTTATTGTTCCATATATCCTGTGTGTATTACAACGGGGCTCCTCACTACACGAACGCCATCGGACCAGACCACCGACGCCGACGCCGTTTCATTGGAAGCGACGCCTTCATCCGAAGAAACCGTCACTTGATAGCTTCGCTTCTCTTGCAATGACCCAAAGCTCAGCTGGGTAGGCTTCACGACGACCGTAATCTTACCCCGCGACGATTCGACGTTCGCGCTGTATGTGGCCTTCGCTGCGCCCACATTCGTTACCGTCCTCGTAAAGCCGACGGTAAATCGCGTGTCTGGAGTCACTTGGGATGACATTGAGGGGTAGTTCAGGTCCTTCGGGGCTGCAGAGGACTTGTTGTCGCAGCCGTGACCCCCGGAGATGAGCCGGACATCATCGTCGCTGTAGCCCGAGCTGCATAACAGCCGTAAGTAGTCGGGTACGCCAGCGTCGTAGACTAGACCGGGGTCTGCGGCCTTGACTGGATCGATCTGGCCTGCACCGTAGGCCAATTCTGCGTCCGGGTTCTTGGATGGGTCCATTGGTTTAGCTGCACATGTCGAATCGTATGTTATATGTTGAGTCGGCCAGACTCGGTGTGAACTGTGAAGTGAGAGGAAAATACCAGTGGTGATCAGGGCGGATCGGAGAGCGGCCGGTGAGAAGTCAGGATGAAGAGATTTGACATACGCGGCGGCACCGGTCGCATGAGGGCAGGACGCCGATGTCCCGGACATCAAGTTGTAGTAAATCGATCGCTTGTCGTTGGCATATCCCGACATCCTGGCCGCAGGGGACCAGGCCGAGAGAATGTTGAGTCCAGGAGCACTTACATCAGGCTGCAAGCGATTCGGAATCACTACTTGGATCATTAATTAAAACGTCCAGCAAGACAACAATTAATGAACATATTACCTTCAGGATATCGGGCACGACAGGGTTCGGCCCTCTGCCGGAGAACGAGGCGATCACCGGGGCCGTGCTATCGGTGACCGACGAGGATCGCTGTATGTTCGCTGTTGGATTCCTGAATCAGGCCAGTTTCAGCTTTGCATGATGGCTTACAGATTGGAATGAATGTTCAATATCTTACTCGGTACTGTTTATGTAATTCCGAAGCTTAACGCCTTGTTGAGCATCGACGACCATGGCTGGGAGCGGGAACTGCCACGATACGTCGAGCTGATCGTAGCCCACCATCACCGCTCCTCTGGCTCCCGCACGCAGCGGCTCCTCCCCGCTAACGTGTGCATCGCATAATACGATCTTCCCTTTCACAGTATCTTCGTCCAAGGAGTTTGCATCGCATGCCCTTCGTTATATGTTCAAAGAAAATATATCGGACACTTCGAACAAGATTATGCATAGGATGCATTGAAAAACATAGCACTTACGCCGGATCAATACCCTCATATCCCTTTTTCAGTGCATTGGCTGCGTAGATGAATGGATACGACGCTCTCTCTGTTTCGAAGGTGTTGATTGAATTCCCCTAGCCACACACATATATAAGAACAGTGAAAGTCTGCACACTTTTGGTTTTTATGACATCATTCTTCATGTTCTTACCTCAGTCACATCGTGATCGCCGGTCACCAACTTGTCTACGATTCTTCGGTCTATGGTGCTTGCCGCCACCGTCAGCACCCATGGAGCGGTGTTGACGACGGTGCCGGGCTGTTGTCCTTCATTACCGGCGCTAGTCGAGGTCAGGATGCCTGCCTTCATTGCATGGAACGAGCCGATGGCCACGGAGTCCTGAAAATATCTCCAGGGCCCGGGCTTTCCCACGGATGCCGATATGATATCAACGCCGTCGGCAATGGCGTCGTCAAATGCCGCTAGGATGTCGTGATCCGCGCAACCGTGCGACCAGCAGACTTTGTACACCGCAATCCTCGCCGACGGCAGCGCGCCTCTGGCCGTCCCTTTTGCCAGCCCGTAGAGGCCCACCTCCTTCACCGCCCGTCCGGCCACCGTGGATGCCGTGTGGGTGCCGTGTCCTTCGCTGTCACGGGCCGATAGCTCGTGCTCAGGGTCAGGGTCACCGGCGCTATAGTAGTAGCGTGCGCCGATGATCTTGCTGTGATTTTACATAGAATTAATGAACGCCTCGAAAAGAAATCAAGTGTAACGTTAGGAGAACCCAACCCAATCCTACTTGTTGCAAGTGAAGTTTTGGCAAGTCCCCTTCCATTTGCTAGGAGGCGAGCCAAGCCCATCATGGTTGAAACTTGCAGACTCTGGCCAGACTCCGGTGTCCATCATGCCGACGATGATGTCCGACGCTCTTCCTGGATTTTGCGCCGCTGTTTCGTGAAAGCCTAGGAAGTCCCATGACCTTGTGGTATGAAGGTGCAGAGTTTTGCTTGGAAACACTGATACTATGCCTTCTTTGTCTATCAAATTTGCCAAAAAAAGTTAACCAACCAACTAATACATCCAAAACGAGACTAAAAATCAACATGTTCTGCTCCTTACTGGCTAGCTTTTGTTGTTCTTTGGTAGTGAGGTTAGCCGCAAATCCATTGAGGCTTCTGCCGTAACTGTACACTAAGGACTCTTTGGCCGAGCTGTTGTTGCATCCAAACAAAACTTCAAGCATGAGCATAATTCAAATATTCAAATGCATCAACACAGTTTGAGCAGAAGGCAGAGCATGCACCTGCCTTCAAGGATTTGTTCCAATAAACCGAGGTGGAGAGACTGTGGCTCATATCGATCGTTTGGTTTCTCCCCCATATACACAATATAAACCTGAATTGCAATTACAAACTACTCAACAAATTCGATGAATCCCTCTGTAACATAAAACAATGCCTACCTGTCTGGCATCTTCGACGGCAAAAGAGCACGAGGGGAACGTCGAGAGAAAGAGGAATATAATCATCGCAACGAAGAGTTGCAGCAGAATAACGGCATGCCGAAGACCCATGTTTAGAGCTGAGAATGTAAGCAATCTTTTATGACATTAGCAAGATGTGGCCTTTATAGTAGTCTTTTAATTGTTTTGGTGTTTAAGTTTTTTGCGTAGTAGAATTGTAGTCATGCAATTCGTATCATTCCCCCAATTTTAGCCCGAAACTAGGAGCATACCGTAGGGATGGAAAGGATTAGTAGTTAAAGGTTTCCTAGAGAAAGACTCTCCTTCATTTTGCTTGCTGTTTCAGAGTGTTTTCTCACTACAAAATCGTTGACCGTGGACTGCCCGGTCAACGTGGTCAAGGGGCCGATTTGGGTCCCTTGGGTGCGTCGAGCACGTGTAGACGCGACGCGAATCGGAGATGCAGCCGACGCGGAGCACGTCAGCTGGGCCGGGTCTGGATCCTCGGCCTCAGGGGGGCTGAGGGGAAGCCTCGGCCCGGTGTGAGGTGCTCGGCCTCGGACGGTCAGGGGTCGAGGGGAAGCCTCGGCGCCTCGGCTTGGCGTGCGACCGACGCGGAGCTGAGGGGAAGCCTCGGCTCGGATGGGTGCGCTCGGCCTCGGTCGGTCGGACGACGAGGGGTAGCCTCGGTCGCCTCGCTTGATGCGCGGCTGGCGTGGAGCCGAGGGGAAGCCTCGGCAGAGCGACTATCTTCTGGTGGTGGAGACGAACGGGCTCGGGGACGAGGGCGCTCGGCTCCGGCTGTGATGACGCTGAGGGGTAGCCTCGGCGCCGCGGGATCTCCTGGACCTGAATGGACGAAAGAGCTCGTCAGGGGGGTCGGACCTTGGTTCCGACCGAATCCCCTCCGATGCCAAAGTCAGATCTTGTCTGAGGGATGCTCGGTGGGATCGGGCTCGGTTCACGTAGAGACCGAGCCCCCATCCTCGAGCCGAGCTATGGAGGAGAAATATGTAAAGGCGGAAGAAGGTGTAAGATGGAGTTGGTGATACCTCCGTTCTAGATCGTCAAGATCCGGCCACCTTGGATGATGACCATCCTCCCCTCATATAGGTGACTCGTCCTAATAATGTGCCATGATGTGACATCATGGCCATCATTCATGGGGACGTGTAAATGTGGGAAGTTTTGACCTCCACTGATTGCGCCCATCTTGATGAGGAGATGAATGTACTAAAGGTGGCCATGATGGCTGGAGTGATGGACTCGGGCGGTTGCCATATTCGGCGGGCCTTGATGGCTGGAGAGTGACGGCCATTTAAGTCGGGTCATTAAGCCGAGCCATTAAGCCGATCCATGATGGCTATAGAGTGAAGGCCATTTAAGTCGGGCCATTAAGCCGAGCCATTAAGCCGAGCCATGATGGCTAGAGAGTGATGGCCTTGGACGGTTGCCATATTTGGCGGACGCTTCCTCGATTTGGGCCTCGATTTCCTCCACTGAGGAAGTGGGCCTTCGTCATGGGTGGATAAGCGCGGCCCACCCGTGAGATCCTTGGGCCGAGGCCCCAAGGTCGCAGTAACCCGGTTGACCAGTCATAGTTGACTTTGCTCTTCCGGGCCCGGTCAGAATACTCCCGTCAACAGCCCCCATCTTCTGAGCTCTACCATTGCTGAGGTGGAGGTCGGGAGATGTAGTATAATGGGGAAGAAGCTGCACTCTCTGCAAAACTTTGGTCCGTCTTGCGGAGTTGGCTGGGGACGATAGATCGTCAGTCCGAGATTCGTTTGGTTGCGAGGGGAGTCGCCCATCGACTTACGGCCGACGCATGAGATTCGTTCGGTGGCGAGGGGAGTTGCCCCTCGGCTTACGACCGACGAAGGAGGTTCGTTCGGTGGCGAGGGGAGTTGCCCCTTGACTTACGGCCGAGGAAGGAGGTTCGTTCGGTGGCGAGGGGAGTTACCCCTCGACTTACGGCTGACGAAGGAGGTTCGTTCGATGGCGAGGAGAGTTGCCCCTCGACTTACGGCCGACGAAGGAGGTTCGTTCGGTGGCGAGGGGAGTTGCCCATCGACTTACGGCCGACGAAGGAGGTTCGTTCGGTGGCGAGGGGAGTTGCCCATCGACTTACGGCCGACGAAGGAGGTTCGTTCGGTGGCAAGGGGAGTTGCCCCTCGACTTACGGCCGACGAAGGAGGTTCGTTCGGTGGCAAGGGGAGTTGCCCCCAGACGTGTGGAGAACTTTCATGAGGTCGGGCAGCTCGAATACACTTCTGTGGGCTTCCAGCAATTGATGTGTCAACTCGGTTCGGCCCGGCTCGCAGGGAGGGCTCGGCCTGGCTGGCAACTCGGCTCTGAGCACGGACGATGCTGGAGTGTCGTTCGGGAGAACTTGGAAGGCATTGGGTCCTCCTGTGTACGTCATCCTTGCCCCCTCCACGGCCCGGGTCTGCCTAGGGAGATGACGAGCTCGAGTCGCTGGAAATTACGTCGGTGCAGGTCAGTTTGGTGAAGGGTGATGAAGTCGAACTCTCATGTGCTTCCTTCGGCGATGTCGGTGACCACCGAGGAGAATCGGCTAGGTCCGAAACTGCGATGTCGCGCCTCCCTGAGCCTCTCTCGTCGGCGGTGAAGCTCGTGGTGGAGGGCTCAATAACCTCATAGGCGAGTTTGCACTCAGGTGCAGAGATTGAACTCGACGGAGCTCCCGCTGATCAGGTTCAATTGAAGCTTGCAGTAGAGGCTTGGTTTGCATGCACCCCCCTCCGTGGGGAGTCGTGGGATCGGTAGCTCGGTTTGGGGCGTGATCGGTAGCTCAACACGAAGCCTCTGGGCTTGGCCTCTTTCCAGTATCGACAACCCCAAGTTCAGAAATGGGATTTCTGTTAACATAAGCAAAGGGGGTTGGGTACTCAGGCCCATGCTGGCCTAAGTCACTGAAAGCCTTGAAGAAAAGCCAGAAAACGCACGGGGCGACCGCACAACCCATTTCCGTCCCAATCACTTGGCTGATAAATAGGGATCTTGGAGAGGCCAGAGTGAGGTAGCCCGTCTTAAAGTCCTGGGTGATGCGGTCGAGATGATGCTCATTATGACACCACATGCGACGAGGCCCGCAAGGATGCCGACGTCAATGGCCCCTGCCCAAGCCCCAATGGTGCAGATCGCAAGCATTTGAGCTAGTGAAAATGTCCCAGGAGGCACCGAGATTGACGATGGAGATTACAGTTGCGGCAACGTAATCCAAGCAGGCACCAAGATTCAGGATCTGATCTTTGGGCATAACCTCGGCCATGTGCTTGTCATCAAAGGAAATGTCCTCAGTGGTGGCATCCGGTTGCCCATCGTCCGGGGCGGGAAGCATGCCACTGGCCTTTGTCTCGTACTATAGGGAGCCCAGCCAGCTCAGCATGGAGGTCCAGACGCTCGGATAGAACTCGGGCCTGGGGTTGGAGTTCGGCTACCTGTTGGCACTTGGTAGCACGACGGAAGCCCCTCGGATGCTCGACAGGGAGAGCTCGGCACGGTCGGAATGACGATTCTTCTGTGTCCTTGAGTGGCTTGATGCGAGCTGAGGAAGGGATCCTTGAGCATCTTCTGGCATCGCTCCTCGGCCTCCTTGCAGATCTTGAGGTAGTCCCTCAAGGAGGGCCCCCGTGTCGGGATGAAGTCGTCACAATTGTACTCGAAGCTTTGCGCAAGGCGGCTTCTCCCACCGTTCAGCCCCTCGGGCCTTACGTGCAACTGGTCCTCCTTGCTTTTGAACCTTATGTTGAACATTATCAGGTACATGTTACTGTACATCATCCGCTTGTGCAACCGGACACCGTCGAGTCTCCTCCTGATCGGGCCCAAGGCTTTGGTCCTTCCTATGCTCAGCATATTAACCATCGTCGCCGATTTCGATTGAGTTTCGACGGAGCTCGGTGAAGCTCGAATGTCCCTCAGAAGCCCGGGTCGTTTATCGATAAGGTTGATTGAGGGGGTGGAATGCGTAAACAGATCAAGGAAAATCGAATAATGGGTGTCAAAGATCTTCCCGGTTTCAAATCATTTGAACATGTATAACTATTAAAAATCCAAGAAAAAGGCCATACCCATGGGATGCAGCTGGGATCGGGTACCGACGATGTCGGTCGAGGCGTGGTGAGTTCGCACGACCCATAGCAGCTCGAATCGACGCCCAGGAGATCCTGGTCAACCCTTGCCACGCTCGAGACAAAAAGAAAGGCTCCGGTGGGGGCTTGGAAGCTTGGGCGGACCTTGCGATAGGAGATCGGATCTCAGCTCGCTCACTGCGGTGGCTAGTCAGGGCCCGCGGCTTGGCATGACTCTCAGCGGGAGCTCGACGCCATGGACTGCAGGATTTTGGCAAGAACGAACACGTATAGGGACCCAGTTGTTGCACATAGAGAGCTCGACAATAGGAGTTTCTTAAGAAGTGTAGGTTCCTCTGCCGCAATCACTGAGCAGGAGCTCTTCGAGGAAGGCCGAGTAGTCGCCTTTTAGAAGAAAACCCATGGTCGAAATTGATGACAACAGGACTCAGAAGAGTCGAGCCTGAAATCAATGAGATCTACCCTGGAGACGCAGGAAGAAACCATTGTCGTGGTTGAGGAGAGGGGAAGCATCAGATCTGGATCGCATCAGCAGCAGAGGGATCAGATCGCGCTGGATTTGGGACCGAACATGACTAGCACCGGAAGGTCCCCAAGTTCGGCAAATGAGCGGTAGACGGGTAGGCGAATGAGGCGGATGGTGAAGCCCTCGTCACCGGAGACGGGGCTAGTCGAAAGCAGCTCGATCAGGGGTTAGCTCGGCAGGGAGGAGTTTCAACAGAGGAGCTATTTGGCAGGCAATCACAGTGATGCCAATGCCTTCGCAAGCGAGGGTCTGCCATAGATCTGAGGTAAACTTGCTCGTGAGATCTTCATCCTCTCAGTAAGGAGAACGAGACTCATGCCAGCATCGCCACGGTAGACGCCCTCCTATCTTTCCTATCTATTGAAGGAGGCGCCGAGGTTGACGAAACTCCCCAAGCCCCTCAGATCCGGTGAGCCAGACCTCAGATCTGGAGACGGGCATGATCCGAGGGGAGCTTGTCGTGTCGGAGACGCTTGCTCGATGACCGACGACAGAACGTCAGCCACCATCAGTCGGTCGGTGGGTGACGCCCAATTCAGAGGACTCAGATCCGGTAGCAGAATCAGCGACGTCAACGAATCCGGGCCCTTGGAACCTGGAGGAGGCGGCGATCCATGATGCTGACGGCGGTGACCAAAGATGCTGACGCTCGCGATCAGAGATGCCGATGCTGTTGATCACGAAGGAGAGGTCGGCCACAGCATGCGGCGAGATTAATGAGCCGCACATCGGGGTGATCTAGGCGGTCGATCGGAGAGGAATAGTTGGAGTCGGCCGGGAACAGGCGAAGTAGGATGGCCATGGTGGGCGTCGATGCCGGTGGGAGCTCGATCTAGGTCGGCGGCTCATGCTTTGACAGTGAGGGGCCGATCGGCATATCTCCGGTTGGATTTGTCGAGTTAAAGATCGGCAGATCTCCAGGCGGCTCACTCTGAGGGGCTACGCCCTTGTTTCTTATTCGAATGACAAAAGGGATCGTCCGGTGAATCCACTCCTGTAAGGCCCTCCCATCTAAAATGTAGAGATTTTTAGGGAAAAGGCTATGGTCCCTTTCTCCGTTGAATAGAAGAAAGTGTTCTTGATCAAAGGAACGAATCGTTGCCGATGTGGTTGACAACGTGTGTGTTGATTCGTTCCCACAGACAGCGCCAGATGTTTCAGAGTGTTTTCTCACTACAAAATCGTTGACCGTGGACTGCCCGGTCAACGTGGTCAAGGGGCCGATTTGGGTCCCTTGGGTGCGTCGAGCATGTGTAGACGCGACGTGAATCGGAGATGCAGTCGACGCGAAGCATGTCAGCTGGGTCGGGTCTGGATCCTCGGCCTCAGGGGGACTGAGGGGAAGCCTCGGCCCGGTGTGAGGTGCTCGGCCTCGGACGGTCAGGGGTCGAGGGGAAGCCTCGGCGCCTCGGCTTGGCGTGCGACCGACGCGGAGCTGAGGGGAAGCCTCGGCTCGGATGGGTGCGCTCGGCCTCGGTCGGTCGGACGACGAGGGGTAGCCTCGGTCGCCTCGCTTGATGCGCGGCTGGCATGGAGCCGAGGGGAAGCCTCGGCAGAGCGACTATCTTCTGGTGGTGGAGACGAACGGGCTCGGGGACGAGGGCGCTCGGCTCCGGCTGTGATGACGCTGAGGGGTAGCCTCGGCACCGCGGGATCTCCTGGACTTGAATGGATGAAAGAGCTCGTCAAGGGGGGTCGGACCTTGGTTCCGACCGAATCCCCTCCGATGCCAAAGTCAGATCTTGTCTGAGGGATGCTCGGTGGGATCGGGCTCGGTTCACGGAGAGACCGAGCCCCCATCCTCGAGCCGAGCTATGGAGGAGAAATATGTAAAGGCGGAAGAAGGTGTAAGATGGAGTTGGTGATACCTCCGTTCTAGATCGTCAAGATCCGGCCACCTTGGATGATGACCATCCTCCCCTCATATAGGTGACTCGTCCTAATAATGTGCCATGATGTGACATCATGGCCATCATTCATGGGGACGTGTAAATGTGGGAAGTTTTGACCTCCACTGATTGCGCCCATCTTGATGAGGAGATGAATGTACTAAAGGTGGCCATGATGGCTGGAGTGATGGACTCGGGCGGTTGCCATATTCGGCGGGCCTTGATGGCTGGAGAGTGACGGCCATTTAAGTCGGGTCATTAAGCCGAGCCATTAAGCCGATCCATGATGGCTATAGAGTGAAGGCCATTTAAGTCGGGCCATTAAGCCGAGCCATTAAGCCGAGCCATGATGGCTAGAGAGTGATGGCCTTGGACGGTTGCCATATTTGGCGGATGCTTCCTCGATTTGGGCCTCGATTTCCTCTACTGAGGAAGTGGGCCTTCGTCATGGGTGGATAAGCGCGGCCCGCCCGTGAGATCCTTGGGCCGAGGCCCCAAGGTCGTAGTAACCCGGTTGACCAGTCATAGTTGACTTTGCTCTTCCGGGCCCGGTCAGAATACTCCCGTCAACACTTGCGGAGTGGGTAAAAATCAAACCAGACCACCCATTTCCTTGCATGTTTCATGAGTTGGTCTATTGATTACGGAGATTTGGGAATGTTCTGAAAGGCCTAGAGCTTTGCTCGTCAGCTGGCATTTTGTAGTTCATATTGTATGATCAGTTTGGGCTAAAACATGTCTAAAGCAACAAATTATTCAAGTCAAGTATATCTGAAGCAAGTGCTGGGTCCTAAATTGTATGACATCATAATCATGTAACTTTAAGCATGACATCAGAATCATATAACTTTAAGCCTCGTCTCAAAGCTAATATCTATTATACAAATGGGGGAATGTTGACAAACCTTTGTCTCACTAGGACAATGGTTTGTCCTATGTGGACGATGGATGAGTGTCCCACCACATCTCCCATATGGGAGGTGAGGGGTGGGTGCGATTTGGGGTGTGTGTGTAGAGACCCAAAACAAAAGCGTCCTTATTTCTCCTTAATTTCATTCTTGTCATCCCTTTTTTTGGAACCAAAGAAGCCCTCCATATCTACACTATTTACAACTTTGCCATTGCCCTTTTGCACTTTGCCCCCATGGTTTTTTTGCTCTTAGGCCCTAGTTTTTTTTGCATTTTCTCATTTTTACCCCAATGATTTTCACAGTTTTATTCGCTTTTTGCACTTTGCGCCGGGTGGCGACCGTCTCCGTTTGCACTTTGCGCCCTAGTGACGGCTGTCTCTATGTCTTCCTGACACATGCATGTACTAGTCCTTATTACAAATGTGAGATGTTGACAAACATGTGGGCCCCACCTTTGTCCCCTTGTGACACAGGGTTTGTCCCAATGTAACACCCTTTGTCCCATGCGACAAATGGAGAGTTTACCACATGGCCCCCTCACATGCCCCCCCACCCCATAAATGACATCCCTTTTCACATAATTACAGTATTTCCATTGCCCTTTCATGTTTGCCAACACACCATCCATCTTCTCCATTTTTACATGTTTGCCATTGGACTTTGTTTTTTTACGCTTTAACCCGACATTTCCTTGAATTGCAAGCTTGCCAATGAGATTTATGCACTTTGCTCCTCCAAATTTTTTTGCGCTTTAACCTTCTTTTGCCCCTTTATCCCCCAACGATACCACCCCCACACCCACACTTCTCAACCTTTCCGATTGCACTAGTGCACCACATCTTGCATGTGGTTTTTTAGTGCCATGCACTCTGTACACATGTTATTTCTAGTCTACAGTACAAATGAAGGGGGTTAATGGGACGTTTGTCCAACATAGCACCTTTGTCTCATGTGGCAAGGGGAGGGATGCCACCTCATCATGGTGGTGCCCACTTGGGGGATGCGTGTAGGGTTGTGTGTATTGTTGGATGATGTTATGTAAATCCCAAAGAAAAGCCCCCAATTCCCTTTATTCCCATTATTGTCATTGATTTTTCATGCAACCCAAATGCCCCTCCATCTTTCCCCTATTTACATGTTTTCGTCCTTTTCCACTTTGCACCCAACATCCCCCCTCTTTTCCCCTACATTTTTTGCGCTTAAGCCCATGCTTTTCCCCCTTTACCCACCAATGATGGCCATACACACCCACCCACTCTTCTCACTCTTTCGTCGGTTGCTCACGTGTATCGCATCCTTTGTGTGGGTTTTTTCCTCTGCTTTGGCCCTTGCTTTTTCCCCCTTTGCTTCCCGACGCTGCATACATACACCCACTGTCACGCCCCGCTTCTCATTTTACTTGGGATCGAGGACGCGAGCGGGTCCGCAGTGTGCTTAAAATAAGGAAGAATACTTTTTTCTCTTTTCTTTCTTCCTCCTTGGTTTAAACACATTAAGCGTCATTGTAAAAATTAATTGTCCTTGCATGTGGATTTAAGAAACAGCTCAAACAACATTATTACATACCAGCGTACAATAATTAAGATACATCATGTGCCTAGCATGGCCAATATAATAAAATACAACAAATTACATTATTCAAATAAAAAGTGCTAATGCGAAGGTAAATAAATTGCCCTAGTCTTCTATAGGCTAGAACTCCACGTAATCCTCGAGCCCTAGCTCGATCACTGCAGTAGTATCCTCTGTAAACTCACTCTTAAGTCCTGACGGACATTTCATAAGACAACAAAATGAAATATCAGTCAGCAAGGGTTACTCGGCATGTATATCCCTATAATAAAAACGAGATAAGCATACATACAAGAGAGGCATGCGGTAAAGCATAACATGAGCATGAGCTAATATGTTTAAAGCATGGTAGGACTATAGTACTAACATGGCATAGTAATTAAGGATATGATCTGAGTACTGTATGAACATGGTATAACAAGAGCATTGTATGGCGCAGTAATTAAGAGCAGTGTCTGAGTATTGTATCGTAAGAACATGGTATGAGTATAGTGGCATAATATGATCATGGAATATATTCAATATGAACACAGTAAGAGCATTTGAAACATGTAGTAGTAGCATATATAACGTGAACAAGATGTGAGCACATTATAAGAATATTAAGAGCATAGAAGGAGCATGATACTAGCTAGCAAGCAGTTAGGACTTTTAATAGCATTGGCAATATGAAATAAAAAGACTGCATGAGATATTAAAGAAATAATTGATGACCAACTATTTCTAGTGCTAAGTCCATGTCCAGGAGTGCGAAATATGATCAAAATACGCCCCATCACGGGAGCTACCCGTGACGCTACTTACCGACTTCATAAGTCGACTGTCAAGTTACTAACCTCCATGTGTGTTGGAGGTATTTGTCGGGTGTATCCAGACACTCCTTATCACCTGTGACCATAGACTACCTCAATCACATAGGTCAAGGAAAGTGTCGGATCCAAGTATGTGTACTATCAATTTATATTCCATTCAATCGTATGAGTTCCATCAGTCGTTCAGTCTCTTATGTTCAATTACATCGTATTAGATGCGTATGATGCCTCATGAGCGTATACAATAAAATCACCAACTTTCACAAGTTTACTATTCAGTTTGATAATTAGACAAGGCGTTGAAACGCGTAATTATAATGAGAAATGAGCACAGAAACGAATTTAGCTAAGAAAATGAGTATAAATAAGCTTAAAATATTTTTCTACGACTAGTAGGTACTTTTCAAGATTTTAAAATAATTAACATGTATTTTTTTCTTAATTTAAAAGGCTAAGAACTAATTTCTAAATCAAGAATTGATTTTCACGATATATAATAAAAGATTTATTGAGGGCAAACCGTACGTCGAAATTCCTCCAACAATGGGTCAAAAAACCATCTCGTTAAGTACTACAACATATATTTTTCTCGTAAGTCGCTGAACGTGAAAATTTTACGATATACATCTTTATGTGATAATCCCTTAATTGGGTTTTATCTTCAAAAATTCACAGTGAGAAATATACTTGCCTTTTGGCTATGAAACTGGTGCCAATGCGTCCATTTTGTCGAACTGGATTTTCTGGCTCTTCTCGTGTATTTTTCTGACATATATATAATTTATTAGGATTTTTAAGATTAAAACCCCATATTTTAAATATAAATATACATGTATTATACGTGTATACATATAAAATACGTATAAAAACCTATATTCTCTTACTCTTACGCGATGCAGCATGAAGGGGTTTGGCGTGCTTGTTGGCGGCGGAGCAATAGCGAAGGTGGCGGTGGCAGTTGGTGGGGGTGGTCGTCGTTCGGGGCGGGGTTGGCTGAGCAGGCAGCGATGCACTGCAGTGAGCATTGTGGCGACAACGAGGAGGAGAAGGGAAGGCAGCTAGGGGCATTGCAGGGGTCTTTACCGGTGTTCTGGCGACATTCGCGACGGTGTGGAGCAGCGGTGATCAGTGCTGGGGTGGCGGTCTGTCAAGCGGGGCCGGTGGTATGCTGAGGCAGTGTCTACGATGGCGGTAGCAGTGGCAACGGTGGTGGGAAGCTACTGCTACTGCTTGCTGCGGGCTGTCGTGAGCTTTGTAGAAGGGGCATGGCCTCGTCAGAGCAGGGACGGGCTTGGCGGGGCTGTCGGCGACATGGTGGCAGTGCAGTGGCGGCCCGATGCCGTTCGACAGTGGTGTTATGGGAGAGGGAAGCTCACGTCGGAGAGAAGCGGGGTGTTGTGGCTTTGCGGGTGGGTTTCGTCGACAGAAGGTAGCGGAGGAGCGTTGGGGAAGGTGGTCGCCGGGTGGTTTCGCCTGGAGAGAGGCGGAAACGAGGGAGGGAGCGGCGAGGAGGGGGGGGCAGAATGGGTGGTTCCAGTGTCACGTCCCACTTTTCATTATACTTGGGAGCGAGGACGTGAGCAGGTCCGCATTGGCTGGAGCGATGAAGCTCAAACCCAATAAGCGTCTGTGAATAAAACCAAACGCAGGACCTTGTATGCATTTCAGAAACAACAGAAATAACTATAAATTCAAAGACAACATGCAGAAAGAGTACACAAAAGTAATAAGGCCCCAAGCATGGCCGACAACAGAGTCCTACAAAGAGGGCACACACCCTACTAAAGTGCAGTAAAATAAATCCTAAGAAGCGACAGGTAAAGCTCAGTAACTAGCTAGTCCTCAGTAGGGAGAAATTTTGGATCGGCGTACTCCTGGTCAAGTGGGTCAGTCTCCTCAAGCAGCTCGTCCTTAATGTAATTTATCGCATCTCCAGACATACATTCCAAACAATATAGAAATGTATGTCAGCAAGGTCCTTGGTAAGCAATAATATGATTAGGACTATTGGCAAAGTTTTCAAAAGAACAATTTTAATGGCAGTTGAAGCGTTACAAATAATTGAACAATTTTAATTTCTAAACAGTAAGAACAAAAGTTATATTAGCATGGCAGTTCTATTATAAGTGAAAACATGTCAGGTCTATTATAAATGAAAACATGGCAGTTCTATTATAGGTGAAAGCAATAACAGTTCTAAACATCGTATATATTCAAAATAGCAGTTTTTCATGAGTATTTGTGTGTATTAAATCTAGTGACTAAGGTTCACGTCGTTAGGCGGCAAGCAAGTGAATCTACCTTCTCGTGCCCTCGAAGGTGACCCGTTTACTTCCGATTAGTGCATGCGAACCCAACACCACCCATGTGTACTTTTCTGGACCATGAGCCAGCATCAACCAAACCGGCCCGCATGATTTATAATACTGGAACACGAGCCAGATTAGCCAAACTGGCCCACACGATGTCAAATCTCGGCCTGCAACATCTATGATTAGCCAAACCAGCCCGCAATAGTCATGATTTTTCAGGTGGTTCAAGCTATCCATACATGTCCAGAAATGTTTGCAATTTACAAGGCGTCATCAGTTAACTTGCTAAAATGTCCACACACACACACACACATGTTTTTATCTTGCAATACACAACAGACAAACATATGAAGTTGGTGTCGCATTAAATGAAACAATATTTAAAACATGGAGAAAATGCACACTTACCTGTTTGGTGATTTTGGTGTCGTTGTGTTCGTCTCGTCAAATGTGATATTATGGTGACGGCGGTTTTTCTGTTTTGTTCAATATGAACAATAATTAATACATTACTTAACCAATAATATTAAAATTCCTATTATATAATACTGTTAGAATATGAAATTAAACAACTTACTATATAATATAACTAACTTATTAATCGTGTATATAATTAAGCAATAACTTAAAATATAAACATATACTTAAAACATTTTATAACTTAAATAACCTAAATAACTTAAAATAACTTAATACAATTTTAATAACTTTAAGGTACATAATTTAACAACTTAAAATAACTTAATAACTTAAAATAACATATACAAACTTACTAACTTATAATAAATAACTTACTAACTTATAATCTCAAATAACCAAAAAGACTTAAATAATCCCCCCTTTCTCACCAGGCTTCTTCCTCTTCTTGTTCTTTCTTCTTTCTTTTCTTTCGTCTTTCTTTCTTTTGCAGAGGAGGGAGGATCAAGGGGCTCGGCAGGTGGAGTGCGAGCAGCAAGATGATGCGGCAGGGGGCAGCGACAACGAGGGCATCGCGATGATGTGTCCATATTTTCCATCTTTTTATTTCATCATTTCATCTCATTCCATATCATATTCGCATCCAAATCCCTTATTTTCATACATTTACATGCTTCTAACGCCATATTCAAGTCTCGTATAGCTTTTTGTACTTACAGTGATTTTGGAGCAATTTGGAGCTGATTTGGGATGCGAACACATCCAGCACGTCCAGGACGTCATAGGCAAGGCTTCGCAGGAGTTCACCGAGGTTTGGAAGCAGGTAGGAGGAGAGGAGGAGGAGCGAGCGAGAGAAAGGAGCAACAACCAAGGCCCAAGCCACTTTCCCAGGCGACTCGGCCCGATCAGCATTCTGCTGCTCGGTCGAGCTGGCATGTGGATTCAGCCAGTAGATGTGCACGAGCCACTCGATCGAGCAGAGAGGTAACTCGACCCAAGTCAACCCAACTTCGAGCTTCCACCATCAGACATCTGACTCGACCAAGCAGGACCTACTCGACCCGAGCAAGCAGAGCACAGTTTTGGACGAAGAATCCAGGCTTCTCGACGACTCGACCGAGCAGGACCTACTCGACCCGAGCAGACAGACGACAATTTGAGGAGAAGTTCAGATCCACTGACGACTCGATCGAGCAGGTGGGATACTCGACCGAGTAGCCTGTATCCATTCCAAGTTGCGCAACAGCAAAGTCCATGCCAAGGCGTCTGCTCGACCGAGCAGCCGCCTACTCAGTCGAGCAGCCGACACGGCCAGTGACAAGTGGGCCCCAAACTACCAGATTTTGATTTTTTCTTGTGGGGTCCATCCCCTATGTATTTAAGATGTTTTTCCAGACTTTTTCGGGACGTCGAGTTTTAGGTTAAGTTTTAGTTTTATTGAGAGTTTTAGATATAGCTTTTGGAGATATTGTACCGACAAAGTAAAGACGACATTTTTATTACTTGTTACTGCGTGGAATCTTTGGATCTTGACTTTCTTATTATTGTCTTTGCGCTACTTGCTTTCAGTACGTAAAAATCTCAACTTTCTTACTTTCTCCATTGCTATTATGAATTCCTATCTGAAAATCGCATCTTTATTTGTTCTATTTGCTATGTCTGAGTAGTTTTATCTTGGGCTAATGGGTTAGCCCTAGGATCTTAGAAAAAATATGTAAAGCTAGGATTTTTAGGTTGTGTTGGGAATAAGGGGAGTACTTTGGTTGATCCAGCCAAATCCCTAAGAGAACTCGTACTGAGATCATGCACACGGTCTGTGGAATTGATTAGCTTAAGGATTACCCTAAGGATTTAATTAGGGAGTCAGTGGATCCAACCAAGTCTCGTGATCATGCCCGGCTCGTGCCTTGAGGGGATCTACCGACGAACTATATCATTAAATTGACAGCTACCACCATTGCGTCAAAGAGATCCATCAAAGTACCTCGAAGCTCTAATCCACGAGATTGGTACGAGCTGAAGACCAACCACATAAAACCAACACAACGTAGGAATCCTAGCCTAACATCAACCTCCAACAGTCCTAACAGTTATCCCTAAGGCCCTAGTTTCCTTATATTGAACCAACAACATCAACCAACAATCTTCCAACCGACTGCTAACTCTTTCCAAGATTTAGAAATATTCTAAGACCCAATACACCGTCAATGTCTTCGTGGGATTCGACAATCTTTTATACTTTAATTTGACACCATCCGCTTGCGGATAGAACCCAGAATCGACACTTAGGAACTATACAGCGCCTGATGACCGTGACACCGCCAGGTGGCTTTTAGGTATAAGTTCTGGGCGCATCAAGTTTTTGGCACCGTTACCAGGGACAGTTACGGTGTTACTCAGTTTATTTTTATTTTGAAGAATTTGCTAGCAACTCTTATCATTTCCTATTTTCCATCCTTTTTATTCTCTTTTATTATTATCTTCTACTCACGGTATTTTCTAAGTTGTTTTATACATGATTACTCGCTTCGGAACTATTGATAAAGAACTACTATTTGATCCCGAAATCGAGAAGACCGCAAGAACTCTCATAGCTTTGACTAAGGGTCAGACACCCTCTGATCCGATGGCAGAAAATACCCCCACTCCGCCTCGCACCGGGTCCATCCGGGACCACATGAAACCAAGCTACGTATACAATTCTTCCATTTTAAGGCCGAAACTGGCGGCAAGTAGCTTTGAAATAAAGACCGGGCTTATAAATCTGATGCAGCAGGATCCCTTCCATGGGCATCTGCACGAGAACTCGAACCATCACATTGACACTTTCTGGCAAAGTGCGATACGTTTAAGACCAAGGATGTGAGGCGACGACGCTATAAAGCTAAGGCTCTTTCCCTTCACTTTGAGGGATAAGGCTTCACATTGGTTGCGGGCCCACCCATCCAACTACTTCACTACTTGGGAGCAACTGGCGCTTGCTTTCGTGGACAAATTTTACCCACAGTCCAAAACGGTGAGGATCAGAGGAGCTATCTCCAACTTTAAGCAACTGCCGCAAGAGTCACTCTACAAAGCCTGGGAAAGGTTCAAGGACCTTCAGCATCAGTGCCCACATCATGGAATCCTATCATGGGATCTAGTCCAAAGCTTCTACAGTAGACTGCAGCCAAGTACGAAGATGATTATTGATGCCGCCGCATAAGGTGCCCTTCTAGACAAATCACCTGAGGAAGCAATTGACCTGCTTGAACACATGGTGGCTAACAACCAACAATGGAGTGAGAAGCGCACCATCATCACCAGGACTCCGAAGGTAAAAGTCGTTATCCACCTTGATACTCATATTGAAACTCTCTGCAAACAGGTGTCAAGGATCGAACAACAGTTGGATGCTATTCCAACAACTACCAGCACTCCAGCTTATCATCCTCAAAAAGAATATATGAAGTAAGACTACACCCCCAATGAAGGACCATATGACGGAGCCGAATTACAATCTGAGCAAGTACAATATGTACAAGGAGATGGATGCAATCAGTGGAAACATCCGGCAGTGAGAAATCACTCCGGATTGTCCTATGGAAATCCAAATGGAGGGCTGCAACCTCCATAGTTTCAGAGGCCACCACCACCTCCTCCTCAACATCAAGGACCACCACCATCTCAGCAGCAGACTGGATTTAGGCCATCTGGGCCATATAGACAGCCGGGCTACCAATTCAATTGACCACCTCAACAAAATTATGCATCGGCGCCACCACGTCCTAACTTGGAGCCTACCTTGGAATCGTTTATGAGCAGACAAATAAAGTTCAATCAAGACACAACCTTCAATTCAAGAACATCAACACATCACTTGAAGAGCTAAAAGGTCAGATGTCTCAACTACTGAAGCATCAAGGAAGGTTGCATTCATAACCGGAGCCAAATCCAAGAGCTCAAACAAATGTCGTGGTCGCCGTCACCACGTGAGGAGGTAGGATAACTGACACTATAATGGTGCCGGTTACAAGCAAGAAAAGCCTTGGACCGACGATTCAAGCTACAACTGAAGATGTCCCTATTGGGAATGATGAGGAAAAGGCTACCAATGAGCCTATTATGAATGGAGGGAGGGAGGCTTCGCCTTCCACCTTGCCCACCATCGCACCGGCATGGAAGGATGATACAACTATTTCCAACAAGCCAACTCCTAAGGACGCCGCCAAAGATAAGGGAAGCGACCCCCTCCACCCTACCCACAGAGATTAGCCTTGGCAAAGATGGAGAAAAAGTACGCAAAGTTCACGGAGCTCCTAAAAGGTATTCAACTCAACATCCCTTTTATGGATGCTATTACAGAAATTCCCATCTACGCAAAATTTTTGAAAGACCTCATCACCAGAAAGCAGAAACATGAAGAAGTGAGGCTTTTGGAGGATTCAACTTCCATCATAAAGAACCACCTCCCAAAGAAATTACCGGATCCAGAAAGCTTTACAGTGCCATGTTCTATTAGAGGTACGCATATTAGCCATGCAATGTTCGACTTGGGAGCGAGCATCAGTTTGATGCCGCTCTCCATATTCAAGATGCTACAAACCGGAAGCGAGTTGGAGCCTACCGACATGTCTATACAACTGGGAGACCACTCAATTACATATCTGGTAGGTATTGTTAGAGATATCATTCTACAACTACCGCCCGGATTATGTGTGCCGATGGATTTCATTATAATGGATATGCTGAAAAAGGGGAGTTTCCAACTCATACTTGGCCGTCCATTCATGGCGACAGCCGGTGTCTTGATAGATGTTTGCAAAGATACTCTCTCCATGAATGTGGGCAATATCGAAGCTCAATTCCGGCTGCAAAAATCCATGAAAGAGCATGTCTAAGAAGAAGGAGCGAGCTGTCTAGAGCTCTTGGAGGATGATGTTATAGGTGAGTACACTACTGAAGAGTTCATGAAGGACCTAGTGAAGACAAGTGTTGATGACGATGGCGACTCCATCTACAATAAGGCGGTTACCGCCTATCTTCGTGTGCTTGATGAGGAGCCCCCGGACGACTCATTGCACCAACAAGAGCCGGAAGACATTGTCCACATGCAAGAAGAGAACCACATAGAGGAAGCACGCCAAATACCTCCACACGGTATCGTTGGCAAGCATGATGCGCGCATCTCCTATGTGCCAAATATCATTCGTTGAAGATCTGGAGGGAGTCGAGTTCATGACTCAAAACGAGTGCTTATCGGGAGGCAATTCGACTTTTTATCTCTTAGATTCAAAAAAACGCTTTTCCATTTCATAAAAATACAAAACTATAAAAATCTAGCGAGTTCCTCCTTCTACAGGTTGAACATTGAGGAGAGCACACAAAACAATGTATTGAAGGTAAGGGAGCCAGGAGAAGAGCAGCCAATAGAACAAGCTTGGGGGAAAAGAGCTACAGGTGACTCGACCGAGTAGACACCTACTTGGTCGAGTAGCAAAGAGAGCAATAAAAGAGATGAAATCAGCGTTCTATGTACACGGCCCGAGTATCCCTTACTCGATCGAATAGCCATCTACTTGAACAAGTAGCCACCTGCTCGATTGAGCTAAGGAAAGCGCAGTAAAATAGAGGAAAAGTGGTGTTCTGCCTGCGCGGCCCGAGTATCCCCTACTCGGTCAAGCAGCTGAGGGAGTATTCTGATCTTAAATTTTCAAATATTTTTAATTTTTCTACTCGACCGAGCAGCTCTAGCTGCTCGGCCCGAGTAGCGGGTGACATAAGATGTGAGGCCCACATCGAAACCGAGTCGAGTTTTATAAAAACTCGACTCGATCTTATCCTAACTCTAATCGAATTACCCCCCATTCACCCCAAGCACCCCCATATTCCCTCTACTCGTTCGGAACCCCACCGTCCCTCTGCCGTCTTTGCCGTCTGCATCCCCTACCTCTGCCACACCGGTCCGCCTCTCTCCTCTCTCTCTCCTCATCTCCTCTCTCTCTCTCTCTCTCTCTCTCTCTCTCTCTCTCTCTCTCTCTCTCTCTCTCTCTCTCTCTCTCTCCCCCAGCTCCGATCATTACCGGAGCCCCGCCTCCAGCGCCACCCAGGCCGGCAGCACCGTCCCTCACCCACATCCCTCTCCAATACCCCCTATCCCCCTCCCCAATTACAACCACCCCACACCCCCTCTTTCAATACCCCAACCGCCGCCCCAACCGCCCCTCCAGCTGCCCTAGGGCAGCCCGACCTACTCGCCCGAGCACACTTAGTGCTCGGGCCAAGTAAGACCACCCACTGCCGCAACCCCCCACCCAAGCACGGCTGCTGCTCGGGCGGCATCCACCCCCCTTACACCTGTGTCGTCCCACGTCCATCTCCCCCTACTCGCTATTTTGCTCCTTCTGATATTATTATCTCTCTATTTCAGGTGCATTGCGTTTACCAACGAGGACATTGACGGGAGCAGCTTGGGTGATCCTTTGGATTCTCAGACAAGCTTGTGCACGACCACATTGCTTTCGTAGCGACGCTCATGTCGGTACACTCTACCCTCTCTTTTCTTTTTTGCCGACGTCCGTCGCATGCTTGTCGCACGATGTCTCCTCGCACTAGGCCAAGGAAGCCACCCCTACACGGATGACACAGAGGAAGGCCACAGGCACCTCCTCTTCTCGGCCTGCACGCTGCCAGGGGCGTGCCCCACAGACACCCACCACCGAGGATGAGTATGTGGGCGATTCGTCATCCTCGTCCGACTCCTCAGGCTATGTTTCCCCCCTTCCACTAGCCATACTCCCCACCCACAATCACCTGCCACAACGCCTACACATTCCCGCCACTTCCGCACCCCTCCCCACTACTGCACCACCCGCCTCTTCTGCAGCTCTGCCACCATGAGTGTGGACGTTCGGCATCGTCTTTTGGGATGATGCGCACCGTGACCGCTTCGTCATGATGTCAAACCGGACGATCGTACCCACATGTTTCATCCACCTCCATACCCTCCAGCGCTTAGGACTCTTGCAGGGGGTCCTTAGGCTGTACACGACGATCGGTTTCGACCGATTCCTCGCCACACATGCCCCCACATACACCCACCTCACCCTAAAGGCATTGAGTTCCATTTCCCGCACACCAGAGGGCGATGGAATTAGCTTCCAGCTGCTGGACCACGACGTTGTGGTCAAGCACGCCCAGATCCATGCCCACTTCCACTTCCCAGCCATCCTGACCCCCGCACCGCCTTCTCCCCAGTCTATGAGCTTGCCAGTTTGATGCCACTCAGTTTTGGCATCACATTACCGGACTGGACCGCTACCGCCCTAGTAGGCGAAGGCATCATGCATAGTGCACCCTTGCCTTCGATATGCCCAGCGTCACCTCGCCGCCACCATATTCTACCGGCCAGAAGTCAGGACCATGTCCCTACTCGAGCTTTCCTATCTCATAGGAATGACCCGACTGATGCGACACTAACCTGACAGTCCCTGTGCCCCTTCGTCCTTTCCGACGGAGCCCACTGGCTGTGTTACCACCTCCTCCAGACCGCCTACACCCGCTTCGCCACAAGTATCTGCTGCGGCGGAGTTTTCACTATTTTTGCACAGATGCTAGGCCTGGAGTTTTCTGATGGCCTGGTGACTTCCCCCAGCCCCACGTGCCTGACTTTAGATGTGCTTGAGCACATGCACATCATCAGGCCATATGGGGAGAGTCACTGGGCCTATCTCTTAGGCACCTACTACACGCCCCATTTGGTCATGCTCGCCCCTCACCTCACCAGCATAGCGCCAGTCCAGCATAGCGCCAGTCCAGCAGAGCTGGATTATCGACAGGGTTTACCTACTTCCAGCCCTCCGCGTCCTCGAGCCCCCTGGAGTGTCTGTCGACGTTGACGCGGAGGACTGGGTGCTCATTGAGTCTGAGGACGAGGAGCCCGACCTGGCTGCCCTAGTGGCCCAGCCAGCCCAGCTTGTGCACCCACCGCCACCCGAAGGCACAACCGTCTCCACCCCTATCGCTGCCGCCACCAACACTACCACCATAGGGACCACGGGGACTGTCACCACCCTCTGCCCCGAGGCCCCTGCTACTGTCTCCTATGTGCCCGTACCTGAGGGCACGGCAGTCCCGTCCGCTCCCGAGCCTAATGCTCTACACTTTCCAGAGCAGGACCCCGCCAGCAACCTACCCCGACTAATGGACCTACTAGCTTCACTGCCCAGCTCCTTAGGTTCCACATCACCTGTCATATGAACCACCACCACACCGGCCGCAGCTATTCTCACTGAGAGCGTTGCAACTTCTGTCCATACTTCTATGTCGACAACGGCTCCTTTTTCTGCTGCCTCTGCTGCTGCTTCTTCCAGCGCTGCTTCGGATCTCGGCTACACTACACTGCCCACTACCTCCGCCAAGATCTCTGCGATTTCATACTCTCTGACCTTTCAGCCTAGGCACCGTGGATCCTCTCCACGGGGCCGTTTTACGAGAGTGGTGTCTCCAGCTCCCGTCCTCCCCTCGACTCTTGTACCACCGACGTGCGACTGTTAGCGGCTTAGGCTGAGACTGCTCGCCTTAGGCGAGATTTTGACGACTTTGCCTGCTCGACCATCGCCCACCAGTAGAGAGTCGAGGCGGACCTCGCTTTGATTCTAGACCTGCGCGGACACGGGGCCCACCTCCTGTGATCCTTACCCACGCCCCTCCCCCAGGCCAGCCCCTGTCTCCACCACCATACCACTCAGTACCCCCACACTCTCAGGCATCTGTAGAGCATATCACTTCTACCCCTGAGTCGGTTGCTACTTTAGCGGACACCCCAGTCGTCGACGCACCCATGACCACACCCGTCGAGACCACTGTTGTCCCACTTTCCACTGAACCCGCCTCCACTTCTGCTGACCTCCCGGCTGACACAGTCGTCGAGCCCCATCCCACCGTCATGGTTTCTGGTCCACAGCAGGGGGACCCATCACCGCCTCCAGAGGGTGGTGCTCCTGCTTGATGCTTTATTGCTCTTTTTCTCCAGTCACTCCTCCTATTTATTCTATCGTGCACGTCTGTCTATTCAGTGCCCTGCTTCCGTATAGCTTGGGAGATGACATATTTTGCATATCATACGTATTTACATATCATTTTGCATCCATACATATCATCTCTTGCAGTTGTATATATCTCCATCAGCATAGTGCATCATATCATCATCTGCATGCCTGTAGATATTTTTGCATCTTTTGCTTTAGGCCATGCATATGCATCATTCTCTTTTCCATTTTCACCTGCACATTTCATCTTTTTCCCTTTTTATTTTCCTTTTCATTATCCATCCACCCACCCTAGCCTTATTTCCCACTTGCCAGCGTTCAGCAGTGAGGACACTGCTGTGTTTAGCTTGGGGGATGAGCACTATCGCTTTTATGTTCATTTTCCTTTTTTTATTTTCTTTCAATTTACACGTCTTTATTTTCATTTTCTACCCATTTTTCCACCTTTATTTATTATTATTTTCATTTTAGCATCATGTTTTCCACTTTTGCCATGCCTGCATGCTTGTTTTCATTTTCCTTCTTTCTCCGCTTTATTTTCACTTTTGCTAGAATTATTCTGCATGATGACGTCTCTTATAGCCCTCAGTAGATTACTACAATACTTATCTTGTTTGACGTGCTATATAGAGTATTTCAGTCTTGCTATTATATGATTGCATATTCTGTTGATGATCTTTCTAACTGAATGCCTGATATAAATTAAAACTGAATGTATGCAGTAGTATCAAGTATGTTCTTTTTTGGATAATGCACTAAGGTTCAAGCATCATTAGAGTTTTTGAAGCATCTGCTTATTATCTTATCCACTTCTGACTGCATGCCTGTTATGATTGTACACTTCACTGCATGACTTCAGTATTTATCGAAATGAATGAGAATATCCATGTTATCCATGTGTTTAGTTAGGGTATTATCTTATTGAACCGTTGTGCACGTCTTATGAGTGAACCGAGTGATATTATATTCCTTCTCCACATATCTTATAAATTCTCTACATGTCATTTGGTTTCACCCCACACACCTACTTATACCGCATCTATCTCCTAAAAAATCCCAAAAGAAAAAGTTAGCTTCCAAAAATCCAATAATACCAAAAAGGAGCCAAAAATCAGTTGTATAACCTTTGCTCCCATTCAAAAAAAGAAAAAAAAAGAAGAAAAATAAAAATAAAAGAAAATAATATCTCTCTGTCATGCCCCGCTTCCCAAAGTACGGGAGGCGAGACGCGAGAGGTCAGCTCAGACTGGAGCTGTGAAGCTATAGTCTGATAAGCGTCTGTGTGTACATCCAACCGCTGGTTCTTGCATTGCAAAAGAAACAACAATAATAATAATTGAAAGCAGTTTTAAGATTTACCAACATCCAGCAAAACATCCAACATCCACAGATATTCATAAAATAAAAGTACAGAGTCTGAAAAGAAGGCCTAAGCATGGCCGAAACTAAAACAAGAGGAGGGTGCTACGCACCAAACAACCTAACAACAACTACTAGGAAAAACAAATACCAACTAATAAATAGTCACCATCTGAACTAGGGTGGGACCGGTATCCTCGAACTGGACGTTAGCAACTAGTCGTCCTCAGCAACTAACTCAGGCTCAAAACCTGACATGTGACACCCAAAGAGAAAAGGGCACATGTCAGTAAAAATCTCCAAAAGGAAGGGAGATTTCTGTGAAAGGAAACATAAGAGCAAAAGAGTACAACTAGCAGTTCTAAAATAATGAAGATGGCATGACATGTTATTTAATGAATGCAGCAGTTTAAACATGAGCATGATATGACACATCGTAGCAAGAGATACTAAACAATATTCACGATTAACTTGTATTCACGATGTGCACAGGGTTTACACCTTTCAGCTGAAGTTGCTGTACAGGCACACTTCACGCTGAGTGATCGCTTAACCCTACCCCTCCACGTGTGTATGGACCGACGCCCATCTTCTGGATCACGATCCAGGAAGTGTTCTTGATTTGGCATAGGGGTGCACCTAGCCTCATTACATGATGTAGGAGTCAAGATCCTACTCGCCGCAGCTTACATTTCAAGAGTAGCATGTGCTACACAATCACGGCAAACATTCAATGCATGACATGACATGATATGCAACATGATAGCAGATATTGAAATGCGTACAGTTATATCCAAAATTAAACATGACATGGGATGTGCATGAAATGACATGGTAAGGGTGTCGGCTCTAGCTTCGTTGTCAAGCTAGATCTAGTATGGTGTCGGATCTAGCTTCGTTATTAAGCCAGATCAAATATGGCATCTAAGCGATTATCATTTCACCGCCTAGTCTCTTTTTACATAATTTCACAGAATGGCCTAAACATGGCCTACAACAATAACAGAGCAAGTTTCACTTGCCCGAATAACATCCACAGTCTCCGATCAATGGGTCCAGAAACTCTTCCTATGTGCTCACACCAATGTCCAACCTACAGTCCCATATTAATTATCTTTAATTAGTGATTTATCCAAAGCAAGGAAATTACCGTTTTTATCTTGTTAAACATATGGGTGCGGGTTCCTACGGTTCATGTATACCTTAACACGACACGAGAGCTACACTGACGTCGGGTAGCGATGTCAGGGGTTGGATTCCGGTAGCGAGCAAAGTTCAGCAAACTACGACGACAACTAGAGACAACGGTAGCACGACGCGCGAACGGAAGTGAGCAAGGGAGATCTTGGCCTGCTGTCGGCCTCGGGGATGATCTGATGGATCTAGGGGATGGCAGGTAGTAATAGGGCTGCCGTGGAGTTTGTGTGAGGGAAAAGGCAGTTTTGATGTGTTGGGGGCTGTTTTGTGGGATGAAGGGGGAAGCTTGCGACTAGTGGATGAGAGAGGGTCGGGCTGTTTCGTTAGGGGCTGCCACGTGCGAGGTTCCACAGTAAGGAGAAGAGGAGATCGACATTTTTAGGGGCTGGAGACCTGCTATGTGTGGCAAGGAAGAGGGGTGGCCGGATTTTGTTGATTTAAGCGTGTTCAGCAGTTTTTAGGGGAAATGCGTGTGGTGTTTGTGGAGGAGGAGAGGCCGGGCTGTCATGGGTGGTGGCCGGAGGTGCAGTCGGTGGTATGGGGAGGCTACCGGCGGTTTAAATGGAGGAGGGCTGTTGTTTGTGGTCTGTCGTTTGAGGGGAGTGCGGCAGATTTTGGCGTGGAGGTGGGCAGTTTGAGGATAGGTGGAGAGGAGTTTTTGCATGGTGGTCGAGGGGAGAAGGCAAGCAAGAGGTCGCCGGAGCTAGGGGAGGAGATCGGCGGCTAGCTGATGGGTTAGGGGGCCGTGTGTTGTGTTTGGCGTCTGCTAGGAGAAGCTTAGAACCCTAGTTGCATGAGTTTGTGAGGGCAAGGGTTTGTTTTGCTATATGGGGGAGAAAGTGGGGTGGAATTAGCGTGATTGGAGAGACAATGTGTGAGAGGGGGAGGGTAGATTTTGGGTGCCAATAGCTAGGGTAATATTAACATGTGATACGAATGTTATCCTAAGGTTTGATTAGATTTTTAATTAGGGATTGAATTAGTCTAAACTAATTACAGGTTGAAAGTGATTAGGTCGATTGGTCGGTCAAACAATGTCCGATAAATACAAGAAAAATATCGAGACGACCGTGTCGACGAGAGGATCGAAACTAAGATGATCGGTCATAAGCTAGGGTAACGAAAAATGGAACCAAAAATAAAAAGATCAAACGATGAAGTCTAAAGTTACGACACCCCTTCGAACAAAGCCGTTTTGTGGAAGAATGAGCCGTGAAATGACATTCACAAAAAATTCCACAAATAAGTACTCTCTCAGAGGGTCACGACAACATATAACTTCGCGCGTTTGGGACACAAGAGGAGGTCACAAAAATGCGCATACGAACAAGAAGGTACGCGCATGAAAAACATACGGTCGAAAAGCGACCATTACATTCTACCCACCTTAGAGCAAAGTACGTCCTCGGACTTTCTAACACTAAAAAATACATCTAGCCACTCTAGTAACTATCCCAATCATATCACACTATAATTCAAACCATGTATAGTTACTACAAGTGCTTATATATGACTAGGTAATCAAACATTAATACTATAAACATGCATATATATATACGCATTCTATACTTATACCTATCATAGACAGTCAAACTCATACACGTACTTCAATCATTCATATAGTCACGTACATCTCTTATATAACTATCACTCATTTATCACATAACCATGGTACAGATACTTACATAAAAATAGTTCACACTAGCAAATACAATCATAGTACTTCACGTATAGATAACTACCTATGCACAAAACAAACATGGGTATACTATTCCCTATAATTCATAGTTGACATTCAACACCAAACATATCAACACATGTAACCACACCATACAGTATTAAATCATGCTTGCTATATCTAATATACATTCACCACTACTATAAATACACAAGTATATAGTTATTCAAATACACGCAAATACTTCACCACATATACACATCACATACAATCCTATAACTATATTCAAGATATAACACGCTTACCATAGTCGCAAACACCAATAGCTAAGCACATACTTACACGTGCAAGGTGCACACCCATACACGCTAATATACTATTCATACATGCCACTCATACCACTATATACTTAGCACACCTTCACACCTAGTTTGACTAGCATACATACATTCAGTAAAACCTTAGTAAATAACTATACTACAAGACCAACACGTATAACTATATAATGGTATAGCCACCCACAACCATGTGCGTAACGTAATCATGCACAACCAAACCTATCACTATACACACATCCATTACTATGTTCATAGTACATACACCAACCACAGACAAATATAACAATATATTTAGAGTATACCCACTCAAGCATGAGTGAGACTCAAAGACCCATACCAGAACCAGAATACTTAATATACATAACACGATATTTATACATATACCAACACACCACTCTTATATATACATACCAACGTAATCATATCACTCATTGCAATATACAGGTAAAAACACATGCCATCATATACACATAATAATATCAACCACACTTTATATTTAGTCAAGTAACACCCCTATAATGAAATCACTTTACATACCATAATAATATTACAAATATCAGTACACGTATACAATCATAATACACCCTCTTATACATGCATTTGATGTCTAGTCACATACATATAATATATTCACACCATAGCAATTTACATATAATTAGTACACAACTACATATACCTATCCATACAAAGTTACGACAAACAATAATCATGTATACCTCATGGTATACACGCACGCACACAACATCCCGTAAGGCAAGCAATACTATACAAAATTATAATTCTATTACCATACGTATATCACATATATTCATACAGTATGTATATATCTACCTATAACTAAGCGCATATATATCTACGTACGAGCACACGCTCATACGTGCTAACATAAGATCATATAATAGGCATGTACACTTAACTATAAATATACATATTATCATTACACCTCATGCACATGACTTTACTGGTATACTATTTCAAGCATTTACAAGTACCTTCAAACTACATACACCATTAGTAGATATTCCAACACTAATTCTAATATACACAGACATCCTTAAAGTGGTATAGCTATCCACACATATATTTATAAATACTATCATTCATACAACTTCATATATATCATGAATAACACTGAGTATGCTTATATAACACAAGAGGCAATCATTAATATACTAAGGGTAGCACACTCATACATGAGTGGTACGCAGGGGTTCAAACACACGATCCACACACTCAACCTATAGACATGCACCACGACGACATCACAATAAAACTAATGGGCCTACCACTAAACTAAGGTTGACCTAGGCCACGACAAGCATTAGTAGGATGACTAAGCAATGGTAAGGAAACCGAAATCAAAAAGCTTAACGAAACAAGATCGGGATGAACGAGTTCAGGTAAGATGAGAATAAGGAAATAACTTGGTTAGGTGAAGCAGAGATATTATTGTGTATATTTAAGTAAGGGAAGGAAAGATAAGATACAGGAGAATAGTGTGTAGCAGATATAAGTTAAAATACGAAGAATACTAAAACGGACATACTTGAAAAGTTGGAGCTCTCTTTCGCACAAAAATATTTAGAGATTGGTACAATAAGTTGTTTGAAATAAGTTTGAGGTGTATATATATTGTAAGAGAAGAAATGGTATAGGTTAGAAAATATTATAAAGTAGTAATTTAAGGATTTTGGCGAAAAGTTTCGAAATTCAAAAATGCATTTTTAAGTCAACTGAAGGCTAGGAAGTCTAAGCGCATACTAGATGTTTTCAAAAACTTTAAACTGAAAGAGGAATTCAAAATAAATAAAATTTGAAAATATTTTTCGAAGGATTAAGATGGTAATGGGGAAGATTCAACGATTGACGATGAACGATGTGAAGGAATCACGTGAATCGAAAGGAAGGGAGTGAATCAAATAAAACGTAAATACGACTGGGTAATAATTTAGTGAATCTGCTACGATGGGATTCTATGGCCATTAGCTCAAAGTGTAATGATTAGGAAAACGATAGAAATCAGATGTTCTAATTACCAGGCCGACTAAAGATTAGGAGAAACTTAGCACTAAGACTTCTAATGAACTAGACTGTAATAGAGATCTCAGGGAAAAGGGTTCTTAGAGGATCAAGATTACGTTCTTCTAGGCCCGAAATTTGATGGACCCAAGCGAACGACTAAAGAAAAAACTCTAAGAATCTAACATGGTCCGAGCTGGGTAAGAGGCTACTAGGGTATCCTAAGACGAGTACGACTAAATCTTAATGAAGGTGCCTGACTATCAAACTTGAACATCTATCGAAGTCTTCTTACCATCTAAGACAAGGAAAACCTTCATATTAGACTCGAATTTTATGACTCGAATGTTTCGAATGTTTCAATGGATGTTTTTATTATTATCGTTGTTTCGATATTTCGCAGGTGCCACGATCTGCATGGGCCACCACAAAAACCTGTCACGCCCCGCTTCCCAAGTATGTGGGTGAGACGCAAAGAGGTCAGCTCAGACTGGAGCTATGAAGCTACAATATGATAAACGTCTGTGTGTACATCCAACCGCAGATTCTTGCATTGCAAAAGAAATAACAACAACAATAATAATAATTGAAAGCAGTTTTAAAGATTAACCAACATCCAGCAAAACATCCAACATCCACAGATAGTCATAAAATAAAAGTACAGAGTCTGAAAAGAAGGCCTAAGCATGGCCGAAATTAAAACAAGAGGAGGGTGCTACGCACCGAATAACCTAACAACAACTACTAGGAAAAACAAATACCAACTAAGAAATAGTCACCAGCAGAACTAGGGTGGGACCGATATCCTCGAACTGGACGTCAGTAACTATTCGTCCTCAACAACTAACTCAGGCTCAAAACCTGACTTGTGACACCCAAAGAGAAAAGGGTACATGTCAGCAAAAATCTCCAAAAGGAATGGAGATTTCTGTGCAAGGAAACATAAGCGCAAAAGAGTACAACTAGCAGTTCTAAAATAATGAAGATGGCATGACATGTTATTTAATGAATGCAGCAGTTTAAACATGAGCATGATATGACACGTCGTAGCAAGAGCTACTAAACAATATTCACGATTAACTTGTATTCACGATGTGCACAAGGTTTACGCCTTTCAGCTGAAGTTGATGTACGGGCACACTTCTACGCTGAGTGATCGCTTAACCCCACCCCTCCACGTGTGTATGGACCGGAGCCCATCTTCTCGATCACGAGCCAGGAAGTGTTCTTGATTTGGCATAGGGGTGCACCTAGCCTCATTACATGATGTAGGAGTCAAGATCCTACTCGCCGCAGCTTACATTTCAAGAGTAGCGTATGCTACACAATCACGACAAACATTCAATGCATGACATGACATGATATGCAACATGATAGCAGATATTGAAATGCGTACAGTTATATCCAAAATTAAACATGACATAGGATGTGCATGAAATGACATGGTAAGGGTGTCGGATCTAGCTTTGTTGTCAAGCTAGATCTAGTATGGTGTCGGATCTAGCTTCGTTGTCAAGCTAGATCAAATTGGCATCTAGGCGACTATCATTTCACCGCATAGTCTCTTTTTACACAATTTCACAGAATGGCCTAAACATGGCCTACAACAATAACCGAGCAAGTTTCACTTGCCTGAATAACGTCCATAGTCTCCGATCAATGGATCCAGAAACTCTTCCTATGTGCTCACACCAATGTCCAACCTACAGTCCCATATTAATTATCTTTAATTAGTTATTTATCCGAAGCAAGGAAATTACCGGTTTTTATCTTGTTAAATATACGGGTGCGGGTTCCTATGGTTCAGGTATACCTTAACACGACACGAGAGCTACACTGACGTCAGGTAGAGATGTCAGGGGTTGGATTTCGGTAGCGAGCAAAGTTCAGCGAACTACGACGACAACTAGAGACAACGATAGCACGACACGTGAACTGCAGCGAGCAAGGGAGATCTTGGCCTGTTGTTGGCCTCGGGGCTGATCTGACGGATCTAGGGGATGGCCGGCAGTAATAGGGCTGTCGTGGAGTTTGTGTGAGGGAAAAGACAGTTTTGATGTGTAGGGGGCTATTTTGTGGGGTGAAGGGGGAATCTTGCGGCTAGTGGAAGAGAGAGGGTCGTGCTGTTTTGTTAGGGGGCTGCCGCGTGCGAGGTTCCACGGTAAGGGGGAAGAGGAGATCTGCATTTTTAGGTGCTGGAGGCCTGCTGTGTGTGACAAGGAAGAGGGGTGGCTGGATGTTATGGATTCAAGGGTGTTCGGCAGTTTTTAGGGGAGATGCATGTGGTGTTTGTGGAGGAGGAGAGGCCGGGCTGTCAAGGGTGGTGACGGGAGGTGCAGTCGGCGGTATGGGGAGGCTACCGGTGGTTTAAGTGGAGGAGGGCTGCTGTTTGTGGTCTGCCGTTTGAGGGGAGTGCGACTGATTTTGGCGTGGAGGTGGGCAGTTCGAGGATGAGTGGAGAGGAGTTTTTGCATGGTGGTCGAGGGGAGAAGGCCGGCAAGAGGTCGCCGGAGCTAAGGGAGGAGGTCGGCGGCTAGCTGATGGGTTAGGGGGCCGTGGGTTGTGTTTGGCGACTGCTAGGAGAAGCTTAGAACCCTAGTTGCATGAGTTTGTGAGGGGAAGGGTTTGTATTGCTATATGGGGGAGAAAGTGGGGTGGAATTAGGGTGATTGGAGAGAGTGTGTGTGTGAGGGGGAGGGTAGATTTTGGGTGCCAATAGCTTGGGTAATATTAACATGTGATACGTATGTTATCCTAAGGTTTGATTAGATTTTTAATTAGGGATTGAATTATTCTAAACTAATTAAAGGTTGAAAGAGATTAGGTCAATAGATCGGTCAAACAGTGTCCAATAAATACAAGAAAAATATCGAGACGACCATGTCGACGAGAGGATCGAGACTAAGATGATCGGTCATGAGCTAGGGTAACAGAAAATGGAACTAAAAATAAAAAGATCAAACGACGAAGTCTAAAGTTACGACACCCCTTTGAACAAAGCTATTTTGTGGAAGAATGAGCCGTGAAATGACGTTCACGAAAAATTCCACAAATAAGTACTCTATCAGAGGGTCACGACGACATTTAACTTCGTACGTTTGGGACACAAGAGGAGGTCACAAAAATATGCGTACAAACAAGAAGGTACGCGCACGATAAACATACGGTCGAAAAGAGACTGTTACACTCTCTGTACCCTAGTATTAGAAGCTACTAAATTACTTGGGAAAAGCAAAATTTTCATATCTCATTCTTAGCTGCGACGCCTCAAGCTAAGTTTGGGGGTGAACCCATTTGATTATACGAGTGAGTATGACATTGGAGTGGAGACTGTGCACAGATGGAGAGATTTGATAATGCTTAAAGTTTACGAAATATTTTAGCTTTGGAGATTTTTTAGGATTCGAAATGAATATTTGAATGCCATGATACGCTTTCTATTCTCTATTTGCATGCATGGTGTGATCTCTATGTGCTTCATTTATATATCTTGATTGAAAAGTGTGTTGCCAACTCTCGTTATACTAGACTCTATGAATTGCACGATGTTGATATGTGTTGTGGGCATGATTTTAGGAAATCCCTATCTTTGTCTTTAATGCTTGCAAGCCATATGATTAGCTAAGATTTGAAATTCCTTTTAGCATGTGGTTTATTATTCCAAGTGTCATAATATGTTGCTTGGGCTTGAGATCTGACTGAATATTCTAGCGCTTTCCTCCATCTCCTATCTCTTCCATTTTTCTTAATTATTTTTATCGCCCGACGAGCCTAGTATTCTTCCTCGAGAACGAGTAAGAGGTAAGCTTGGAGGATTTTGATGTGTCCATATTTTCCATCTTTTTATAACATCATTTCATCGCATTCCAAAATCCCTTATTTTCATACATATACCCGCTTCTAACACCATATTCGAGTCTCGTATATCTTTTTGTACTTGCAGGGATTTTGGAGCGATTTGGAGCTGATTTGGGATGCAGACATATCCAGCACGTCCAGGACGTCATAGGCCAGGCTCCGCAGGAGTTTGCCAAGGTTTGAAAGCAGGTAGGAGGAGAGGAGGAGGAGCGAGCGAGAGAAAGAAGCAACAGCCAAGGCCCAAGCCACTTTCCCAGGCGACTCGGCCCGAGTAGCATTCTGATGCTCGGTCGAGCTGACACGCAGATTCAGTTAGGAGATATGCATGAGCCACTCGATCAAGCAGAGAGGTGACTCGACCAGAGTCAACCCAACTTTGAGCTTCCACCCTCAGACATCCGACTCAACCGAGCAGGACCTACTTGATAGGAGCAGGTAGAGCAAGGTTTTGGACGAAGAATCTAGGCTTCTGACGACTCGACCGAGCAGGACCTACTCGACCCAAGCAGACAGAACGAAAATTTAAGGAGAAGCTCAGATCCACTAACGACTCGATCGAGCAGGCGGGTTACTCGACCGAGTAGCCCGTATCCATTCCAAGCAGCACAGCAGCAAAGTCCATACCAAGGTGTCTGCTCGACCGAGTAGTCGCCTACTCAGTCGAGCAACCGACGCGACCAGCGACAAGTGGGCCCCAAACTTCTAGATTTTGATTTTTTATTATGGGGTCCATCCCCTATGTATTTAAGACATTTTTCAGACTTTTTCGGGACGTCGCGTTTTAGGTTAAGTTTTATTTTTAGTTTTAGTTTTATTGAGAGTTTTAAATATAGCTTTTGGAGATATTGTACCGACGAAGTAAAGACGACATTTTTATTACGTGTTACTACGTAGAATCTTTGGATCTTTACTTTCTTATTATTTTCTATTGCGCTACTTGCTTTTGATACGTAAAAATCTCAACTTTCTTACTTTCTACATTGCTATTATAAATTCCTATCTAAAAATCGCATCTTTCTTTGTTCTATTTGCTATGTCTGAGTAGTCTTATCTAGGGCAAATGGGTTAGCCCTAGGATCTTAGAAAAAAGATGTAAAGCTGGGATTTTTAGGTTGTGTTGGGAATAAAAGGGGAGTACTTTGGTTGATCCAGCCAAAACCCTAGGAGAACTCGTATTGAGATCATGCCAACGGTCTGTGTAATTGATTAACTTAAGGATTACCCTAAGGATTTAATTAAGGAGTCAGTGGATCCAACCAAGGCTCGTGACCATGCCCGGCTCGTACCTTGAGAGGATCCACCGACGAATTATATCACTAAATTGACGGCTACTGCCATTGCGTCAATGAGAGCCATCAAAGTATCTCGAAGCTCTAATCCACGAGAGTGGTATGAGTTGAGAGACCAACCTCATAAAATCAACGCAACGTAGGAACCCTAGCCTAACATCGACCTCCGACGGTCCTAACAGTGATCCCTAAGGCCCTAGTTTCCTTATATTGAACCAACAACATCAACCAACAATCTTTTAACTGACTGCTAATTCTTTCCGTGATTTAGAAATATTCTGAGACCCAATACACCGTCGCTGTCTCTGTGGGATTTGACAATCTTTTATACTATAATTTGACATTGTCCGCTTGCAGATAGGACCTAGAATCGACACTTAGTGTTGGATATGGACGACATAAATACACCCATGAGGGGATGTATGAGGGTATACGGACCTCAGATGTCACGTGCACGAAGGCGTGCGCGAAGGGAACCTTTTCTCGTGTGAAAAGGACCACTCGATAAGTGGAAAAAGCCACTTTATAAGTGCAAAATGGCACTTGATAAGTGGATAAAGAAGAAGATAAATGAATGTGCTAATATAGGCTAATAAGCTTATAATTGGTTATTTCCTACAATAACCACCCCTAAAGCCTATAAATAGGACCCAAGGGTAAGGCATTCATTCACACTTTCCCTGCCATAAGTTTGCATAAGGCATCCTTATGTTCTTCTTCTCCCTTCCATTAAAATCCTCTTCTAGTTAGAGATTTAGGCGGTGAAACTCTGCTTCGATCCTCCGTGACGAAGTATAGACCGTTGTGGCGAATCCGAGGGCGAAGTTCTGAGATTACCGTGCCGCGTACGCAAGCGTAAGTCTCAACTTCATTTATCGATCCTAACGTTGTTTTGACAGGATCCTTCATTGGTATCAGAGCCATACGGATTCACTCCGGTCAGACCGTCGCCCCGTCAAAACTATGAACGAGTCGTTGTCTTTTTCACGAATGGGTATCCTACCATTATGGATATGGTAGGAATGCTTCGTGACGGAGAGAACGCAGCGGTTGTTCTTTTCACGTTAGGGTCTCTTACCATTACGGATATGGCAGGAACTCTCCGTGACGGGAAGAACCGACCGTTCATATCATCAAACTCGCTCTCTTCATGGATGCTGAGTTTCCATTCATAGGGAATGGGCGCTCTCTTCATGTGGAGCGCGTAGTTTACGAATTTTTGAAGTGGGTTATTTTTTTTGGCACACGGCCATTGGAGGATAACTACTTCCTCGACGAACGGGTGCTTCACCGGAGAAGAAGATGGTGGTTATTCCCATCGGGGAAGATGATTTTTGGTGTATGAAATATATAGCCAAATGGGCAATGGAGGCAATGCATTCCCCCTCCCCATACGGAGGGGGTTGGCTACGGCCAATGACGACGAACACCACCACGGCCACCCCCTCCGGTGGGGGTGTGCGGCCAACCCCGTGAATGGGGGAGGCCGGCCATGGCCAAAGGGCCAAGGCCGACCAAGGCTAAAATGGCCATGGCCGGCCTCTGGCCGAGGCCAGGCCAGGCCAGGGGGCCGAGGCCAGGCCAGGCCAGGGGGCTTGGCCGGCCTCTGGCCGAGGCCAGGCCAGGCCAGAATGGCCTGGCCGGCCTCTGACCGAGGCCAGGCCTGCCTCTGGCCGAGGCTAGACCAGTGACCTGGCCGGCCCTGGCAGTGGCCAGGGCTGCCACTTGCCGGCCCTAGGCCAGCCTCGGCCAGGACAGAGGCCCTGGCCGGGGGTGGAGGGTGCCAGAACTCTTGGTCGGCATTGGTCGACCAATTCGAGTTTTTTGGTCGATCAATTCAGCCGAAGGCCTTGTCAGTAATTTCGGCCCCGGCCATCTGCAAGGCTAGCCCATACGGGGCCGACGGCAGTCATTAGCGGCAAAATTCTTCTATAAGGGGGGAAGCGCCTGGATCCATACGAAAGCCGGCGAGAATTGCTTGCAGAAAAATCTCCACAAAGGGGGGGATCCGACCTTGGCACGGCAACGGCTTAAACCCGGTAATGGCCAGGGATTGCCGAATATTTCACTAGTATCATAAGGGTACTAAGTTGAAATATACATTTTTTTTGAAAAATACGTTTTCAAAAACGCTTTCCGCTGCGAAGTACTATACGAGTACTTTTATTTGATAAAGTGATGGGGAAATATTGAAAGTTACTCTAGATGGTGATTGGAAACGTAGTGACCTTTCCGATTCTAGAGTAACATCTTCAATATTTTTCGAAAGTAACTTATCAAATTAATAAATGTCGTTCCAAGTGGGAGTTGAAATTAGAACTATCCAAATGGGATATTCTATCACTTCAAGTGGGAATTATATTCTTTAAGAAATTTTAAATGCAAAATTTTGATCAAACCTTCGGTTTTTTGTGTCTTTTGCAGCATTTTAAAAGTAAAATGTCTTCCGCTTCAAAGAATATCGTCGCTGAGTTAAACAGAGGTGAAAAACTCAACGGCGATAATTACATACTTTGGTCCATTAAGATACAATACGTTCTGGAGGAGCAAGAAGTGCTCGAGACTCTAAAGAACGTCATGATTGAACCCGAGTTGGGCACTACGGCCCAACACAGGCGAGACAAGGAAGCTTTTGATGCTTGGTCTCGGAAGAATAAGATAGCCCGCATTACGTTATTGTCCAGTATGGCCGATGACATAATGCGCATCTTCTGAGAACATGACCTAGCCATGGACATATGGTCCAAGCTAGAGGAGAAGTTCAGAAGCACATCGGTGTCCAAACTTCGCGCCTTAACTATAAGGTTCGATTCATATAAGAAACGTCCAGATCATTCCATGGGGAAACATCTGCGACATATGGCGAATCTTATCTCGGAGTTAAAGGACGCAGGTCATGTGCTCACTGATGAGCAACAAATCCAAGCAGTTATATGTTCCCTACCAAATGGGTGGGACCAAATGAAGATGCATCTCACTCACAATGAGAGCATCAAGAACTTCAGCGACGTTTCAAAGCACCTCGAATTAGAGGAAGAGCGGCTTGCGGCTGCCAAGCCAAGTGCAGAAGTGCACATGGTTGCTAGTTCCTCACATGGGGGAAAGAAATGGAAAGATCGTTCGAAGTTCACAAATGAACATAAAAAGCAACCTGAGTCTACCAAGAAACCCAAACATAGTGGTGGACACAAGAAGTGGCACAAGAAGACAGACTTGAAGAAGATCAAGTGCTTCAAGTGCAACAAGCTCGGTCACTTTGCTCGTTCGTGTAAGAGTGGAAGCGACGAGGTAACTTGTAATTATGCTAGTTACATATGTGTTTCTAGTTCAATATTTCTTGTGGAATCTAATCCATTTTGGATACTTGATTCAGGTGCCACTGACCACATAGCAAGGGACAGACGGTCCTTCGTGGAGTATCACCGGATACCCCAAGGAACGAAGTGGATCTATGTAGGAAACAACACACGTGTTGAAGTGAAAGGCGTTGGGACTTGCAAGCTAGTCTTGGACAACGGCAGCACTCTCCTACTTCATGATGTTCTCTTCGCTCCAGATATTCGAAGGAATATAATTTCTGTGGTCGTGTTAATGGGTCTTGGCTATAACTGGTTTTTTCATGATTGTAATATGGACTTAAGTTGTAATAATACACTTATTGGTACTGGGTTTGTATTTAAAGGATTTATTGTAATGAGTACAATGTATGATTCCTCGTGTAATGAAAATTTCCTTATTGCAAATTCTAAGACTTATGAGTCTGATGTGATTTGTTGGCACGCAAGGCTTGGTCATATTGGACCAACGCGTATGGATAGACTTGCCAAACGTGGCCTTCTATCCAATGTTTCAAAGGTTGAAATGTCGACCTGCGAACATTGCCTAGTGGGGAAATCTTGTCGCAAGCCGTTTGGAACCGGCACAAGGGCCGAGGTTCCATTACAGCTTATCCATTCGGACATATGTGGTCCGATGAATGTCAAGACAAGACGCGGGAAGTCCTATTTCATCACTTTTATTAATGATTTCACCCGATTCGGACATATCTATTTGATATCCCACAAAAGTGAAGCATTGGCTTGCTTTAAAAACTATATGAGTTTAGTGGAGAATCAATTAGACCGCAAGATTAAGGTCTTGCGAACCGATAGGGGCGGTGAATATCAATCAACAAGTTTTAAGGAACTTTGTGATGAAAAAGGCATAGTACATCAGGTAACTATGCCTTATACTCCTCAACAAAACGGTGTTGCAGAAAGAAGAAATAGGACTTTAATGGAAATGGTCTGTTCAATGATGGGGCAAGCTAACTTGTCAATCACCTTTTGGGGTGATGCATTATTGACGGTCGCTTTCATTTTAAACCGCGTACCCTCGAAATCAGTTAGCTCCACTCCTTATGAGTTGTGGAACCAAAGGTCTCCTGACTTAAACATTTTAAAACCTTGGGGTTGTGCATCCTACGCACATATTTCCTCCCATAAGTATGGCAAACTTGGGCCAAGGGGAAGGAAATGTATCTTTATACGATACGCAGAAAACTCCAAAGGTTATGTTTTTGTTAGTCAGGAAGACAATGGTGGGCTAATTGAGTTTGAGTCGAGGGATGTCACTTTCTTGGAAAACGAGTTTTCAAGACAGGGCGAGATAAGTCAGGATTTATCTCTATTTGAGATTTATGATCAAGAAGGATTACCTCATTCGAGTGGGAGAATTCTTGGTGAAAACGAAAATACGTTTCAACCTTCACCAATGGATTATACGAATGACGATTATCCTATTCCATACGGGAATAATGATCCAAGTGGGAGAAATTCTAACAACATTCCAAGTGGGAGTGATATTAGAATTGATCTAAATTTGAGTCAACAAGGACTTGAAGAATCTCAAATACGACGTAGTAGTCGTACAAGGTTGGCTCCTCTAAGATTTGAGGATGAATTTCCGCAAACCTTTATGACTTTACTACAAGAAGATGACGAGCCTGCTACTTTCAAACATGCCGTATCTTGCCCTGCTAAAGACAAATGGATGGAAGCGATGCAAGAGGAATTAGAATCCATGAAAGTTAACCAAGTCTGGGACTTAGTTGACTTACCCAGAGGACGTAGAGCTATTGGGAACAAATGGGTTCTCAAGATCAAGCATAAGGCTGATGGCTCTATTGACAGATATAAAGCTCGCCTTGTCGCGAAAGGTTTTACGCAACAGGAAGGTATAGACTACGAAGAGACCTTCTCACCTGTTGTTCGTTTTACCTCAATTCGCCTGATTCTAGCAATGGTAGCTTGCTTAGACCTCGAATTACATCAAATAGATGTAAAGACTGCTTTTCTCAATGGAGAATTGGACGAGGAGATCTATATGGAACAACCAACATGGTTTGTAAAAGAAGGAAACGAACATAAGGTTTGTAAACTTCTTAAATCCATATATGGTCTTAAACAATCCTCGAGGCAATGGTATATACGATTTCAAGAGGTTGTCTTATCAAATGGATTTTCCATGCTTGATGAAGATAACTGTGTATATATCAAGAGGAATAAGAACAAGTATGTTATTATGTCTCTATATGTAGATGACATTTTAATAGCCGAAAATGACAAGGGCTTTGTGATGGATATCAAGGCTTGGCTTTCATCAGTTTTTGAGATGAAAGACATGGGAGAAGCCGCATATATCCTTGGAGTTAAGATTTCAAGGAATCGTTCGAAGAAACTTCTTTCTCTTTCACAGGAGACTTATATAAAGAAGGTTCTAGAACGTTTTAATATGCAGGACTGCAAGTCCATTGATACTCCAATAAGCAAGTGCGACAATTTATGTCTGAAATCATGTCCGAAGAACCAAAAAGAGAAGGAGATTATGGAAAAAGTTCCATATTCCAGTGCAGTTGGTAGTCTAATGTACGCTATGATGTGTACAAGACCGGACATCTGTTTTGCCGTTGGAATGGTAAGTCGTTACCAATCCAACCCAGGGCAAGTACACTGGAAAGCGGTTAAGAGGATAATGCGGTATCTCAAAGGAATTGCAGACTTTGCTTTATGCTATCAAGGAGATGCCTTGAGGCTCGAAGGATACACTGATGCTGATTGGACGGGTGATCTCGATGAGCGACGATCGACCTCATGATATGTTTTTCTACTCAGATCTGGTGCAATATCTTGGAGTAGCAAGAAACAATCATGCATCGCACTTTCAACCATGGAAGCCGAGTTTGTAGCATTTAGCATGGTAGTCCAAGAGGCTGTTTGGCTTAGGAAGTTCTTAGACAGGCTAATTAATGCAAGTGACTCAGGTGATGTACCCATACACAGCGACAGTCAAGCATCTATAGCCTATGTCAAAGATCTGAAATTCCATTGTAAGACCAAACACATAGATATCCGCTACAAATTTGCAAAAGACTATGATAAGACCAAGAAGGTACACATAAGGTACATATCTACGCATGAGATGATAGCGGATCCGCTCACGAAGGCGATCCCCAGAGATGTGTTTTACAAACACTTATCATCTCAAGGATTGCGTAAGAGCTGAGTTGTACCAATGTAAATTCCCATGTCTGTAAATGATCAAATTTAATAAAAGAATAAGTTCTTTTTCAAACATTGCATATGAATTTCTTGAGAAATGTTTGTGTACATTTTTGAAATCTCAGCTATACTTTCTAGTATGTCGGACAGATTGAGGTTGGCTCTCTCACATGAGCAACCGCCTTATTCTATCAGACGGATAGAATAGAGATGAGACCTGTTTGAAGTCAAAATCATCAGACGGTTGATTTAGAGTCATGACTTAAACAAAATGGTCGTATGAAAGATCTGCATCATATGGATGCTTTCAAAAGATCTAAGAGGATTTTGAAATCCTATCTGTCTAAATGCGGGATGTGAATCCAAAGGATTATTTGAGTAGAAAAAGGGACTCAAAGTCAGACATTGTGGTGTCTGATCATCATCCTTACAACATCATTAAGACATACACTCCCTGGGAAAGGAGCGATGTTGTAATACGTATTCATACTACGTATGCATTTTTGACTATTGGGTTAGAATAGTAAATAAGTTTACTATTATGTGAGACCCAAAGACCACATGGGTCTTAATTCATTACCCTTATGGACTCTAATTGGTTCCTTTAGATTTGACCGGGTGATTGCTATCTTAGCATGTTACTTATGGACTATGGTTAATTCGGTCCGGCGGGGCATGTTAGAAAAGTAAGTCAAGTCAAGATCGAAAGGATCGCAAGAAGAGGAAGATTAATTTCGCATTCACATTTGGACTTTAAAGATTCAAAGCTGGCCAGCCAATTGCAATCCAGATGGGATTCAATTGTTGAATATAAAGTATAAGAAATGTGAAGAAATAATCTAGGGTAAAGCATGCGTTGATCTACTCAACTTTGCACCTCGAGGAGTGTTGTGTATCTCTAACAAGTGCACAACAGCGGACTCTATGCGCATGACAGTCACACGGCCTATTTCTCAGTATGACAAACAGAAGAGTTAAATGAAAAGATGTTTCCTTACAATCCCCTCAAGTGTGAGTTGGAGATGTTGGATATGGATGACATAAATACACCCATGAGGGGATGTATGAGGGTATACGGACCTCAGATGTCACGTGCACGAAGGCGTGCGCGAAGGGAACCTTTTCTCGTGTGAAAAGGACCACTCGATAAGTGGAAAAAGCCACTTTATAAGTGCAAAATGGCACTTGATAAGTGGATAAAGAAGAAGATAAATGAATGTGCTAATATAGGCTAATAAGCTTATAATTGGTTATTTCCTACAATAACCACCCCTAAAGCCTATAAATAGGACCCAAGGGTAAGGCATTCATTCACACTTTCCATGCCCTAAGTTTGCATAAGGCATCCTTATGTTCTTCTTCTCCCTTCCATTAAAATCCTCTTCTAGTTAGAGATTTAGGCGGTGAAACTCTGCTTCGATCCTCCGTGACGAAGTATAGACCGTTGTGGCGAATCCAAGGGCGAAGTTCCGAGATTACCGTGCCACGTACGCAAGCGTAAGTCTCAACTTCATTTATCGATCCTAACGTTGTTTTGACAGGATCCTTCACTTAGGAACCATACATTGCCTGACGATCGTGACACTACCAGGTGGCTTTTAGGTGTAAGTTCTGGGCATGTCATGCGGCCAGGGGCTGCGGCGGTGCGGCAGGTGGGACAGCAGGCACGCGCGGAGTAGTGGCTGCAGCAGGTGGCACAAGCTGTACGGGCGGCGCGTGCGATCTGCTCCCTGGCGAAGCAGTGGAGGCTGGTGAGGGAAGAGGCTACGGCAACAGGGTGGAGCAGTGGGGGCGCATGTTGAGGAAGGTGGACATGGGACGGAGTTTAAGGAAGAGGGTTTGACATGGGGTTGCCTCAGATCTGAAATTCAAATCTTATTTTACCTTCCATCTTCTCAATTTCAGATTTTTTTTATGTTGGTTTGATTTGAAGGTGGTTGAATTTTGATTTGGGTTTGATTTTAAGGTGGCTGAATTTTGATTTGGGTTTGATTTGAATGAATGATGTTGTTGTTTGTTTGTTGAATTTTTGGTGTTAGATTTAAATTGAGAAGTTGCAAGGAGTATGGAGGGGGTTGGATTGTTGTGAAGTTCCAGATGGTGGAGGAAGATGCTGCTAATGCTGCTAATGAAAATGGCCCTTTAATAGAACAGAGAGAGTATGCAATAGGTTTGAGATCCGAAGATTTTGGCTCTCATCTGCCAAAGGGAGGCGCTGAAGAGTGTGGGGTTATGGGTTTGATTAGGGTAGGTGGGTATGGTTAGGGTTAAAAGTAGTTAATTAGGGTTAAAAGTAACTAATTATGATATGGTAAAAAATTCTAAAAGCAAAGGCGCGCTCGCGTCGACGCGTAGAAGAAAAGAACATACGGACAAAAAACACTTGGACGACTAAAATAAAATACATGCACACACGAAAACAAACACGCCTAAAAATACAGGTCGTTACATTCTACCCACCTTAAGAAAAATTCCGTCCTCGGAATTCCTATCAACTAAGGAGAATGGAATAAATATGGATAACGCTCTCGCGTTTCATCTTTCTGCTCCTAGGTGGATTCTCCTAGCGAGCCATGACGCCACTTCACTCTCACGAGCTCGACGACCATGTTCCTGAGCGTCTTCTGACGTCGGTCTAAGATCTGCACTAGCTGTTTCTCATGTGTCAGGTCCGATCGTGCCGTAATCTTCGAGTAATCAATAGTATGCGAAGGGTCGCTGATGTAACGACGCAGCTGAGATACATGAAAAACATCATGTACTCCCTCCAATGAAGGCGGTAGTGCTAGAAGATAAGTTACCTCTCCAACTCGCTCTAGCACATCGAAAGGTCCACTGAATCTCAGACTAAGCTTACCTCACCTTCCAAAATGATTCACTCCTATTTCAGGAATATCTTTAGGAACACATGATCTCCTACCTTAAACTCCAAATGATGGCATTTAGCATCAGCCCAATGCTTGTACCGATCATGTGCGATATGAAGCTTGTCCCTGATATTACGCACTACATCCACAGCCTCTACTATCATCTCTGGTCCCAACAGCTCTCTATCACCATGCCATCCCAACTCAGCGGGGATCAACATTTCCTTTCATAAAGTAGCAAATGGTGTCATGCCAATGCTGACTTGGTAGCTGTTGTTGTAGGCGAACTCCATTAAATGCAAGTGATCCTCCCACGAACCTTTAAGGTCCAACATGCAAGCTTGCAACATGTCCTCCAATATCTGGATAGTACGCTCCGACTGTCCATCAGTCTACAGATGATATGCAGTGCTAAAACTCAGATGGATACCCAAATTCATCTGCAGACTCTTCCAGAATTGGGATGTGAATCTCAAATCTCAATCGGAGATGATACTCACGGAAACTCTATGCAATTGCACAATTTCCTGCACGATTATCGTTCATATTACAACATATACTAGGAAAAAGTTATAAAGGTATGAGAAAGATAATTACCTCCATATACTTCTTCACAAGTATCTACGTAGATTGTCATACTCGGAAGGGTATGAAATGCGCAGACTTGGTTAATCAGTCAATGATAACCCAAATCACGTCATTTTGCTTGGTGCTCCGAGGTAGTCCAGTTACGAAGTCTATGGTGATGTGCTGTCACTTCCAATCTAAAATCGGCAGGGGTTGAAGTAATCCAGCAATGCAATGATGTTCAGCCTTCATTTGCTAACACACAAGGCACTTGGCGACACTTCGAGCTATGCTCCTCTTCATACCATGCCACCAAAAATTCAGCCGATGGTCCCGGTACATCTTTGTACCGCTAGGATGAATGGAATAAAGGGAGCTATGAGCTTCATTCATCAGCTTATCTCTAATATCACCTGAAGGTACACAGATCCTACTGCCGTATCTCAGGGAACCATTCTCAAGAATGAGAAAATCTGTTCGAAGTCCAGCTTCAACTTGCCATCTGATCCTCTGCAGTTTCACATCTATTGACTACATAGCTTTGATCCGATTCACAATCGTCGACTGAATCTGCATATTTATCAACGATGATGTGACTCCAGGTAAAACAACATCTATAACCATCTTCTGCAGAGCTTGATGTAGCCTCCACTGAACTATAAGAGTTATGACTGCTGGAAGTCTACTCAAAGCGTCAGGCATGACATTAACCTTCCCTGGATGATACTGGAGGTCGATGTCGTAATTGGCTATCACCTCTAACCATCGGCGATGCCTCATATTCAACTCCTTCTGGGTGAAAATATATTTCAAACTTTTGTGATCAGTGAAGATTTTCACTTTCTCACTCAGTAAGAAATGTCTCCAAATCTGCAGGGCAAAGATAACAGCGACTAGCTCCAAGTCGTGAGTCGGATAATTCTTCTCATGAATCTTCAACTGTCGAGAAGCATATGCGACCACATGACCATGTTGGTGTATGACACATCCAAGGCCGTTGCCTGATGCATCACAGAAGATCTCAAATCCTCCAGTCCTATCTGGTATAGTCAGAACTGGTGCAGACGTCAGCCTTGCCTTCAATATCACAAGTCTGACCATATAAACTTGACATCCTTCCTTGTCAATCGAGTCATGGGCTCGGCTATCCTCGAGAAGTCTTTGAATCGACGGTAGTAACCCGCCAATCCTAGGAAACTCATGATGTCTGATGTCGACCGAGAGGTAAGCCAATTACTGACTAATGCAACCTTCTCGGGGTCGACAGAGATACCGTCGCCCGATACCATATGTCCAAGAAATGCAATTCGGTCTAGCCAAAATTTGCACTTACTGTGCTTGGCATACAACTGATGACGGTAAAGCGTCTCCAAAACAATCAGCAGATGCTCGACATGCTCTTCCTCGTTCTTTGAATAGACCAATATATCGTCGATGAATATCACTACGAATTTATCTAGAAGCTCGTAGAATATGATATTCATGATATTCATGAATACTACCAGGGCATTGGTCACACCGAATGGCATGACGACGAACTCGTAGTGTACATACTTGGTCCGGAAAGCCGTCTTGTGGATGTCTTCATTCTTGACCTTCACCTGATGGTATCCACTCCTGAGATCCAAATTCGAGATAACTCGTGATCCACCAAGTTGATTGAAGATGTCATCGATGCGAGGTAACGGGTACTTATTCTTCACAGTGACATTGTTCAGCTCCCGATAGTCCACGTACTTCCTTCTCGATCCGTCCTTCTTCTTGACCAACAGAACAGGTGCACCCCAGGGAGATACGCTGGGATGGATGAATCCTTCATGTAGCGGGTCGTCCAATTGCTTCCGTAGATCTTCAAGATGCCTTCGAGATCGGTTGAGTATTCGGCATAAGATCAATGTTGAATTCCAGAGCTAGGTCAGGCGATAATCCAGAAATATCCTACAGTACATCTTTGAAATCTCGAACCACTGCAGGCTTCTCAGGTTCGACTTGCCTAGATACGATGATCACTTCGTTCGGCTGGGTCCGAGCGAACAACTTCCACAAATGAATTCAAACATTGGATGGTCAGGAATCTCAAATACTACTTTCTTCTTGTAACAGACGAAAGTAGCATAGAATGTTCCTAACCAATCCATGCCGAGAATAGCATCAAAGTTGGATGTGTCTAGGACCATAAAATTTGCATAGAGCTCATGTCTACAAATCACGAAAGGACATAATTTGCATCCTAAGGAAACACTTACCACGCCACTCCCAATAGTGCTATTCCAACTGTTGGATGTAACAATCTAGGACTTCTTATTTAATGATAACAAACGTGTGTAAACGATTTGATGTGTGTGTTAAGTGTTTGCAGGAGTGTCGATCACGTAAATCTTCAAATAGATGACTTGGTCAATTTGATGGAGAAAGTGATATGCACATAGAAAATTGGAAGATGGAGAAATTGCCATTCACATCGCAATTAGACTTGGTCAAAGAGCTATACACATAGCAGTTCGAGAGATAAGGAGAGATCTATATTCATATCAATGGAGATTGATTCAAATCAATTAGTAGGATGAATCATATTCCAATTGGAGAGAGATGGAGACAAATTCAAAGTGCAATCTAATAGGGATTGGAACAAATCAATTTGGGATGAAATCAAATCTCCTTGGCCGCATCAAATCCTACCATAGCTAGGATTTCTCCCAAGCCGCAATACCCTAGCTATAATCTTATTTAAAACCTCTCCAAAGAGAGAGCAAAGTTACGGCAAAGGAAAAAACAAAGGAGAGCCATACACCAAAACAATTTGCAGCCAAACCCTAATTCATATCCTTCATGTCTCAAGCAACATCCTCCTTTACCTAAAGCTTCATCATCCAAAATTCTATAGCCGCAATATCCAAGCATACAAAGCCAAAAAGCCAATTGCCATAACTCTCAAGCTTTGTTGCCGTGTGTTGGAACTTGGTACTTTCCATCCTCTCTTCCATAAGGTTTTTGATGTGACAAATCAATATATTTCATGTTACTAACTCTATCTATGCAGATGTGCAGATATAAAGCTTATCTCATTAACATTTACGCATACGATCAAAGTACAAGGATTCTCTGCAAAAACAGTCTTGTTACTCAAATTACGTTTGAAAAACGTATCTACGGAATGATGTAATTTTTACTTTTTAGATAGCTTCAGGGCCTTGGTTATATCATATCATTCATCCCTAAGCTCATAATTACATCATCTTCCTAACCCATTTGATCCTAAGTCAAAATACCTATTTTTCAGAATTAGCCTACTAGGATTTTTCCTAGCCTACCAAAACAACTATATTTTCCTTGACTTTTGACTTGATACTTTCAAACAAGGATCTATCCGTTGTCTAGTCCACGTCACCAAAATTTTGTGACCATTTGTGATCGTTTCAAAATTAGCAGGCTACTAATTTTCCTAGCCTGCCAAGTCGTTTTTTGGACCGAAATTTTCCAGATCGGTTTCTGACCATTCTCCAACGTTCTTTACAGTTTCTGAACGTTGTGCAACGTCTCTTTTAGAGCCGTTCATAATTGTTTCTAAAAGCTATAAATGGAGGGGTACCCCCTCTCATTTTCCACACACTTTCCTCTTCTTTATTCTGATTTTGTTGAAAGCAAGCCATTGATTTTCTTAAGCAATTCAGCCATTAGTTGTTCTTTTCTTATTTGTAAGAAGAAATCATTAGATTTCTTTCTTCGTTTAAGAACGGAAGAACTTGGATTTTCAACATCATTTTGGAAAGTTGTTTGTGTTCATAATTGCAAGAAGAAATCGATTGATCTCTCTCTTTTTTTATAAACCAGAGAACTTCAAGTATTGTTCTTCATTACATATCTTATACATCTTGAAGTTTGTCTTTTAAACACCAATCCTTTGAATTTATTTTTGATATGCATAACAAGGCCATAGGTGTTTTTCTATTTCATTATTTAATAGGTTTGAATCTCTGTTTAGAGATTGTATAGAGTTTGGGACACGGGGAGTGTCGCCATTTTTGTAAGTTCGTGCTTGCGGGGCAAGTGATTATAGTGGATTGAAAATCTCTACGGGGAGTAGAGGACTGGAGTAGGATCAACAGGATCCGAACCAGGATAAATCTCTGTGTTTACGATTAGTTTAATTTTCTATACTTATCATCTTATTTCTGTCCCATCTTTGCAAATATAAGTAACGTTTTATTTGCAAAATTTTTTAAATACACTATTCACCCCCCTCTAGTGTATTGATCCATACAGGTTAAAATTACATCTGGTATCAGAGCAAGGTTAAGATGGCAAAACCAAGCATGAACGCTGTTCCACACAACTGCAACACAAATCAACATCCTGAAGGGCACTCTCAAGTTCGTCCTCCTATATTTGATGGTTCTAACTACTCATATTGGAAAATACGAATGGAGATTCATCTCCAAAGTATGCATTATGAGATTTGGGACATCATAGAGACATGATACACAAAGCCAACAGCTCCTGTTACTGATTGGACCGCCAACGACAAATCTGCAAAAACCAATAACTCAAAGGCCATGAATGCTTTATTCTGTGCCATGGATAAACATGAGTTTAATCGAGTATCTCAGGCCAAAAGTGCTAAGGAGATTTGGCATATACTCGATGTAACTCATGAAGGAACCAGTAAAGTGAAGGAAACTAAGATTTCCGTTTTGGTTCACAAATTTGAGTTATTCAAGATGAAGGACCAAGAGACAATTGGAGAAATGAACACCAGGTTTACTAATATTATAAATTCTTTAAATGCTCTTGGAAAGACTTACACTTCTCTTGAACAGGTTCGTAAGATTCTTAAAGCTTTAACTCCAATATGGCGTCCAAAGATAACTACTATTGAGGAAGCCAATGATCTTTCCACATTATCTATGGAAGATCTTATTGGTAACCTAATGGCCCATGAAGTTACACTACAAGATGAGAAAGAAGAATCAGATCAAAAGAAGAAAGTACTCGCCTTCAACACTACATCAGAAAATGAAGACTCAGATGATGATATGGCATTCTTTACCAAAAACTTCATAAAATTCTTTCAGAAAGGTAAGTATAATAATTTTAAATCTAAGAATACTGATTCTTCTCTCTGCTTTAATTGCAATAGGCCTGGACATATGAAGAAAGATTGTCCACTTCTCAAAGTAAAACTCAAAACTTCCAACAATAATGATCAATCCAGAAGAGAAAGGAAGTTTGACAAAATGAAGAAGGTATTTGCAGCAACATGGGATGATTCTTCAGATGATTCTTCAGGTAAGTTCTTTTAATAACGAAGAATTACTTGATGCATTAAAAGATCCCTATTCTCATTTCAAAAAATTGAATGGTCAACATAAATCTTTGGAACAGAATAATGATGATCTCCTTCTTAAATATCAAGAATTATCATCTTCTAAAAGCACTACACCAAATTCTATAAATATTAAGAATACTTCTTCTCAGGTTTTGGATCTTAGTAAAGAGAATGATCTTTTCAAAACTAAGAATCTAGAATTACAAACACAAATATCCGAAATGGATAAAAGTATTTCATTGCTAAAGATAAAATACGATGAGATGTTATCCAATGTTAATAAATTTAACAAAGGAAAGACAAATCTTGATTATTTGCTAAAAATTCAATATCCAGCAAATCATAGACAAGGATTGGGATATTCTCATAAGGATGCACCCAAACCTTGTAACATATCTTCATCTTGTGGAAAAACAATTTTTGTTAAACCACACAAGAAGAATCATGCATTTATTTACACGAAGAAAGTAAACATTCCTACTTCTTCTTCACAAAGAAATGCTACTAACATTTTAAAATCATCTCCTAGGAAACATACTACAGTTAGCATATGGGTTCCTAAGGATTCATGTTTAAAAGATAGAAATGATTACATCTCTCATTATATACATTCTATTGTTCATTCTAATGATTATATTAAAAATCCAAATTCCACTTGGGTTTGGCTTCCACAAATCTAATCCCAAGGACCCTCAAACAAGGGGCACCAATGCTTAATGTTTTATCTTTCAGGTACCTAAAAAGGAAAGATGGATTTTGGATAGTGGATGTTCAAAACATATGACAGGAAATGTCAATTTGCTTTCAACCGTTAAATATAAAGATGGAGGTACAGTTACCTTTGGTGACAACAACAAAGGAAAAATCATAGGCACCGGAACAGTTGGCAATACAAATCAACCTACCATTGAGAATGTTCTCCTGGTTGACGGTTTGAAACATAATTTGCTTTCCATTAGTCAGTTATGCCATAAAAATTACAAAATAGTATTTGAACAAAATGATTGCATTATTTATGATTCTGATATGTCATCTGTTTTATTCCGTGGTAAGCTAAGAATAACATTTATATCTTATGCATGTCTGTTATCATTCATAATCATTGTTTAATGGTTACATCTGATGATACACTTTTGTGGCATAAACGTTTTGGACACACTAATTTCAAAAATCTAGCACATATTTCAAAACACAAATTAGTAAATGGAATGCCAAATATTTCTTTGAAACACAAACTTTTCGGTGATGCTTGTCAACAAGGAAAAATGCACAAATCTTCTTTTAAATCAAAGGACGTTATCTCGACAAAGAGACCATTAGAACTTCTACACTTAGATTTGTTTGGTCCTTCAAGAGTAGCTTCTTTGAATAGAAGTAGATTTGCATTTGTCATTGTTGATGATTATTCAAGATACACTTGGGTTATATTCTTGCAAAACAAAGAATGATGCGTTTGAAGAATTTTCAATATTTTGTAAAAAGATACAAAAGATCAAATCCTCTAACATTGTCACTATTCGTAGTGATCATGGGGGAGAATTTGAAAATGAATCTTTTACCAAGTTTTGTAATGATAATGGCATTACACACAATTTTTCTTTTCCTCGTGCTCCTCCTCAGAATGGAGTAGTAGAAAGAAAAAATAGAACTTTACAAGAATGTGCAAGAACAATGCTTTGTGATAGTAAGTTACCAAAATATTTTTGGTCTGAAGCTGTCGCAATTGCTTGTTACATTATGAATAAAGTTCTTATTAGGCCATTGCTTAATAAAACTTGTTTTGAATTATTTTTTAATCGTGTTCCTCGTGTATCATATTTTAAAGTGTTTGGATGTAAATGTTTCATTCTTAATACTGAGGATGCACTTGATAAATTTGATTCAAAATCTGATGAAGGTATTTTTGTTGGATACTCAACACGTAGCAAAGCCTACAGAGTATATAACAAAAGAACTTCAACAGTTGAAGAATCACTACATGTTACATTTGATGAGAACCCCTCATCTAATTCTCCCATCATAGATGATGAAGAGAATATATTACCTTTATCTAATTCTTTAGATAATATTAAACTTGATGAAATTGATGCTACTAAACCTTCTGTTGAGTCTATTTTTGATAATACAGATCTTCCTAAGGCATTTGCACAAGTTCCAAATCATCCATCAGAGTTAATCATTGGAGATATTACAGATGGAGTTAGAACTCGTCTTCAAATAGAACAAATGGCGCATTGTGCTTTCCTTTCAACCATTGAACCAAAGAACATCAAGGATGCATGTGAAGACAGTTCATGGATTATCGCTATGCAGGAAGAACTAAATCAATTTCAACGAAATGATGTTTAGGAATTAGTTCCCAGACCAACAGATCATTCAACTATTGGTACCAAGTGGGTATTCAAAAATAAATTAGATGAATCTGGTCAGGTAATTAGAAACAAGGCACGATTGGTTGCACAAGGTTATAATCAAGAAGAAGGTACTGATTATGATGAAACCTATGCACCAGTTGCACGTCTTGAGTCTATTAGAATGTTATTATCATTTGCATGTTTTAAAGATTTTAAGTTATTTCAAATGGATGTCAAAAGTGCTTTTTAAATGGTTTTCTCAAAGAAGAAGTTTATGTTAAACAACCTCCTGGTTTTATTCATGAAAATTTAGAAAATCATGTTTTCAAATTGAAGAAAGCTTTATATGGTCTCAAACAAGCACCTCGTGCTTGGTATGAAAGACTCAAAAATTATCTTTTAAATTCTGGTTATTCTATTAGTAAAATAGATTCCACTTTATTTATTAAAAACATTAAATATGACATAATCATTATTCAAATATACGTTGATGATATTATTTTTTGTTCTACTAATGAATCTCTTTGTCAAGATTTTTCTAAGATTATGCAGAAAGAATTTGAAATGAGTAACATGGGGGAACTCAATTACTTCCTCGGTCTTCAAATCAAACAAATGAAGGAAGGAATCTTCATTCACCAAAGCAAGTATTCTAAAGAACTCATCAAGCGTTTTGGTTTAGAAAGCTCTGCAGAAAAACGTACTCCAATGAGTACATCTACTTCTCTCGACAAAGATTTAAATGGTAAGAGTGTTGATCAACGTCTTTACAGAGGTATGATTGGCTCTTTACTCTATTTAACTGCTAGTAGACCAGACATTATGTTTTCAGTATGTTTATGTGCACGTTTTCAGGCAGATCCTAAAATTTCACATCTAACTGCCGTAAAAAGGATTATTAGATATGTTAAGCACACTTCTGATTTTGGTTTATTTTATCCCAAGTCAAGCACATTTGATTTATTATCGTATAGTGATGCAGATTTTGCTGGTTGCAAATCAGATCGTAAAAGTACCAGTGGTACATGCCACTTTTTAGGTCATGATTTAGTTTCTTAGTTTAGCAAGAAGCAAAACTCTGTTTCATTATCTACAACCGAGGCAAAATATATTGCCGCCAGTTTAGCATGTGCTCAAATTTTATGGATGAAACAAACTATTACAGACTATGGTATTGATTGCTTTACTTGCCATATTGTGTGTGATCATACTAGTGCTATTAATCTTTCTAAAAATCATGTGCATCATTCTCGTACAAAACATATTGATGTACATCATCATTTTCTAGATGATCATGTTCAGAAAGGAGATATAGTTCTTAAATTTATTGATACTGAACATCAGACTGCTGATATTTTGACTAAACCTTTGAAGGAAGAGACTTTTATTAAGCTTCGTAGGAATTTAGTGATTATTAGTGAATCGGACTTATGACACATTCTTATTTTTATTTTGAGATTTTTTTTCAAAAATTTTCAAAATTTTTGGCTATTTTTTAAAATTGATCGACCAATTCACCAATATTGGTCGCCAATTGTTGATTTTTTATTATTATTTCTGTAACTGCTTCGTCTTCCCGCTTCTTTTCGTTAACCATTTCCTCCACTTTTTTGTTCCTAAACTGAACCCATCCGTTCATATTTCAAATTTGTATTTTTTTCAGTTTTCCCAACTGCAAAAAAATATCTGTTTGCAAATGTCCTGTCGTTTGCAAAAATATCTGTTCCCACCAAAAATTCTATCACAACTTCCTATAACTACTTTTTTATTTATTTAAATCATCTCACTTCATGAGGAAACAATCCCCTCATTTCATTTCCCAAGGCCCCGTCCTTTCTTCCCCACATCCACAGACCCGCTCCTTTCTCAATCAATCATTTTTTTATGTTGGTTGCTACTAGTCCTTTGCTTTTGTGATGTTCTGTTCTCTGTTAATTATTTTTGTTGTCTATTTGTTCTATTTTTGGGTTATGTTCTGTGGACTTTGCCTTGGATTTCTAACCAACTAGTGTTGTCTTGTCCTTATGTTACAAACTAGTGTTGTCTTGTCCTTAACTAGTGTTGTCTTGTCCTGATGATGCCAACTAGATTCTGTGGTTATAAATTTGTAATACCAATACTTATTCCTTATGTAACAAACTCCACTATCTTACTCAATCCAGGTGATTTCATTATGAGTGTTGTCTGCAAACATTTTTTTAAAACTAATTAAAATCATTTCTGTCTGTTGTTATTTGAATCACAAGTAATTCTGCATTTATTACCTCTAGGCATGCTGTCAAAATTACTTTACTTGTTTGATATTTTATGCCATACTATGTGTAGCAATTTCAATTTGTACACAAGCGCATCAGCATCAAATTTTTTCAGTACGGCATTTAGCAAAAATAGTAACAGACATGTCGTTTTTTTGTCTAACTGATATGTCCTTTATATTTTTTATTTGCACTGTTCCAATGAGGTACGTGGCTATGTATAAACCTCACTCCTTGATGGTACAAGACATAAACTTGGCTCTTGTTGCTTTGTTCTGTACCTTTCATTATTTTACAGGCCTACCTATTCTTCATTTTAAGTGGCCTTCCCACTAATTATTTTTTAATGGTTTGCCAATTCATTGTTTTTAATGGCCTGCTCACTTATTCGGCCTTCACACTGTATTTTCGTACAACTATTTTCAGCCAATATACTCTTTTTGGCCTCCAACTCATTTTTCCACCAATGACCCACTTTTGTTCATTATTTACGATTATATACTCCTTATTTTGCCGCTAATTATATTTCTCTCCCATTTTTACCTTATTTTTATTATTATTAACCACTCTAATTTTTTCCTCTTTTTGTGGATGACAAAGGGGGAGAATTATGGCATATATTCAGGGGGAACATATATTCAGGGGGAGTAATAAACTCATTAAAATTAACTTACATTTAATTCATTAATTTTGTTAAACGCATATTTCATATTAAATTGTTTGTCACCATCAAAAAGGGGGAGAATGTTGGAACTTGGTATTTTCCATCCTCTCTTCCATGAGGTTTTTGATGTGACAAATCAATATATTTCATGTTACTAACTCTATCTATGCAGATATGCAGATATAAAGCTTATCTCATTAACATTTACGCATATGATCAAAGTACAAGGATTCTCTGCAAAAACAGTTTTGTTACTCAAATTAAGTTTGAAAAACGTATCTACAGAATGATGTAATTTTTACTTTTTAGATAGCTTCAGGGCCTTGGTTATATCATATCATTCATCCCTAAGCTCATAATTACATCAACGTCCTAACCTATTTGATCCTAAGTCAAAATTCCTATTTTTCAGAATTAGCCTACTAGGATTTTTCCTAGCCTACCAAAACAACAATATTTTCCTTGACTTTTGACTGGAAACTTTCAGACAAGGATCTATCCGTTGTCTAGTCCACGTCACCAAAATTTTGTGACCGTTTGTGATCGTTTCAAAATTAGCAGGCTACTAATTTTCCTAGATTGCCAAGTCGTTTTTTGGACCGAAATTTTCCAGATCGGTTTCTGACCGTTCTCTAACGTTCCTTACAGTTTCTGAACGTTGTGCAACATCTCTTTTAGAGCTGTTCATAACCGTTTCTAAAAGCTATAAAAGGAGGGGTACCCCCCCTCTCATTTACCACACACTTTCCTCTTCTTTATTCTGATTTTGTTGAAAGCAAGCCATTGATTTTCTTAAGCAATTCAGCCATTAGTTGTTCTTTTCTTATTTGTAAGAAGAAATCATTAGATTTCTTTCCTCGTTTAAGAACGGAAGAACTTGGATTTTCAACATCATTTTGGAAAGTTGTTTGTGTTCATAATTGCAAGAAGAAATCGATCGATCTCTCTCTTCTTTTATGAACTAGAGAACTTCAAGTATTGTTCTTCATTACATGTATTATACATCTTGAAGTTCGTCTTTTAAACACCAATCCTTTGAATTCATTTTTGATATTCATAACAAGGCCATGGGTGTTTTTCTATTTCATTATTTAACAGGTTTAAATCTCTGTTTAGAGATTGTACAAAGTTTGAGACATGGGGAATGTCGCCATTTTTGTAAGTTCGTGCTTGCGGGGCAAGTGATTATAGTGGATTGAAAATCTCTACGTGGAGTTGAGGACTGGAGTAGGATCAACAGGATCCGAACCAGGATAAATCTCTGTGTTTGCGATTGGTTTAATTTTATATACTTATCATCTTATTTCTGTCCCATCTTTGCAAATATAAGTTACGTTTTATTTGCAAATTTTTTTTAATACACTATTCACCCCCCTCTAGTGTATTGATCCATACAAGTTAAAATTACACCGTGGTCCACCATTGCCATAAGCTTTGGGAGCCATCAACAAGGAGGAACTCATGAATCTAATGGTTGCCGCCCCATCAAGCATCAGCCCCAAAGTCTACTTGCCCAAGCTCCATTGCCGAAAGTTAGCAAAGCACTCCTCCTCCTATATTGCGCATCCTTGCAAGTATCAAGCCAAGCAAAGGTCCTTTGCCAAGGCCTCAACATCCAAGAGGGGATACACTTCTTTATTGCGCAATAAGCATCTCCAAGGAAACTCCGCAATGCACCAAGGCCAAAGAAGTAAGGATCATCCATCTACTATATGCACAAAATACAAGGGAGAGCTCAAGGCCGCAACTTTTTCAAGTGGTGATCTTCTCTAGGCCGCAAGTTTCAAGGAGGTTACCGCAACTTGAGTTGCTGACGTGAGATCAGAGACGACATCATGTCAGATACGATCTGACCCGAGTTGATTGACGAAGACGATGACGGCTACACAAACTGAGACTTTCTAAACTCTCTTATTATTATTTTATGTAGTAGTGTATTGATCTTCCTATGGGAAACTTTACCATTGCTAAGTTTTGGGGTCTTGTCTAGTTGGTCTAGACAAGAGGGCTTGGCTATTTGGGACTAGCCAATAGAAAGCTTTTACTAGGATTAATCTTGTTGAACACATGTGTTGTGGGAATAATGAGAGCCTGGCAAGTGTAGAGACGTAGAGAGGTGCTCTAGTCGTGCTCTAGCTTGTGGTTGTACCAGTTACATTATTAATACTAGTATCTACTTTGGGGCTGGACGTAGGTCGTTGGGACAACTGAACCAAGGTAAATCTGATGTGCATCTGTATTTGCTTATTATTTACTCTGCATGTGCTTATAACTGTGTGTGATTGTTCGTGGGTTGCACGAATATTTTTATTAGCCTATTCACCCCGCCTAGGCTATGATCCAGATCCAACAAGTGGTATCAGAGCCAGTTTAGAGGATCTAGCCTAGATTTATTTAGATGACCATGAATATGATTCTGCTTTTGCAGAAGATCAGTCTATAGTCCGTCCCCCTAAATTTAATGGAGTTGATTTTGGATATTCGAAGGCTAGGATGAAAATCTATCTAGTGTTTGTTGATTATGATGTGTGGGATATTGTTGAAAATGGTTATAATCCACCTACTAATAAAATTGAAGACACCATAATGATTAAGCCTAAAGATAAATGGGATGCCTCTGATACAAAGCTTTATTCTTTAAATGGTAAAGCTATGAATGCGCTTATATGCTATTTTGATAAATCTGAATTTAACCGTCGCTCACATTGTTTAACTGAGCAGGAAATATGGCATATGCTGGAGGTGATGCATGAGGGAACGTCACAGGTGAAGGAGTCTAGGCTTGCCCTGCTGAGCACAGAGCACGAGAGCTTCCGTACACTTCCATCAGAATCCATTTCAGCGATGTTTGTGAGGTTCACCGACATCGTTTACAAGTCTAGCTCCCTCGGTAAGCCATACTCTGCCTTGAACAGGTGAGAAAAATCATAAGGGCGTTGCCAAGCTCGTTCAGGCCTAAAGTCACTGCCATCCAAGAAGCCAAAGATCTATCATAGATGTGGGTGGAGGACTTGATAGGTAATTTAATGTCCCACGAGCTTGAGTTGCAGAATATAGAGGCTAGAGAGAAACCAGAGGCGAAAGAAAAAGAAGAAAAACCACTAGCTCTTCAAGATAGAGATACTGATGAAGATGAAGATGAGAACATAGCGCGAATGGTCAAATATTTCAGAAACTTCATCAATACCAAGCAAGGAAGAGCAGAAATAGAACCCAATTTTAATTGTTCTAATAACTCTAATTCTGCTAAAAATTCATCTGATCGGATTATTACTCAAAAAGTTATGTGTTATAAATGTAGGAACAGAGGACACTTGATGAGAAACTGCCCACAAGAAACGGCTAATGTTGCAGACAAGAAAGGAAAATTCATGGTGAGAACGTGTGACATGGATAGCGAAGATGAGGATGAGGAGCATGAAGTTGGTATCAATCTTGCTCTGATGGAAAAACACGATGAGGTATTTCATGTACTAAAGCTGAACTTCTTATTATCTGTAAAGAGATGCAAGATAAAATGGTAGAGCTAGAATCTATCGCAGATGACTATAGAGATAGTAACTTTGAATTGCAACAAGAAAATTATGGTTTCTTTAAAGAAATTGAAAGCCTGAAAGAAGAACTTGTTGCATGTAACGCTACTATTAATTTGCTGAAAAAGGGGAAAACTCACATGCCTGAAAATACTGATGCCTCTCTTGCCCATCTTTGATAAATGAGATTAGCATGCATAAGCAAGATCTGATTAAACTTAAAACTGAAAATGAATTGCTTACTAAAAAGATTAGCATGCTAAATCATGATCTTAAAGAGAAAATGATTGCTTTTGTAAAGAAAGAAGAGGAAAACAAGAGAGCTTTCATTTGTAAATGCACTTTGATTGTGAATGAGAATTCTATCTTGAAATCCAAAATCACCAATCTAGAATTGTCATTAAAGAGATTTTTCATAGGAAAACATATTTTGAATATTATTCTTGGAAATCAATTATATGGCAATAATCGACGTGGACTTGGATTTAATTCTAAAATTGTTGAAAAGCCTAAGTATAAGAAATTTCATAATGTTCCTACCATTGCTAAAAATGTTTATGCAAAGTGTTTTACTTGTGATAGTGTTGGTCATACTTCATATCATTGCAAATATAAGAACACCAATATTAAATTCAAACAAGTATGGGTTCCTAAATCTTTGATGACTAATGTGAGTGGACCTTGTTGGATTCCAAGATCACACAAAACATCTACCGTGTAGGTAAGATAGAAATTTGGCAAGGTGCTACGGATTGATTGTTTCATTATTTAGCTCCTTAGCTAAACGACGACGCGAAGGTATATCTTTTCTTTGAACTTAATGCATATCTTCATAGCATGTTTTTATCAGTATTTTTGTGTGCTTGACTTTTTATTTTGTGTGCTAGTTTGCTTGTTTTAGTTCTCTTTATAAAACAAAAATAAAAAAAATAAAAACACACAAAAAGCGAAAAAAATGTGCTTAATGTATATTTTTTCCTTTTGCATCATTCAAGTAATATTAATGAATGATAACTCATATCCTTGTACAAATAATTGTATTATTGTTATAGCTACATGCTCATGTTAGCATCTCTAAATAGCAATGACATGTTAAATGAATTGAGTAACATGATTTCTACACCTACACTTTCACTTCCATTAGTATTGAATATTGTTGCACAATTGGAGATTCTTTTATGAAAAATTGGAAAGTGAATGTAGGCAACTGAAAAATCTAAGGGATATGATGTGTATTTGCCATGGATAAAATTGAGCACAAAATAATTAAATATGAAAAAGAAATACATGAATATAGCTCCGTATGAAAAATGGATACAATTCATGACAATAACACTACCCACGAGTATTCACATATGCTTTATGGGTAATCTTTAGCGTTGGTGTTGTACTCGTTAAGCAATGCCACCCCCACATCTAAGAGTCATTATAGGCTATGTTTTTGAGATGTGGTGTCTTGACCTAATTTTTTAATGAAATGGAGAAATTCAATCCTAGATGATTTAATGTTTAATGTAAAAGTGGATTGGTTTTGGTTATATTTCTAAAGAGTTTCTCCCTTTGTGCCTCAACTATTTAATCATCACACTTACACGATGGTGTAGAAGTCTTGTTATGATTTTCATTGAATTTGGATTGCCTATTATATGAATGACTACATGCAATTGTTGGATGTAATTTTTAATGCTCTATTTTTGCATGTGGTATGTAATTGGACTTCATTGTACACTTTTGATGATAACAAAAGGGGGAGAAATATTTGGGAAAGATTTGTGATATATGTGCTTATTGAATATCTTAATAATGAATACATGAAATATTGGTTCTAGGGGAGAAGCATGAAAATAGGGGGGAGCAAGCTAGAAACATTATTTATACATTGTTGCATGCTTGTATGCTTGAACATCATTGTCTTAATTGTGTGCATACATCCTCCATCACACTTCACACACACATATCACGATGATATCATTTGAATCATAATGGCTCAAATCTTGAATTGGTTTGTCATCTCAAAAGGGGGATATTGTTGGATGCAACGATCTAGGACTTATTGTTTGATGATAACAAACGTGTGTGAACAATTTGATGTGTGTGTTAAGTGTTTGCAAGAGTGGCGATCACGTAAATCTCCAAATAGATGACTTGGTTAATTTGATGGAGAAAGTGCCATGCACATAGCAAATTGGAAGATGAAGAAATTGACATTCACATAGAAATTGGACTTGGTCAAAGAGCTATACACATACCAATTGGGGAGATAAGGAGAGATCTATATTCATATCAATGGAGATTGATTTAAATCAATTAGTGAGGTGAATCCTATTCCAATATGGAGAGAGATGGGGACAAATTCAGAGTGCAATCTAATGGGGATTGGAACAAATCAATTTGGGATGAAATCAAATCTCCTTGGCCGCACCAAATCCTACCATAGTTAGGATTTCTCCCCTGCCGTAATACCCTAGTTATAATCCTATTTAAACCCTCTCCAAAGAGCGAGCAAAGTTGCGACAAAGGAAAAAACAAAGGAGAGCCATATACCAAAACAATTTGCAGCCAAAACCATAATTCCTATCCTTCATGCCGCAAGCAACATCCTCCTTTTCCCAAATCTTCATCATCCTAAAATCTATAGCCGCAATATCCAAGCACACAAAGCCAAAAAGCCAATTGCCATAACCCTCAAGCTTTGTTGTCGTAGACCACCATTGCCACAAGCTTTGGAAGCCATCAACAAGGAGGAACTCATGCATCTAAGGGTTGCCGCACCATCAAGCATCAGCTCCAAATCCTACTTGCCCAAGCTCCATTGCCAAAAGCTAGCCAAGCACTCCTCCTCCTATATTGCGCATCCTTGCAAGTATCAAGCCAAGCAAAGCTCCTTTGCCAAGGCCGCAACATCCAAGAGGGGATACACTTCTTCATTGCACAATAAGCATCTCCAAGGGAACTCCTCATTGCACCAAGGCCAAAGAAGCAAGGACCATCCATCTACTATTTGCGCAACATACAAGGGAGAGCTCAAGGCCGCAAGTTTTTCAAGTGGGGATCTTCTCTAGGCCGTAAGTTTCAAGGAGGTTACCGCAACTTGAGTGGCTGACGTGAGATCAAATACGCATTCTGTCAGATACGATACGATCTGACCCGAGCTGATTGACGAAGACGATGACAGCTACACAAACTGAGACTTTCTAAACTCTCTTATTATTATTTTGTGTAGTAGTGTCTTGATCTTCGTAGGGGAAACTTTACCATTTATATGTTTTGGGGTCTTGTCTAGTTGGTCTAGACAAGAGGGCTTGGCTATTTGGGACTAGCCAATAGAAAGCTTTTACTAGGATTAATCTTGTTGAACACATGGGTTGTGGGGGTAATGAGAGCCTAGCGAGTGTAGAGACGTAGAGAGTTGCTCTAGTCGTGCTTTAGCTTGTGGTTGTACCTGTTACATTATTAATACTAGTATATGCTTTGGGGGCTGGACGTAGGTTGTTGGGATGACTGAACCAGGGTAAATCTGATGTGCATCTGTGTTTGCTTATTATTTACTCTGCCTGTGCTTATAACTGCGTGTGATTGTTCGTGGGTTGCACGAATATTTTTATAGCATATTCACCCTACCCCCAGGCTACAATCCAGATCCGACACCAACTTTTGGGAAGTGGGTATGTGGGAATCGAATGTTTGACCATGAATCTCCAGGATAAGATACAAAATGAAGCTCCGAAATCAAATACAGTCAGAGCTGGGTGGGAAGCCACTAAGATGACACCTAAGAAGATAATAACTAAATCTTAGCAAGGGTGTCTAACTAACAAGCATGAAAATGAAATACAAGATCTAGATGTTACATGTAATCACTTCATCCTCAGCCTCAGCTTCTGCAGATGTCATAATGAATGCCTGATGCTTCGGCTGATTGGCCTGCTGAAAGGCTCGGTTCTGCGAAACCAGAGGCGGTCCATGCTGAACAGGTACAGGGGCACCTCGCTGAACTGGTCCAGGCACTCCTCGCTGAATAGGTCCAGGTACTCTAGCTGGTGCTTGAAGATCCTTGCCATGGGGGCAGTCTCTCGTAGAATGATCGGATGCTCTGCAGATCAGACATTGGTTCAGCATTCTCCTACAATCCTTCTTCTGATGTTCGCTCTTGTCATAAATGAAACATGTCAGTTGAGCTCGGTCGATATGAGCAGCTGGCCTCTTGAACTATATGGTCTGGGGAGGTCAAAAATTGCCCTTGGGCACAAACCTAGGTGGCTCCATGGGACGCTTGCTTCATCCCGCTTGAAATCCCACTGGGAATCTTGCCACAACTTCATGGCTCCGTGCAGCATCCAAAACGTTCTGGATGGTCGTTAGTTTCATCGAGGTCATTGAGGCTTGAATTTTACGATTCAGGCCTTGGCAAAACTGAAAGGCACAGTCTTCTGGGTCCTCAACCATATGGGGTGCGAAGCGTCTGAGCATCGCAAACTCGGCCTTATACTCGTCAACAGTCCTATCTCCTTGGACCAGATTGACGAAGCACTGTTGAAATTCTCTTTTGGCTGTCTTGGAACAATACTTGACGTTGAATCTTTCCCGAAACATGCCCCAAGAGATGGGTTGACCAAACGCCTTTCTCCTGGTTGCCACCAGCTCCTAGCACTTTCAGTCAGTTGGAGCATCGCGACATCGACCCATCCTCAGTGAGGGATACGAGCAGCATTCAGCTTGTCCTCAGTCCCTTGGACCCATTCTTCATCATCCAGAGGCCTTTCTTTTCCAGAAAAGCTCTCAGGTTGCAACTCATGGAACTGCTTAACTCCTGGTTTAGCTCGAGGGGGTGGTGGTGCAATCTGAGCAGGTATCTGTCACTGTCAAATCAGCTATTGTTGGATCTCCAACATCCCCTTCATGACTCCAAGGAGTTCATTCATGACGACACCTCCATTAACTGCAGTTCCATTCCCATTCCTGGTGTTGTGTCCATATGTCATGCTGAGACAAGAAACTCGGTTAAATTTTGTATATGAGATAAATCTAGACGTTTGGCTAATGATAGTATTTCTATTGTCATGAAGTTTTGCATAATGCACGGACCTGCATTGGCCACCAAAAACCCGGTCACGTCCCGCTTTCCATTATACTTGGGAGCGAGGACACGAGCGGGTCCGCATGGGCTAGAGCGGTGAATCTCAAACCCAATAAGCGTTTGTGAATAAACCCATACGTAGGACCTTGCATGCATTTCAGAAACAACATAAATAACTATGAATTCAAAGTCAACATCCAGAAAGAGTACACAAAAGTACTAAGGCGCCAAGCATGGCCGACAACAGAGTTCTATAAAGAGGACACACACCCTACTAAAGTGCAGTAAAATAAATCCTAAGCAGCGACAGGTAAAGCTCAACAACTAGCTAGTCCTCAGTGGGGAGAACTTCTGGATCGGCGTACTCCTGGTCTAGTGGGTCAATGACGTGCGTTTATATTTCATATATTTACGCACGTTTTCTTCCGTGTTTTTCCGTATTTTACCGCCGTCTTTTATTCGTTTTCTTGTGTTTTCTTGTTTTCTTTCACTTTTCCGTGTTTTCCGTGTTTTGCAGGAGTTTGCTGGCATTTGGGACACAAAACGATGATATCATGTGTCCCCGGAGCAACGGGAGGAGTCACGCATGATCCAGGGGGTCAAACGACGAAGATTGCATCTTTCAGCCCCTCACCCGGTCGGTTGGTCATCTCCAACCGATCGGGTGATGCACGCGTGCACCACCCGGGCGCAGCTTGGAGCTCACGAGAAGTCACCCGGTCGGTTCAGTGACCGGGTCAAAAGCTCAAAGTCTCTGGAATTCGGAGCTGAATTGCCAACCGATCGGGTGACCTTCACCCGATCAGTTCACTTGTAACTGAATTTCAACAGCCGAGACACGAAGTTCCAACCGGTCTCCTCACCCGGTCCGCACCAAGATCCAACCGACCTCATCCAAGATCCAACCGACCGGTTCATCCTGACCGGGTGAAACCCCGCATTGCGCTGTAATTTTATGGAGCGGCTCACCCGACCGGTTGACTTGTCAACCGATCGGGTGATGTCGTTTTCTATAAATAGAACCCTTGGTTTCCCAGATTCGGGAGTTGGTTATTTTTTGCTGTTTTCTTCATTTTGTGACGGCTATAATTTTCCAGTCTTTGTAAGTTTTCGGATCTTTGTAAAACTTTAGTATTATCTTAATCTCTTTACTACCATCGCATTGCTATAGTCTGATTATGATTTTGACGGTCCATTTTCATTTAGATCGCTTTTTAATGAATATTTGTGAGTAGTTCCCAAATCTGGGATTTTGGCGGAAACCCCTTCGGGGGCTCTTCCCGATGCGTCCATAGGGTTAGGAAATCGATAGGGATTAGGAATCTAATGGTTACGTGGGGTGTTTTATTGTCATCGGCGGGAAAAAGACCGCCTTTGACCGTTGGACCAAGGGGGAATAAACTTGGCGGTTGACTCCCTAGACATAGCTCACACCCTTAGCGTAGACGCCGAATCCTAGCGCGCAGGAGCGGCAGGATGAGACGTTGTGAGCTATCGTTGTGAGCTTAGTGCTCTCGGAGTCGATCAGTGTCAATGGACACGGGAGTGCCCACTGATCGAACCCGAGAAGTCCGGCGTATCATCCTGGGCACCGACCGGAATATCGGGCCCATGGGATGCCGGTACCACTTTCAGAGGCAACGTCTCACCTTTAGACCCTAATTCCGATCGCCATCCTATCCGTAGGCCGTATCGGCGAGAGTCGCTCGTTGGGGTCGAAACCAGAGTCCCGGGTTTTTTCCTTCATATTGTCTACACCTTGCATTCCTTTACCATGACAACCCATCATTCGATCTAGGCTAGCTCGCCCATGGGGTGATTTTGATCCTCTTTGACACAAGCACATCCTCGCCTCCCTGAGTTCGACCCCCAAGCCACACTACAACACCGTGCGCTTGCGGTTACAAATATTTAAATCTCCTTGCCCCCGTTCGCATCATTGCACACCATCCGGTGCGCAAGAGCCGCGCCCGACGAGGGCCCGGTCAAGTTTATGGCGCCGTTACCGGGGAGCCCTTCATGTCAAGAAGCGAAGAAGATGTCGGGCAAATTTTGGAAAATATGGCATCCAACAATGAACGATGGTGTGACGAGAGAGCCACACCAAGATCTGGGGGAATCCATAGAGTCGAAGACGTCGACAAATTGTCGAGCAAGTTTGACTTGCTGTCAACCCAGATCTCCGCATTGATGGTAGGCACAGGTGGCGCCGGTACACAACAGATTGCTGCGATGGAATCTGAAGTTTTTGGAGAGTTCGACGGTGGTGACATCTCACCACCGTTGGATCAGGCGAGCGCATTATTTTACAATCCTACGGGGAATGTGCCATTTCCACCACAGACCAACTCAAACCTGGCCTACTCTCCCAACAACCGGAATCATTCGAACCTTAGTTACCGGGCGCCTTATCAACAGCCGGCTCAGCAACAACAGCAGATATATCAGCCGGCTAGGCCCCATCAGCAGTTTCAGCAGCAGCAATTTCAGCAGCAACAACCTCCACAACAGTACCAGCAGTACACTCCTAGGAATCAACAGCCCATCCAGCAGCAATATGGTCAACAAAGGGCCGTCTCTCCGGTTGAGTCCCTCTTGACTCAATACATAGCCAACCAGGAGAAGATCAATCTGAAGCTGGAGATTGGACAAAGAGTTCTCACTGATCAGGTGACCCAGCTGGGGTTGCAAGTGACAAACCTTCAGAGACCGCAGAATCTTTTATCGCCACAGCCTGAGGTGAACCCTAGGGGGGTAAATCAGACCTTGGCGCTCACACATGAACACGAAAACGTGTCCGCCATCGTCTTGAGGAGCGGGACACAAATTCCTACTAGAGGGCCACCCAGGGAACCGGAAGCACCACTGACTGTTGAGCGGCCAATTGAAAAAGCTAATGACGACGGTGCCCCGTCGCCAAAAATTGTGGTTCCAGAGGGACCCCCCAAAGAAGAGAAGAAGAAAGAAGAAGGGAGTTTGAGGGTATTCAAGCCCGTTGTACCTTTCCCACAACGGCTCGCCAAAGCCAAAATCGATGAGAAGTATGGCAAATTCTTTGCCATGGTGAAATATATGAGCTTACAAATCCCCTTCCTCGAGGCCATCGAGACAATCCCCTCATATGCCAAATTTCTGAAAGACTTGGTGACACGGGGATCTAGAAAAGAGAAGGTCGTGTTAACGGCGGAGTGCAGCGCACTAATTCAGCGCGCAAATCCGCCCAAGCTCAAGGACCCCGGAAGTTTCTCCATCCCTTGCTCTATTGGAGAAGTGCAAATCCAGAGGGTGCTCGTCGATCTAGGAGCGAGCGTCAGCTTAATGCCCCTATCGATGTACAAGAGAATAGGGATGGGAGACTTAGAGCCCACCGGCATGACATTGCAACTTGCTGACCGTTCGGTCAAGTATCCGGTGGGAGTGGTGGACGACCTCCCCGTCGATGTGAAAGGAGTACAAGTACCGGTTGATTTTGTGGTGATGGACATGCCGGAAGACAAGCATACCCCAATTATTCTTGGACGACCCTTTATGGCAACCGCCGGAGTTTTGATAGACGTGAAGAATGGGAAGCTTTCCCACAATGTGGACCAAAAAAGAGTCGAATTTGACTTAGGCTTGTCGATGAAGCATCCTAATCCCCCGGACGATCCGAGTATCAGTATGCTGGAGAATGAAGAAGATAGAGCTGTTGAAACAAGTGCCTGATAGAGCTGTTGAAACACGTGCCTGGGAAGTGCTCTCAAGGAATCCCCCTGATAGCTTGGGGGACCTTGGAGAACAAGTCGGCTCCCCAAAGAACGAAGTTGCTAAGGAGGCAGTCGCGCGACTTGTGATCCCTCCCGGATTCCCTAAGTCTCCTCCCACGAGGAGAAAAGGAAAAGAACCCATGGACCTCACCGATGATGAGGTTCGGATCCTTAAAAAATGGCGGTAGACGCCAATTTAAGGGAGAAGCCCCCAGATCCTGTAGACAAGGGGAGGGTAGTCGAGCAAATCTTTTTACAGCCGCCGACTACACCAATAGCCACAACCTCTGGAGCTGAAGAGATGCCGGAATTTGGGCATCACCCGTATCGCCCACCATGAACATCATCAACGGGCGTTGAGCTAAACGACGTTAAACAAAAGCGCTTCATGGGAAGCAACCCATGTTCTAAACTTTTACTCCTGTTTTAGGACTTTTTCTTAACTTTATTTTATCTATTTTTATAAATAAATCCAGCCGAAACAACTTCCATGAAGGAACTTAGGCGATTTTTGGGTTTTTGCAGAAAACAAGGCCTCAACCGATCGGGTGATAACTCACCCGATCAGTTGGGATGTATCAGCTTACGGCCGTGTCTGTCGCCAAATGAACCGATCGGGTGAAGAAAGATGGGACCGGGTGAGCAGACCGGGTGACCTGTGGAAACTCTCGGGAAAATTTCAGAATTTGTCAACCGACCGGGTGACAATGTGCGAGACCGGTTGAGGGACCGGGTGAAAAACTCTTAGTTCTCAGGAAAATGTGTGGAGCGGCGAACTGATTGATTGAGTTATCAACCGATCGGGTCGCCTGAAGCAACTCTTCAGCCAAACTTTTCGACCACGAAGTCAACCGATCGGGTGACAACTCACCCGACCGGGTCGACTTAAATCCCTATAAATGGCCGCCCCCGCCCGTTCGTTCCGCCCTCGCAGATTTCGAAATTCCTATCGACGGTTCGCCTTCTCCTCTTGCGCCTGACCTCGTTCCTCCCCTAAATCAACCCCAATCGATCCCCCCCTCTCCCTATCCATCTCTCTCCATCTTCCTCGATTCCACCCGCACACAAAACCCTAACTTTCCCCCATTCTCCCCAAATTTCGAAACTTGCTGAAGAGATTGCCGCGGCTTCTTACGTGCTCCTATCGAGTAGCATTGGGGCGTCTACGAGCAACGATCTTCATTTCATTTGGGTAAACTCGCTCCTTAACTCAATTTTTATTTTGCCCCAAATATTCCATTTTGCTCGTTGTTCGTGTTTGTGTGTCTTCATTATCTTTTGCATACACTCACACGCACACACGACTCCTGCACAATGCCTCCCCACCGTGCTAAGCCCACCGACGCCAGCTCTTCCAACCCCAGGCCCAACTGTCGTGCTCGTCGCACACAACCCCCCGCTCAATCCACCACCACCAATTCATCTACCACCCCACACACCACTTCCCCCGCTCACATCGGCGATGCCGAATTCGGGCACGACCAATCCGACCGATTCATGGCCATGATCCTCCTGGCTGGACATGGTGGTCAGGCAACTCAGGAGTCAGTCGACCGAGACCTGCCCTTTCTTCAAAGCTTTATTCGCCACATTCGCACAGACCCACCCGATGTCTCCGAGCTTCACATTCCTCCCCCCACCACTCCTGGTCCCCAGCACAGACCCCCATCACCACCCCCAGAGGGTGGTGCCCCTGCTTGATATTTTCTCGTCCCACTTTTGTCCCCCCTATTTCTAGTGCCCATCTGTCTTTGCAGGGCCCTGCTTTACCACTGCTAGGGGGAGGACTCATTCACGTGTCAAACCGCTTCTTTTTTTTAATTTATTTTTATTTCTTTTTTTCCTTTCACTTTGTTTCTTTTGACATCCCCCTTGCCTATTTCTGCACTTTCACGATCTTATCTTATTGCTAGCACTGTCATGTCTAGCTTGGGGGAAGTCTATTTTGGGTGTGTTGTCGTGTTTTGTTCGTGTGTATGTGCTTGCTTTACTTTTTGTCGTGTCGTGTCGTGTGTTTTGATCGTGTCGTGTCGTGTAGTTTGTTCATTTTCCTTCTTTCTTTTTCTATTTTCGTGTCGTGTGGTTTGATTTTGATTTTTCTTTATTTTCAGTTTCGTTCGTGTGTTTCTCGTGTTTTTCATTTTTTGTGTCGGTGCGTATTCCCCCCCCCCCAATTTTCATTGCCCTCCCGTACTCACTCTTATTGCATTGAGGGCAATGCAAGCTTCAGCTTGGGGGAGTCACACTTTGTGCGTCGTTTGAGTCTTTCTTTTTCGTTTTTGTGTTGTTTTCATCGTGTTTTTAATTTTTCTTTTCTTCTTTTTATCTCTTTCTCCTATAGATGAACCCTATGATGAATTGCCACAAAATCACACACACCTAGCATGGCATCGATAATCACACTCACTAACCCTAGGATATCGAGTCCCCTGCATTTCACGCATCGTGGGTCCACTTAGCTTTTTTGTGAGTCGTGTGTCGTGCCTAGCCGTGTGGTGTGCTTCTACTTTGTGATTCACTTTATATACCTGTCCAGGAATGACCCCTAGATTATCATGTTTCGATATGAATATGCGGTACTTATTTCTACTGTCTGCTTCTTCTGCATGCTATATATATCGTACGTTTCATTTCGCATGTGTCGGGATTCCACAATTAAGGACTAGGATAACCCATCTAGCCCATGCTCTAATTAGCGAGAATAGTTTCCTTTGCCCAAGTGTTTAGATTCCGACTTCTTTTTTGTTTTACTTGGTGCAAATCCCCTCGTCGTGTACCGTTCTCCCACTTGGGAGAGTACACATGTGTATAGCCAAAAAACCCCAAAAATCCAAAAAAAAAAGGAGAAATGAAAAGAAAAACCCAAAAAGAAGAGAAATGAAAAGAAAAGCAAAAGAAAAAAAAATGGTATACACAAAAATTCAAAAAAAATACAAATACCCAAAACCCAAAAAAAAATTCCAGTGTGAATATTTTCCTACTTGCCGAGAATAAAGGGAAGGCGAGAATTTGCACCGAGTGTTCTTCTCCACATCATCTCAACCCCCATCGGTTTCGAAAACACTTGGCTTAGGAACTTTTTTAGCTATTATCTAGGCTATAGTGGTGTGATTTCCTTAACCCTAGTTGTGGAGTCCCTGACGCATGATATGTTTCGATTCTCTCTATTCTCATGCATGCTTGAACTACTTATATTCACCGCTTTATTCAATTCGAATCGATATTTGGGTCATTTCCTGGATTTGTGTATATCGAGCTTTATCGCACATCGTAGATAGTGACACGGACTGCTAGCGCACGACCACACTCACTCGCGCTTCACCGCGTGGGCCCATGGCACTTGTTTGGACACGTATTCCTAGGTTTAGTGATGTGATTTGGTGTTTGCTTGCTTGGTGTGTCATTTTTGATTTTGTTGGCCCTGACGGGCGATCTAGGATATAGAGTTTTCTTTCTCTCTCTTTCTCTCTACTTTTCCCCTCCGAGCTCCTACTCTCACTCCTCTTCCTCGAGGACGAGGAAGAGTTCAGCTTGGGGGACTTTGACGTGCGTTTATATTTCATATATTTACGCACGTTTTCTTCCGTGTTTTTCCGTATTTTACCGCCGTCTATTATTCGTTTTCGTGTGTTTTCTTGTTTTCTTTCACTTTTCGTGTTTTCCGTGTTTTGTAGGAGTTTGCTGGCATTTGGGGCATAAAACGATGATATCATGTGTCCCCGGAGCAACGGGAGGAGTCACGCGTGATCCAGGGGGTCAAACGACGAAGATTGCATCTTTCAGCCCCTCACCCGGTCGGTTGGTCATCTCCAACCGATCGGGTGATGCACGCGTGCACCACCCGGGCGCAGCTTGGAGCTCACGAGAAGTCACCCGGTCGGTTCAGTGACCGGGTCAAAAGCTCAAAGTCTCTGGAATTCAGAGCTGAATTGCCAACCGATCGGGTGACCTTCACCCGATCGGTTCACCTGTAGCTGAATTTCAACAGCCGAGACACGAAGTTCCAACCGGTCTCCTCACCTGGTCCGCACCAAGATCCAACCGGTCGGCACCAAGATCCAACCGACCTCATCCAAGATCCAACCGACCGGTTCATCCTGACCGGGTGAAACCCCGCATTGCGCTGTAATTTTGTGGTGCGTCTCACCCGACCGGTTGACTTGTCAACCGATCGGGTGATGTCGTTTTCTATAAATAGAACCCTAGGTTTCCCAGATTCGGGAGTTGGTTATTTTTTGCTGTTTTCTTCATTTTGTGACGGCTGTAATTTTCCAGTCTTTGTAAGTTTTTGGATCTTTGTAAAACTTTAGTATTATCTTAATCGCTTTACTACCATCGCATTTCTATTGTCTGATTATGATTTTGACGGTCTATTTTCATTTAGATCGCTTTTTAATGAATATTTGTGAGTAGTTCCCAAATCTGGGATTTTGGCGGAAACCCCTTCGGGGGCTCTTCCCGATGCGTCCATAGGGTTAGGAAATCGATAGGGATTAGGAATCTAACGGTTACGCGGGGTGTTTTATTGTCATCGGCGGGAAAAAGACCGCCTTTGACCGTTGGGCCAAGGGGGAATAAACTTGACGGTTGACTCCCTAGACATAGCTCACGCCCTTAGCGTAGACGCCGAATCCTAGCGCGCGGGAGCAGTAGGATGAGACGTTGGGAGCTATCGTTGTGAGCTTAGTGCTCCCGGAGTCGATCAGTGTCAATGGACATGGGAGTGCCCACTGATCGAACCCGGGAAGTCCGGCGTATCATCCTGGGCACCGACCGGAATATCGGGCCCATGGGATACCGGTACCACTTTCAGAGGCAACGTCTCACCTTTAGACCCTAATTCCAATCGCCATCCTACTCGTAGGCCGTATCGACGAGAGTCGCTCATTGGGGTCGAAACCAGAGTCCCGGGTTTTTTCTTTCATATTGTCTACACCTTGCATTCCTTTACCGTGACAACCCATTATTCGATCTAGGCTAGCTCGCCCATGGGGTGATTTTGATCCTCTTTGACACAAGCTCATCCTCGCCTCCCTGAGTTCGACCCCCAAGCCACACTACAACACCATGCGGTTACAAATATTTAAATCTCCTCGCCCCCGTTCGCATCATTGCACACCATCCGACGCGCAAGAGCCGCGCCCGGCGGGGGCCCGGTCAGTCAATCTCCTCAAGCAGCTCGTCCTCAATATAACATATCTCGTGTCCTAACATGCATTTCAAACAACATAGAAAGTATGTCAACAAGGTCCTTGGCAAGCAATAATATGATTAGGATCCTTGGCAAGGTTTTCAAAAGAACAATTTTAATGGCAGTTGAAGCGTTACGAATAATTGAATAATTTTAATTTCTAAACAGTAAGAAAAAAGTTATATTAGCATGGCAGTTCTATTATAAGTGAAAACATGGCAGTTCTATTATAAATGAAAACATGACAGTTCTATGATGGGTGAAAACAATAATAGTTCTTAACGTCGTACATATTCAAAATAGCAGTTTTTCATGAGTACTTGTGTGTATTTAATCTAGTGATTAAGGTTCACGTCGTTAAGCGACAAGCAAGTGAATCTACCTTCTCATGCCCTCGAAGGTGACCCGTTTACTTTCGGCTAGTGCCCGTGAACCCAACCCCACCCACGTGTACTTTTTGGACCATGAGCCAGAATCAGCCAAACCGGTCCGCATGATTTATAAACTAGAACACGAGCCAGACTAGCCAAACCGGCCCACACGATAGCCAAATGTCGGCCTGCAACATCTATGATTAGCCAAACCGGACCGCAATAGTCATGATTTTTCAGGTGGTTCAAGTTATACATACATGTCCAGATATGTTTGCAATTTACAAGGCATCATCAGTTAACTTAATAAAATGTCCACACACACACACGCGCGCGCGCGCATAGAGGTTTATATCTTGCAATACACAACAGATAAACATATGAAATTGATGTTAAATGAAACGATATTTAAAACATGGAGAAAATGCATACTTGCATGTTTGGTGATTTTGGTGTCGTTGTGTTTGTCTCGTCAAATGTGACATTATGGCGAAGTCGATTTTTCTGTTTTGTTCAATATGATCAATGATTAATACATTACTTAACCAATAACATTAAAATTCCTATTATATAATACTGTTAGAATATGAAATTAAACAACTTACTATATAATATAACTAACTTATTAGTGGTGTATATAATTAAGCAATAACTTAAAATATAAACATATACTTAAAACATTTTATAACTTAAATAACCTAAATAACTTAAAATAACTTTATACAATTTTGATAACTTTAAAGCTTAATAACTTAACAACGTAAAATAACTTAACAACTTAAAATAACTTAATAACTTAAAATAACTTATACTAACTTACTAACTTACAATAAATAACTTACTAACTTATAATAACCCAATTAACTTACTAACTTATAATAAATAACTTACTAACCTATAATAACACAATAAACTCAAATAACACAAATGGCTTAAATCAACCCCCACCCCCCCCACCCCCCCTCACACCAGGCTTCTTCCTCTTCTTGTTCTTTCTTCTATCTTTTATTTCTTCTTTCTTTCTTTTACAGAAGAGGGGAGAGATCAAGGGGCTTGGCAGGTGGAGTGCGAGCAGCAGGGTGGCACGACAGGGGGCAGCGACAACGGGGGCGGCGCGGCCAGGGGCTACGGCAGTGTGATAGGCGGGACAGTAGGTGCGTGCAGAGCAGCGGCTGCGACAGGTGGCACGGGCTGTGAAGGCGGCGTGGTGGGCTGCTGCATGGTGGAGCAGCAGAGGCTGGTAAGGGAAGAGGCTGTGGCAGCATGGTGGAGCAGTGGGGGCGCAGGTTGAGGGAGGTGGGCAGGGGACGGAGTTTGAGGGAGAGAGTTTGAAATGGGGTTGCCTCAGATCTGAAATTCAGATCTGATTTGATCGTCCCTCTTCTCAATTTCAGATTTTTTTTGTTTGATTTTGGATTTGATTTGAAGGTGATTGAATTTTGATTTGGGTTTGATTTGAAGGTGGCTGAATTTATCTTTGTGTTTGATTTGGCTGATGTTGATGATGTTGTTGTTTGTTGAATTTTTGTTATTGGAATTGAATTAAGAAGCTACAGGGAGTATAGAGGGGGTTGGATTGTTGTGAAGTTACAAATGGTGGAGGAAGATGATGCTAATGTCGCTAATGAAAAATGTCCCTTTAATAGAACAGAGAGAGTATGCAATAAGTTTGAGATCCGAAGAATTCGGATCTCATTTGCCAAAGGGAGGCGTTGAAGAGTGTGGGGTTAGGGGTTTGATTAGGGTAGGTGGGTATGGTTCGGGTTAAAAGTAGTTAGTTAGGATTACAGTAACTAATTACGATTTGTTAAAAAATTCTAAAAGCATATGCGCGCTCACGTTGACACGTAGAAGAAAAGAACATACTGACAAAAAACACTCGGACGACTGAAATAAAATACAGGCACACATAAAACCAACCACGCCTAAAATACAGGTCATTACATCTGGCACCGTGGAGAAGAGAGGAAGATCATTGAGGGGTTTTGCGGGCTTTTGCGGAGGCGGAGGCGAGCGCCGTGTGGTGCACGGCGGCGTTGGAGGAGAGCGGAGGCGCTGAGGGAGGCAGAGGTGGAGGTCGTAGGAGAGGGGCAAGGCGACGGGGGATGTGTTGTCATGAGTTCAAGGGTGAGGGTGAGTGTAGGTATTGTGTCGGGCTGTTGCGTTTTGAAAACCAAGGGAGTGTTATACAAGTTATTTATTTATTATTATTCTTTATTAATATGAGATTTAAATGAGGTTGTTGAGATCCCAAATTTTTGGATCTCACCTGCTATGGATGTGATTAACTGGTGTGGGGTAAGGTTAATTAAGGGTTTAGGGTAAGTGTAAAAGTAATTAGTCAGGGTGAAAGTAATTAGGTAAGGTTAATTAGTAATAACAATAAAATATTATTATTTTAACATGAAGATATCGTTTTTTACATATGACTTCGAAAAATTTCCAAAACATTACCACGGGTTCGTATCGTCGCGAGGATCACGAATACGAAGTTCATTTCAGAGTTTGAGCTACGAAAATACGAGCTTTGGGCCAAAATGTTTGGGGTGTGGGTTTGAGGGTTCTAGGTCGATTTGACTCCAGAAAAATATGAAAATAATATGCGGGGTATTAAATGACTATATAATCACATTGTAAATGTTTGGAATCGTTTTGATACTATTTATATAGAAAAATAATTAATAAGGCTTTTTCAATGATATTGATAAAGAAAAATTATATAAACTTCTTATAATGATACTTGGAAGTATAAAATAATTATATATAAGGTTTGTAAAACTATTTTTGATGATATAAGACTAATAAATCGTATACTCATCTAAATCGTATAAACTAAAATCCTCACAAACCGATTTTAAAAATGACTTAAAACTTAAAAAATATCATTAGAATTATTTATATAATAAAAATACGTAGAATACGAAAATATGTGTACTTACGGATACAGACCGTTACACCCACTTTTGTCACTCTTTAGTCGGTTGCGCACATGCACCGCATCCTTTGTGTGTTTTACTCCGTGCACTATATGCACGGATTATTTCTAGTACAAATACAAATGTTAGACGGCGACTTACAGTGACACCAAAACAGTGAGTTCTTTTTTTTAAAAAAGTTTTAACATGTCTTTCTTTCTTGATTTGGTTTCATCTTGCATATGTTTTCTTGGTTCTTCTAATTTTTGGCTAATCTTTTTAAGTTAAATTTTAGGACTGATCTTTGGTTAATAGATCTTTGATCTTCGTGCACTACCACCACCAAAATGAAGTATAGTTGCGTACAGATGATAATAAGGTCACTCTTTCCCCTTAAGGGGCAAAGCTTGAGTAAAAATGATAATAAGTTCACTCTTTCCCCTTAGGGCCTATTTCTTTCGTTTACTTTGGGTTGAGATTTACTGTTGTGAATAGTAAATTTTGGTTGGAATCTTGAGGAGAGAGAAGTAGAGTTTTGTGTTTCTTTTAGAGGAAAAGGGGTTGGAAAGTGGGTTTGGGATTTGTTTATGGGTCACACACTAAAGTAGTGTGTTTCTTTGAGTTAAAGCAGGATTGGGATTGTTGGATGAGAAAAGTTGGAAGTGTTAGAAATATTAATAAACTAATATATTTAAATATAAAACTTAAATTAAAAAACACAACTAAGACTTTATTTTGGTGCAAATAGCAAAAAAGCAAGAGCAGCTCGCCGATTGCAATTAAAAAAGGGCAAACGGCTGCTCGCGATTGGTGCGGGTTTGAAGTGGGCCCCAAAAATCCCGATTCTCATCTGTAATCCCAGTATATTGCGGGAATTTTGGGGGCGAGACTTTTGGCCTCCACGTTTGCAAGGAGCACACGCAAGGAATCCCAACGACATTCTCGAAAAGAAACACACGCGAGGAAAGGGGAGAAGAAAGTAGGCGAATGGTGTCTGAAGTGACTACAAACAGTGAGCAAAAGTCACTTTCTCACCCCAAACGAACCGAAAGAAACAGGCCCTTAAGGGGCAAAGCATTCAAGCTTTTCCTTGAAGTGACACCACTTGTACAAAGCCAAAATTTTGCAAATAGGATTTGGCATCTTATATCCACGTAAATTTGACCAAATAAACTATTAGTTAATTAATTAAATAGCCAAACCCCATTTGAAATTAAATAGTCTGGATTTTTAAAAGGATTTAATGTAGAAAAGCTGCCACCTGATCCAATGGATCAGGTGGCACGACACAAAAAAGGTGGAGAGTACAAGCCCCCACATGGGCCTGTACTCGTTGGGGCCCACCCTTTATGTCTTGCACCTGATCCTTCTGCTCTACATTAATCCCTTTTTTTAAAAAAGACAAAAGCTGGTTGTATTTGTGGAAATAAAGTGAGGCTTGAAATTTCAATTTTGGTCTTGGTATTCATCATACGATTTGTAGTTCCAATCATAACCGTATCAGATGCATTTGGGATATACGAACCAAAAAATATCGAACTTCACGTATCGATTATCTTAACTCAACATTAGTTATTGGTGTAACTGTTGTGAATAGGCCCATTGGGTCCATTGGGTATCCACCCATCATTGAATACTATATATATAAGGGCAGTGGGATCCTAACCCTCTATACATTTATCCTACGCTTTTCCCTTCATAACACATTATCAACACGAATCTGCTCGAAGGAAAAAGATGACTGCTCTCAAGGAGGAGTTCATCCCCAACGTCATTTTTAAGAATATCTTGTTCTTCTCAACGGGGAGCGTAAAGGGCATCCTTCATCGACTGTCGTCTAGATTTCATAGCTGAATCTAGAAGGTAAATCCTCAATTTTTTAGATCTAGACTTGCTTTTCCTGAAGATCTGCATGTTTTAGATCACGTAGTTCAAGAACACGGTAAAAATCGAATTTTTTTTAGATTTGCATGTCTAAAACATTAAAAATTGTTTTTTATGATCCATGGCCGCGCCCTGAAGGCACGGAGGCCGTGCCTTCGTACACAGCCAGGCCATGCCCAAAAGGGCATGGCCGGCCGCGCCCTAAAAGGGCGCGACGGCCGTGCCTTCGTGCACAGCCAGGCCATGCCCAAAAGGGCATGGCTGATCGCGTCCTTTTTGGGCATGGCCGGTCGCGCCCTGAAAGGGCGCGCTGCCGTGCCCAAAGGGCACGGCCAGGCCTCGCCATGAAAAGGTGCGGCCTGCCGCGCCCTGCAGGTGCTGCCGGCTACGCTTGCAGGGCATAGCCAGCCGCCACGGCGACCGCGCCTACGGGCACAACCAGCCGCCGTGGGCCCCCCTCCCTAGGGTTTTTCGAAACCCTAACCCTTAACAGGCATTTTTGGGGTAGGCCCATTAACTCTTCTTTGGTTGTTTTTTGACCCTAAAGCCCGAAAATTAGCCTATTTTTTCACAAAAATTTCTTTTTAAATTATTCGGGCCTCGAAAGCCAACTAATTAAAAAAATATTTAATTTTGATATAGTTGGGGGGGAAATAAATAAAGATACAAAATGGATCATAATTACATGTTTTAAATTCTATTGCTAGAAATTTGAGCACACACTTCACTTGTTAGATTATTTTAAATCTATGCATGTGATGTCATATATCTGTGTGGTTGTATATGTATATAATATCTGTGTGGATGTGCTATTAGACTATATTTTTAGGGATCAGCTAGGTTTCCGACACTTTTCCCTTTTTCTGCAATTTTTTTCTTTTTGAGAGAACTTGTATGTGAGGTTATAAATGTAAAAGTCAAAGCTGAAGGACCACCCCATGGAGATGAAGGCACTAGCATAAAGAGAAAGGGGCTTTTCTTAAAGTTCCCAAGTAGTCTTTATTTTATATACTTTTTTTATTTATGGGATGTATCTTCGAACTTTTTCTTTTTCTTTTTAGTGCTCGGCTGGCTGATCCCCATAGTTCTAATTTAATCCTTTGCGTATATTAAATGTGTGGATGATTAACTGTAATAGTCAAATAATTCATGTTATTTTTATGTTGCTAGATTGAACAGATGGCCAGACTTGCTAATGTTGATTTCTCGGTCCTGAAGGCCGATGGGTCGAACTACTTGAGTTGGCAGCTGGACCTGAAGTTCCATCGACGCTCTCATGGGTTCAATCTAACACCTACATCAAAGGTAACGATCAGTCTGGCTCAGCTGAAAAGGATGCTTCTGAAGAGGCCCCTACTGCAGAAGAAGTTTCCGATAAACTTAAGGCAAAAGCCATTATTTATATCAGGAAACACTTAGACTCGACCCTGAAGGACGAGTATCTTACTGTAGAGGATCCCTATGAGCTGTGGACTGCACTTGAGGAGAGGTACAGACATCAAAGGGATGTCATACTCCCTCTTGCATAGTACGAGTGGACTCACCTCCGCATACAGGATTACAAATCTGTAGCGGAGTATAACTCAGCATTATTCTGAATTACCTCATGCCTGAAGTTGTGTGGTGAGAATATAACTGAGAGGATGTTGTTAGAGAAGACGTTTACGTCTTTTCATGAGAAGGACATGATCCTTATGCAACAGTACCATGAACGAAAGTTCACAAAGTACTCCGATCTGCTCTCATGCCTACTAATGGCCGAATAGAATAGAGAGTTGTTGTTTGCCACTCATAATCTACGCCCTCCTGGCTCCGCTCCACTTCCACCTCTTACAGAGGCACATTTTCAGTCTTCCCAGAAGAAGAAGATGTATAAGAAGGCAAAGTTCCAGAAATGGAAAGAACTGAAGCAGCGAAAAAAAGCTACTCCTCAGGCTCCTCTCCAGAACCAGAAGTTTGTGGCAAAGAAGCAACAATGGACGCCTAATAAAGGTGGTCCTCCCAAGAAAGACTTGGAGGTTAAATGCTCAAGATGAGGAATGACTGGCCACTGGTCCAGAAACTGCTGCACATCTAGACACCTACATGACCTCTACCATGCAAGTCTCAAGCCTCATGCTAAGACAAACTTGATAGATGGGACAGCGTTACCAGCTACTACATGGAATCCAGAAGATTTCATGAATGACGACACTTTGTAGTCATGGACCATCTGTATCTTACTTTCTAGCACTGTATCTTCTTTTATGTCTTTATATTCCATGTTAGCTACTTTGATTGTCAGTTTTTAAATATTAATGAAAGTATTCTCTTTTCGTAGTATTTATTGAATGCTTTTCAGTTTTAGATATGAAATCTATATGCCTAGTGGATAGTTCGTCAACGCACTCTATTCTTCAATGTACAGACTACTTTACGAGCATTGGTAGTTACTCTTGTCCATTGAGAACAATCTTAGGACCAGCTGTCATAATAGAAGGATCAGGAGAAGAAATCATTTTGCTCCCCAATAACACACTTATTAAACTTAGAGATGCATTATACTCACCTAAATCGATCTGAAATCTTCTAAGTTTTAAAGATATCGGTTTAAACGGGTATCACTTAGAAACGGTAGAGGATAATAAAAAAGATACTTGCACGTAACATTTCTTACAAATGATATAAAAACCATTGTGGAACGTATCGAGGGACTCCCCACTGATCTCTACCAGACAAATATTCACTCTCCAGAAGTATACATGACGGAGCACCTGTAGTACACTCAAATACCAGAATTCCAACTCTGGCATAGTAGACTGGGACACCCTGGATCTGTTATGATGTACTGCATCATAAATAGCTCAAGGGGTATAAATTTGAAGAACATGAAGATTCTTCAAAAGGGTAGTTTCCCATATCTACCCTGTTACAAGGGTAAACTAATAACGAGACCCTCTCCACTTAAAGTGGACTTGGAGTCTTCTAGCTTTCTGGAGAGAATCCATGGGTACATTTGTGGGCATATACATCCATTAAGTGGCCCCTTCAGGTACTTTATAGTCCTGATTGTTAGCAATACGTAATACGGGAAATATTCGGGACGTGAATAAAACGTGTTTAATTCGATCAATTTCAAAAGACGTTTGGTCAAAAATTCGGTCAAATATGCGCAATACGGGAATAATACATAAACGGGTTAAATTGTGTTTAATTCGTTAACCCAAATAAAAAACGCAACTAAAAATGTGAATACTATCCCGATATCATTCATCCACATGAACTTAAAAATCAATAATATCAATATGAAATAAGAGTAAAATAAGTTCTATATTCATTATTTAAATTGTATTCATAGTTTTAATCAAAATCATGACATGATCATACTATTATATTCCATGTAGCATGCACTAAACCAAAGTATGATCATTAAATTATAGTTCAAAATGATTTAAAAGTGTCCCTAAAATGCGTTTAAAACGCATAAAATGCGCAATACGGGAATAAAACGCGTTTTGTTCGTTAACCCCTAAAAAGCGTGTATTTTTCCGAATAATTCAAATGGACGGCCGTTTAATACAGGAACCATTTTAGACGGGTTTTAAACGCAAAAAACATAAAAATTCGCGTTTTTTACTAACAAGGGTCCTGATAGATGCATCTACTAAGTGGTCACATGTGTGTATACTGTCCACCCGTAACTTGACATTTTCTAAGCTTTTGGCTCAGATAATCAAGTTGCAGGCCCACTTTTTCGATCACCAGATAAAGAAACTTTGTCTGAATAAGGCGGGGGAGTTTACATCACAATTTTTTCTAGACTATTGCCAAGCATCAGGCATTGAAGTTGAACATCATGTAGCACATGTTCACACCCAAAATGGGTTAGCAGAATCTCTAATAAAGAGACTGCAATAGATTGCTCATCCATTACTACTCCAATCCCAGTTGTCGGTGAATGTATGGGGTCATGCAATATTGCATGCTGCATCTTTAATAAATACAGACATTTTGGATGTCAGTCATCTTCTCCTATGAAATAAGCACTTGGAGTACCACCAATTGTCTCACATTTGAGAATATTTGGTTGTGCAGTATACATCCTCATAGCACCACCACAAAGGACAATGATGGGTCCACAACGTCGCCTAGGCATTTATGTTGGGTTTGACACACCCTCCATAATAAGATTCCTAGAACCCCTTACGGGAGACATTTTCAAGGCACGTCTAGAAGACTGTGAATTTGATGAAACATCATTTCCAAGACTAGGCTTACACACCAAGAAGCCTGAAGCTTCAGAGAGTATCTCTTGGGATACAGAGAAATTAAGTCACTTTGATCCGCCTACGGCCTACGAGCCATTTTGAGGAGGAGGTCCTGAAGATTCTCCATATCCAAAACATTGTCCATCTCTTGCCGGACAAATTTACTAACAACTCGAAGATTGTCAGATCACACGTCCCTGCTGTTAACACTCCAGCTAGGATTGACATACCGTAAAATGGATGCAATCCGCCTGCAGCAGAGATGGTTGGACCTCATAAAAAGAGAGGACGACCACCAGGATCCAAGGATCAAGTCCCTCGAAAGAGTAGGACCTTTGGCAATGGTCAAACAATACCACCACAGGATGCTACTATAAGCCATATTCCCCCCATCAATCCCAAACTCTCAAAGAGAGAAAAACCCGGGAGAAAATGAAGTTTCGATACATTATGTACGAACTGGGGAGATTGGAACAAAAAAGCACCATTATAGATGACACATTTGCATGTGATATTTCCATCAACGTCACGTACTGCGACGATGATATTGAACCACACTCTCTGACAGAATGTCAAAGCAGAGATGATTGGCCAAAGTGGAAAGCGGCAATAGGAGCGGAGTTGGATTCACTCACAAAACGCAAGGTTTTCGGACCAATTGTCCAGACACCAAAAGGTGTAAAACCTGTGGGTTATAAATGGGTATTAGTTAGAAAAAGAAATGAACAGAATGAGATTGTTCGCTACAAAGCAAGGCTTGTAGCGCAGGGTTTTGTCTAACGTCCAGGGGTTGATTTTGACGCCACATACTCCCCGGTCATGGACGCGATCACCTTCCGATTCCTTATTTGTTTAACAACTCAAAAGGTTTGGATATGCAGTGGTCGCGCCCCGGATACACACCCGAGGCGACGGTTGTAGTTTTACCGCAAGCGCACGGTGTAGTGGCGAGCGGGTATCGAACACGAGGAGGTGGTGTTGGCTCCAATCTATCCTAGGTTGGTTTGACTACGAATGTTTTATTGGTGGAGATGGCTATGGTATGATGTAATGAAAATGGTGGTGGATGTCGGTGTCGGTGATAAAGAAGTTGGCTAAAATATCGATTCAAATATAATATAATAAAAGAGTCTAGGGCTAGGGAATCCCCACTACGGATCGTCATGCATCATTGGGAATAGTGAATCTCAATATTACTAGACTTGCGTTGAGGTGAACTAGTCGTAACTGAATAGAGAACCAAGCTCACGCTCTCGCGCTATTGCCGGTCTATAGCAAACCTAGGTTAGGGCCCAATCTCTTGCAAACCCTAACCTAAGCCACTAGCATTAGGATCGACATCATCGTTCAATCGCTCCTCGAGCCCACTCTCGTGCAAACTCGAGTTACGATCTAGGTTGTGATAGTTCGTATTCGTCCAATCTCTTGCAAACGAATATGTGTATAGATTTACAATTAAAAATCCTAGCTTTGGTCCAATCTCTTGCAAACCAAATCTAGAGAAACCCAATTGTAAACCTAAATCGAATATCTAGGCCTTCCCATCGATTAGAATCCAATCTCTTGCAAATCCCAAATCGATGGAAATCCCTAGCTATCCGTAGTAAATCAATCACAACCTAACCTCCTAGCAATTCTAGCAATTTAGAAATTCATTCATCACAAATATGAAATTAGATCCATAGGGCTCATCCCCAAACCCTAGAACAACAAATCTACTCAAGCATAGCAACAATGATATAGGAATCAATAAAAACAATTGCTTGCATACAAAAAGATAGAAAACAAAGATTCAAATAATAAGAATAGAAATACTTAGCTTTGATGAAGAATTCCAATCCAAATACAAGCTTTTTGATCCAAGAGGGGGCCTAGGGCATGGCCTAACCTCTAAAAATAACTCTAAGAAAACATAATGGGGATCCCCTCTAATGGTGGCTACAAACCCCTTAAATACTCCCCCAAAACCCTAGCAAGAAACCCTAGAAAACCCCTCAAATTCGTGCCCAAAAACAGCCCAAACCGCAACTTAAAATCTGGGCCCAGGCCGCACTCGGCCGAGTGGAATATGTGACCCGGCCGAGTGACACTGACATGCAAATTCCAGCACTGCAGCATCAACTTGCAGAAATTCCCCAGATTTCATCCGACCTCCGATTTGCGCGTTCTTGGCGGCGTTGGAACCGTCATGAAGTCTACTATCCATAAAAAATATGAGAAAAATACTTTGATTGCTGGAATGATAGCAGATTTCAAAAGAGTGAGAGGCTGTCTGAAAATCTGGGCGCTGCATGTCCTCGGCATCACTCGGCCGAGTTGACTTCTCTACTCGGTCGAGTGGGCTTCTCTACTCGGCCGCGTGACAGACCCTGTAAAATTCCAGTAACTTCGAGGTCCTCAGGGGTCTGTCTCCCGGGGTGGCTCGGCCGAGTGGCTTTCCTCACTCGGCCGAGGGGCATTTCCTGCTCGGCCGAGTCGGAACCCTCAATCGCCTGACGGATTCCAGTAAGTCTGGGATTTTTGCTTGCCGTCGTCGTGATGCTACTCGGGCGAGTGGTGTCTCCGCGCTCGGCCGAGTGGGCTGGCGATGCTCGGCCGAGTGCACGCTGATACTCAATCTGTTGCGTGTCCGATCTGGCCGGCCGAGCGGGCTTCTTTGCTCGGCCGAGTGACTCCTTCACTCGGCCGAGTGGCATGCTAAAATGCCCAATCTTCTCCGTTTCTCCTCCTCGTCGCTCCTACGGAGTTCCTTCTTCTTCCACCTGTCTCCCATCGCCGAATAGCCCTCAAAAGAGCCTTGGGTGACGCTCCGGAGTGGGTGCAAGTCCCTTAAGCTCATTTTTGCTCCCGATCGCTCCATATTTCCTGAAATCCGACAAAAACAAGAAATAGTGAAAAGTAACGCAATATCGTCGAATACCCGTGAAAAGCGTGATATGGGTGATCGAAATGGCATGCAAATATGCAGAAAAAAGGTGTAAAATATGGACCGATCAAAATCCCCCAAGCTTACCTCTTACTCGTCCTCGAGGAAGATAAGTAAAAAGACGAACTCGGGAGATGAAAAATAAGGGAAATGAAATAAAAGAATACGAAGTGGAAGGGGTCGCTAGATTATACTCCCAGATCTCAAGCCATAAGCTACACATCACGATGACTTGGAAAATACAAATCACATGCTACAAGGATTTCATATCTTTCATAAACATGGTACTTGCAAGCTTTTAAGAACAATAAGAGGGACTCTCTAAATTCATACAATCAATTCATATCCACATCACGCATTTCATAGAATTTAATATACAAATCTTGGCGATGCACTTTTCAATCAAAAGTTATAAATGAAGCATATAAGAATCACACCAAGCATGCAATAGAGAATGGAATAAATCATGGCATTCACGTATTTATATCGATTCATAAGAAATTTCCATAACTAAGGTATTTCGCTAAGTTTCAGCATTATCAAACTTCCCCATTCGTGCACCTCTCCACTCTAATGTCGCACTCACTCATATGGTCAAATGAATTCACCCCCCCAAGCTTAGCTTGAGGCATCACATCTAAAGGAACATGATAGTGGAAAATGGGATTTTTGCCTTGGTTTTCCCAAGTATTTTGTGGCTCCAATAATGAGATAGAGAAACATTTTTTTTCTTTTTTTTTCTTTTTGAACTTTTTGTTTCTCTTTTTTTTTTCTTTTTGGATTTTTGTAGGAGCAATTTGATTTGTATTTTTAGATTTTGGCTCCTTTTTGGCTTTTTGGACTTTTTGGAGCTAACTTTTCTTTCGTGGGGATTTTTGGGAAATAGATGCGATATAAGTGGCTTTAGGAGGTGAACTCAAGTGACATGTAGAGAATAAAAAGATATATGTGGAGAAAGAAATAATGTAACACTCGGTTCACTCTAAGATGCGCACGAACGGTTCAATAAAATAATACTTCAACTAAAACTCATATATAAGCATGGATATTCTCAATCATCTCAATAAAGAGTGAAGTCAAGCGGTAAAGCGCACAATCATACCAAGCATGCAATAGAAGGTGAATAAGACAATAAAACTGATGCTTCAGATATACTAATGATGCGTGAATCTTGGTGCATTTCCAACAAAAGCATACAAAACACTAATCTATGCATTCAGTTTCAATTAATATCACGTATTCATGTAGAGAAATCATCAAAAGAAATAGATTTGCAAGCACATGTGAATAGCAAGACTATGGAATACTCTAAGTAGCATGGCAAGGAATAATAAGCATCGTGATGGTTGATAAAGCAATAAGAGATATCATCATACAAAACTCATCTAACGGAAGAAGGGAAAGGAAAATAAAGAAATAAAAAAATAAAAGAGGGGAAAGAAAAGGAAAAACAAGCACACAACATGATGCATGAACACACATAAAAGGAAAATAAGATGGAAAAATAAAAAAGATGATGCAAAGATTTTGAAAAATTCTAAAAAACCCTAAAATAAAGTAAAATGCAACTAATGCATCTAAATGGCATGGAAATGCACTCCCCCAAGCTTAAACTTCGCATTGTCCTCAATGTGATCATAATGAAAGAATATGAGGAACAACGATAATAATAGGGGGTGAATGCAAAATGATGAAATGAATGACATGAGATCCTAATGCAACTATATGCACATACAATGATGCATGAGAGCGTCTTCCCCCAAGCTTATACCAAACAATCCTATTCAAATGACTCGATCAATAAAATCACGATTTTGCTAAGCGTGATCAAGTCAAACAAATAAGAAAGTGAGGTTTCACTTGAAGGAAATGCTCGATGGTGGTGAGCAAAAGGATGTGACACTTCAAAATATGAAGGGGCAATTAATATATATAATGGGGTTTGGGTGTAAAATATTTTTTTGTTGCCATCATATGAGGTGATATTTATTCAAGCAAATCTATACGGTCCTCTCGCTGTCGAGAGAATTCGAGTTTATTGAAAGCATAAAAATTTCTACACTACTGGATTGATATCACCTATAGCAAAAGGCGGATCCATTATCTTTGCCGGCGCAGGCAACTGCTCCAACTGCTCTTTCCGTGGCTCCGCCAGGTGCATGCGTCCACGGACTCCATCAGATTCCAGCAATGCGGCTCCCAGCATCTCTCCAAGGACTCCACCTGTACCCTGTAAGAGATAAGCCGCATCAATCTGATGTGGATAATTCTTCCCCGAAATAAATGTATTCCAAAGAGGGTCATCGACATAAGTATTTAAAATTAAAAACGGTTGACAACACTTCCCTGGAAATAAATCTCTACTCTCGTGTACCACGTCGATCAACTCCACATTGTTCGCCTCAGGTTGTTCAGGTAGCTCGGGCATGTAAGCGTAGGTCTCATCAGGCAGCTCCTCCTCATCGTCAGACTTATCCCATCGCACCTCCTGATCATATTCAATAGCGTCCATGGGTGCTAACTCCTTGCTCTCCTCCTCGTATACGTCCCATCGTACCTCTTGATCGTATGTACATGAATCCTGCAAAAGGCACGATGAGTCGCCAAAATCTGAATCATAAAAAACATCATACACGGGAGGAGAATCAAATGTAGGAGATGAGGGAGTAAAGAGATCTCCCTGAAGGGGAGCCATAAGCTCTGTGGGATTGTCCTCAACATCAGTGGAAACGTGGTCCTCTGAGGGATGCTCAGCCTCTGTAGAAGGTGGGGATGGCTGCGGTAGCTCGAAAGGAGGGGGGCACAATTCGGGCTCCATCTGTGTGCAGATGTCATCGTCCAAAGTCACGTCCTCCTCGATGGTCTGCTCCACTACTGTATGCATGACCTCCACAATAATATCCTCTGATGGTATAGGCTGCTCTGACTCAGGTGGGTGGCAGGGGGAGGCGACGACGGCATAAGGTGGCTCTATAGGCTCATGTATCTCGACCATGGTGTAAAAATGGGTCTTGTGCCCCTCAATTAGAGCGTAGACTCCAACATCAATTTTACCTGTAGAAGAGATACAATGAGTAATAAAGTTTTGAAATTCAAGCTCAAAAGGATCACCTGCCGTTATTGTTAATGGACCGGAATTTCGAACTATGTCGACAATGTTTCTCAATAGGTCCGTGTACGTGTCCTCCTTTGGCAACTCAGATGTCTCTATTTGTGGAGTGTTGATGGTATAAAGGTGGATATGATCACCTTCAAGTGAAGCATACACTCCATCTATGATAGTACCTGCGCTAGAGACATTAGCCATAACAAAATCGATGAATACTTGGTCGTATGGTTTACTTACCGTAACGGTTAGTGAACCGGTAGATCGAGCATCATCTATCATTTGCTCCAAGGCTGCTACCAACTGTAGATCACTGAACTTTCCCACTTGCATCCTCTTCAAAAACTCACATGAGGGTCCCTTTAGCCTTCTAGTGAAGATATCAAATAGCGTGGAGTCATTCCACTCGTGGTCTGACTCCGTCTGGAACATTTCTAACATTCCTTCAAACCTAGACAAGGCTTCCCCGAAGGATTCTCCATCAGCCTGATAGAATGCAGCGAGATATATGTAGGATTGTATAGAGCCCGCTCGCATTTTCTTTGGAAGCACCATTGCTGCAACAACTGTACCTGATCAAGCAAAGTAAACAACCTGGAAAAGACGTCAGTGGTACAAAGAGAGATAAAGATAATAATAGTAGCAGGTGGTGGGAAAAAAAATCTCTCAATATTATTTTTTTGTTTTTAATGTAGTCTAATCAACCTAATTGTGACAAATTGGCACCCAACGGGAAACACCTCCCCGGCAACGGCGCCAAAAACTTGGTCGCGCCCCGGATACACACCCGAGGCGACGGTTGTAGTTTTACCGCAAGCGCACGGTGTAGTGGCGAGCGGGTATCGAACACGAGGAGGTGGTGTTGGCTCCAATCTATCCTAGGTTGGTTTGACTACGAATGTTTTATTGGTGGAGATGGCTATGGTATGATGTAATGAAAATGGTGGTGGATGTCGGTGTCGGTGATAAAGAAGTTGGCTAAAATATCGATTCAAATATAATATAATAAAAGAGTCTAGGGCTAGGGAATCCCCACTACGGATCGTCATGCATCATTGGGAATAGTGAATCTCAATATTACTAGACTTGCGTTGAGGTGAACTAGTCGTAACTGAATAGAGAACCAAGCTCACGCTCTCGCGCTATTGCCGGTCTATAGCAAACCTAGGTTAGGGCCCAATCTCTTGCAAACCCTAACCTAAGCCACTAGCATTAGGATCGACATCATCGTTCAATCGCCCCTCGAGCCCACTCTCGTGCAAACTCGAGTTACGATCTAGGTTGTGATAGTTCGTATTCGTCCAATCTCTTGCAAACGAATATGTGTATAGATTTACAATTAAAAATCCTAGCTTTGGTCCAATCTCTTGCAAACCAAATCTAGAGAAACCCAATTGTAAACCTAAATCGAATATCTAGGCCTTCCCATCGATTAGAATCCAATCTCTTGCAAATCCCAAATCGATGGAAATCCCTAGCTATCCGTAGTAAATCAATCACAACCTAACCTCCTAGCAATTCTAGCAATTTAGAAATTCATTCATCACAAATATGAAATTAGATCCATAGGGCTCATCCCCAAACCCTAGAACAACAAATCTACTCAAGCATAGCAACAATGATATAGGAATCAATAAAAACAATTGCTTGCATACAAAAAGATAGAAAACAAAGATTCAAATAATAAGAATAGAAATACTTAGCTTTGATGAAGAATTCCAATCCAAATACAAGCTTTTTGATCCAAGAGGGGGCCTAGGGCATGGCCTAACCTCTAAAAATAACTCTAAGAAAACATAATGGGGATCCCCTCTAATGGTGGCTACAAACCCCTTAAATACTCCCCCAAAACCCTAGCAAGAAACCCTAGAAAACCCCTCAAATTCGTGCCCAAAAACAGCCCAAACCGCAACTTAAAATCTGGGCCCAGGCCGCACTCGGCCGAGTGGAATATGTGACCCGGCCGAGTGACACTGACATGCAAATTCCAGCACTGCAGCATCAACTTGCAGAAATTCCCCAGATTTCATCCGACCTCCGATTTGCGCGTTCTTGGCGGCGTTGGAACCGTCATGAAGTCTACTATCCATAAAAATATGAGAAAAATACTTTGATTGCTGGAATGATAGCAGATTTCAAAAGAGTGAGAGGCTGTCTGAAAATCTGGGCGCTGCATGTCCTCGGCATCACTCGGCCGAGTTGACTTCTCTACTCGGTCGAGTGGACTTCTCTACTCGGCCGCGTGACAGACCCTGTAAAATTCCAGTAACTTCGAGGTCCTCAGGGGTCTGTCTCCCGGGGTGGCTCGGCCGAGTGGCTTTCCTCACTCGGCCGAGGGGCATTTCCTGCTCGGCCGAGTCGGAACCCTCAATCGCCTGACGGATTCCAGTAAGTCTGGGATTTTTGCTTGCCGTCGTCGTGATGCTACTCGGGCGAGTGGTGTCTCCGCGCTCGGCCGAGTGGGCTGGCGATGCTCGGCCGAGTGCACGCTGATACTCAATCTGTTGCGTGTCCGATCTGACCGGCCGAGCGGGCTTCTTTGCTCGGCCGAGTGACTCCTTCACTCGGCCGAGTGGCATGCTAAAATGCCCAATCTTCTCCGTTTCTCCTCCTCGTCGCTCCTACGGAGTTCCTTCTTCTTCCACCTGTCTCCCATCGCCGAATAGCCCTCAAAAGAGCCTTGGGTGACGCTCCGGAGTGGGTGCAAGTCCCTTAAGCTCATTTTTGCTCCCGATCGCTCCATATTTCCTGAAATCCGACAAAAACAAGAAATAGTGAAAAGTAACGCAATATCGTCGAATACCCGTGAAAAGCGTGATATGGGTGATCGAAATGGCATGCAAATATGCAGAAAAAAGGTGTAAAATATGGACCGATCATGCAGCTTATGGACGTCGTGACTGCATACCTATATGGAAATTTAGACCGAGACATCTTTATGAGCTTGCATGACGATTATTCTTTGCCTGCAGCACTAAAAGAGAGACAATGTGACATCACTCAGTGAAACTGCAAAGATCATTATATGGTCTGAAACAATCTGGAAGGATGCGGTATATAAGACTGAGCGAATTTCTTGCGAAGCAAGGATTTGCAAATGACCCAGTCTGTCCTTGCATCTTTATTAGAGCAAAGGCAACAGGATATGTCATTATAGTCGTCTATGTGGACGACTTGAATCTCATCAGATCTCTGGAGAGATCACTGAGATTTCTAGAAGCTTGACAGAAAATTTCGAGATGAAAGACCTCGGAAAATCAAAATTCTGTCTAGTTCTTCAAATAGAGCATCTTAACGATGTGATCATATTACATCAGTAAACTTATACATCGAACTTACTGAAAAGTTCCAAATGGATAAGTGCCACTCCTTCAGTACCCCTATGGTCGTTAGATCATTAGATGTACATAAAGACCCCTTCCGGCCGCTAGAAGAGGGAGAGGAAGTAACAGGCCCTGAAGTGCCTTATTTAAGTGCTATTGGTGCACTCCTTTATCTGGCTAACTGTACTCACCCTGACATAGCATTTGCAGTCAACTTACTAGCCAGATATAGTGCTGCACCTACACAGCGGCACTGGGCCGGAGTTAAGCATCTTTTGCGCTACCTCCAAGGGTCCATAGACTTAGGTATATTCTACATGAAAGGGGCAACAACAGGTTTAGTTGGTTATGCTGATGCAGGTTACAGATCTGATCCTCATACAGAGAAGTCTCAGACCGGATTCATGTTCACTTACGGCGGCACTGCCATATCTTGGAGATCTGTGAAGCAGACCATGACGACCGTCTCATCCACACATTCAGAACTTCTAGCAATCCACGAAACAAGTAAAGAGAGCTTCTGGCTACGTTTTGTGATCCAGCACATTCTCACCTCTACCGTCATGAAGCCTGGCGTTCTTGAGCCTACTACAATCTATGAAGACAATGCAGCATGTATATCCCAGCTACAGAACGGCTACATCAAAGACGACAAGACAAAGCATATCTCTTCCAAGTTCTTCTGGACGCAAGACATTCAAAAACAAAAGCATATTGAGATACAAAAGATCCAATCTTGTAATAACTTGGCGGATTTGCTTACCAAATCCCTGCATACTAGTATCTTTGAGAAACTTGTAAGTGGGATTGGGATGAGGAGTGTGAGAAAATGTAAACTGGGTCAGGATGAGAGAACTATGAATTTATAGATACATAGGAGACTGATGTATAAATTCATAGGAAATCTGCAAGACTGAAGCTTGGTCAGATGAGGGGGAGTCAACAGTAGCGTTGTACTATTTTCCCTTGGCTATTGGTTTTTTCCCACAGGGTTTTCCATAGTCAAGGTTTTGACAAGGCAACCTCGTTGACTCTGAATCCTGAAGTATCCACCCCTAGACACATCCCTAAAACGGGGGAAGTTATGGAGAAATTGTTCTTTATTTAACAAGTCGGTTATCCTAACTTGGATCTTGAAGAATCCACCTCTTATTCCATATTGGTTGGATAAGGGGAAGAGTTGTGAATAGGCCCATTAGGTATCCACCAATCATTAAATACTATATATATGAGGGCTGTGACTCCTAACCCTCTACACCTTTACCCTACACTTTTCCCTTCATAACAGTAACTTCATATTTCAACAAGTGTTTCATATATCAGTAGATCATTTCTATCATTTAGGATAACATCGTCTCTATTTCTGACACATGCCATCAATGGGTAATTTTTTTAAACCTGAAATTTAAATTGTTAATTGAGTTTGTTTAGGATCACATGAAAAAAACATAGAATTGTGAATATTGGCAATATTATTTGTTATTTGCTACTTAGTGGTATCCAGCAGGTCAGCATGTTCATAATCCAACACGTGAGGAGCGAGTGGTATCGGACAAGATTTCACATGCTTCTTTGCATTTTGAATATTGATGTGCCTTGCACCAAGTATTTCAGACTGCATGTCCAGTGACCCAAAACAAGAGAATTTGCTATATATATCGGATAACCGGTGTAGGAATGAGACATATTTCCAATTTTGGAAAGAAAAAAAATCCATCACATCATCCTCTCTCTCCTTATTTCTTTCTGTTTTTAAGAAAATGTCACCTCAATACACCGAACCCTCAATGTATAGAGTCTGGCTCCAAAACAATTTCCTTTCATTGTACTAACAGGAGTGGTAGATGGGTAAATTACAGATGGAAGATGATGGAGATTGAAAGAGAAATCACATTTATGTTTCATTTCATCGTACTAACAGTACAGATGAAAGATGATGGAGATTGAAAAGAAATCACATTTATGTTTCATTTTGGAAGTGATGAATGTTGTTGCAGTTAGGGTCAGCCGTTTCCATGGATTCCCCTTCTCATCGGCTTGCTTATTCCGAGGAGTTCTTTTTTAACCACAATATCAAATATAATAAGCACGCATGAAGAGAGAAGAACCACACCCTCTTGAGAAGTTTAGTCTCATCTTGACTTTTCAATGGCTGAATGTCTTAACCCATGCATAATAGACCGAAGATGTTCGAAGAAGATTACATTCAACTTGGAGCATGGGATGTTTATTTATAACGGTGTTTCGTGCAAAAAAACTTAAGATAATTTGGATGACAACAAGAACCCAGTTTGCTGAAACAATCATATAACAATGCAGTACTCAGATGCAATTAGTGTCAGTACACATGAAATTGCATCACATATGCAAATCCTTCTCACTTTTTAGCGAGCACACATGATTTGTATATCCTTCTAGGCATCACAGAAGTAGACAACAGTCGGATGACAGTGGACAGCATTCTACAACAAACTTCCCAACATAAAGCTTAAATTCAAATGCATCACTAGTGAATGAGGTTTGATAAAATATGAAGGACGTAACAACCAACTTCCAGATCATTGCGCATACTGACCATGCCACGGTTCGTTCAGGAACGGATTGAAAAACAAGTCCGTGCGCAGAGGTTCTATCAAAAGACGACGGTGTCAAGCATGGTTCCCAACGTCTGGACTATGTTCGATGACATGAGATTTGAAACGTGCTCCTCCAGATGCTTCTTTGCATCTTGCCTTCCTACATTTGCAATTGCCAGCTTCTCTGGAGGCAACTCATCCTCCTCTTGGACAGCTTTGTTGTATTTGATAGCCAAGTCCAGCATTTCCTGCCCACATCACACCATTACAGGAGCCCATCAGTAAAGAGATGCGGTTGCTTCACAATTTTGAATGCAAACGACCGTGTCCCAATACACATCCGAGGGACACGGCATTAATCAAAGGTTTACCTTAACAGTCTGCTCATTGGTTTTGGAGTGGGTGTCAAACCGCCGCAACGTCAACCCATCAGTCCATTTCTTCTTATGAAGGTTCAGTAACATCTTTTCTTCAAGCTCGTTTTTCCTGTAGTTGATGGCTATAGAGTAGTAGTGCCGATTCAGTCCATGGATCAATGCCTGAATTTGGTAAGCAGAATTGGTTATGGTTTGTGGCATGATAAGCAATCAAAGATCATTACTTTAATGAGCACTGGACCTGAATAGATGGCTTATTCAGATGTCCCAAATTGGAAGTAGTCTGACGCGGCTCTTGACCTAGCATCATTGTCTGTGGATTGATTAAGCGAAACGCATCTATAACCACCTTCCCTTTAACACTCTGGATTGGATCAACCACAACAGCAACTGCTCTGGGATTTAAAGCTTCAAAACTCTGCAAGGAGCAAATGATATTATACACATGTAAGTTTCCGCCTTAAACACAAGCCAGAAACCACATAGAAGATGTCATATGAACCCATAAAAGTACTAACTAAATTAAATTTGCAAGGCCGGCATCTTCTAACAGCAAGAAGAAATCCTTAAATAGTAGCTCAGGTCAGTAGATTTTGATCAAATTATTCGGGCAAACTTCCTTGTCAAATTGTATGCAAGCAAACCTTGAGGGAAGGCCGTTCTGCTTGGTATCCATATAATTCATAGTAGTACAAACTGGTAGCAATGTAGAATATAGAGTGGGAAAAACATTCATTCGATAGTTTGTGTGCATGGATACCTACACACACATGTATATATGTACACATATGTATATATGTATATGTATATACATAAATATACATAAATATACATAGATATGTATGTTGGGGGAGAATGATAAGCCGGCCTCCTGCTTGGGCATACCCAATGCTAAAATATTGAACTCCTCTGAATCGACCTTCCTACCTGCCAATGTTCCACCGATTACAAATACGAACGCCATACTATTATCGCCGAAAACGAAAACGAAAACGCACGAGGTTATTTCGCGAGGGTCAGTATCCGGTCCGAACATCCCTTGCTGGAAAGATGTTAAGCCGTTTGATGTGTTGAATACGGGTGGTCAATCTCGATTAGGGCCTTCGCTTCTTGATGATTCTGTCAATGAACCTGAGATTGATCCGACTGATCTAACAATTATCAATGAAGCTTGGTATATTGAACAAGAGATACTAAACCAAAATAGCAAAGGGCGTAAGAAACCTACCAACTTGCAAACGGGTATGGATTCGTTGAAGGGTATTCAGAAAAGTGCTAGGTTGAATGGGGTTGCGGAGCCGACCCCCATACTAAATCTAATTAATGACATTATTCATTTGGAATACTCCCGGTCTCAATAATATCGCGAGACGGAGAGATCTCAAAGTCCGTATTAGTAAGTATATGCCGTCTCTTGTTGGGTTGCTTGAGACGAAGGTCGTGTTGGATAATACGCATAGAATTCTTAAATGCTTCCCGGAGAAGTGGTTATCTATTGATAACCGTGGATGCCATTGTAATGGTCGCACTGTTATGATGTCTGACCCGGATGCTTGGAACTGTGTGGTTGACAATATGTTGGCGCAACATCTCACCATGCTTTGTAATAATGTCGCGGGCTTTAATATGGTGGTAACTATTGTCTACGCTTCCAATTCCCCCCATGATCGTGGGGCTCTATGGGATTCTATTGTTGCTAATTCTATCAAGCACAAATCCTCTCCTTGGTTGGTTGGGGGTGATTTCAATTGTGTTAGTGATGGGACGCGGTTTACTCCCGACGGAGAACCCGCGCCCAAGCCCGCTAGCCGCGCGCGCGCCTCCCTTGGCCGAAAAAAACCCAATCAGTTTTGATTATTTATATTGTAGGCTAGCCGTTACTAGTTATTATGCTATTATTTTGACATTGGAGTGATTTCATAGATTAGACGAGTGCGGACGTCCTCTATTGGCGTCTTGGTAGGAGAATACATCTTTTTGTATTCAAGTATCTTGCTATTGTTACTTTGTTTCTACTTTAATTATCAATTCAATATATTTCTCTTTTCGGATCTATCAATTTGGTATCAGAGCCCGTGACGATCCATGGCGGCGCCGACAACGAGATCGAAGGATAAATTCGACACTTTGGAGGAAAAATTCATGGGAGAAATTGAAGGGGTGAAGAAATCACACGAAGAGACGATGAAGGCGATGAAGTCATTGACGGATTTCATCAATTTATTGGCGGCTAATCAATCAAAGTAAGGAGAACAATTGACGAAGCTCCTCTTCCAAGGGTCGACGAGTCACCCCGATGGAGGAAACCCTAATTTGACATCAAAGGCGACACCTTTGAAGAAGGAGAAGGAGAAAGAAGATGATTGGGATGCGGATCGGCCTTATGAGGAGGGATCATACGAAGTGTAAGATGGGGATCCGTGGAAGGAAGACTACCGCGAAACCATCAGGCGAAGGGCAGAAGAAATGAAAGGGGGGCAGCGAACCTAGCCGCCGCCCCCACGAGCGGCGAAGAACAGAGGGGCCCCCCACGAAACCCCTAGAAGACGGAAGGGGGCGGCGCTCCTCCCCAGCACTGCCAGGGGCCGGCGAACACCCGCCAGCCCCCGCCGGCTCCCGCGCCCCTCGCTCCAGGCCGCGGGGGCCTGGAGAACTACCGCCAGGGCCCGACGGCCCTGGGAAGCCACCGCTAGGGCCCCGCGGGGCCCTGAGCAGCAGTGCCCAGGTCCCGCGGGGCCCCCGCACCCCCGTGGTGCCTTCGCCGGGACACGGCGGCCTTCCGACGCCTCCGACGAGCAGCGCGGGCGATCGCAATAGGTTGAGAGGGGTTTCCCACCATATTTAGAGGATCCGGCTCGCGATTTTGGTGGTGGATTTGACCCTGGAGAGTCAGGAGTACTATGATGCTGGAGACTATGTGGCTGAATTCGGAGATGACGCGGGATGGGATGACTTTGAGGGCAGGCGTGGGGGTCCTGAGGGGACTATGGTGGTGGCAGAGGAGAGCCACCTCGACAGTACGAGATCCAGGACGAGAGGCGACAGCACTATCGCCAGCCTCGCCGTCCAGAGGGGAGGCCCGATCAGGGACACATTGGTGGGGACTGCAGGGTACGGAAGTTGGAGATGCTTCTGTTCAGGGGAGAGGATCCACATGCCTGGCTGTTCACGACGGAGATGTACTTTACAGCGCACCGCATAACAGATGCTCAGAAGTTGGAGCCAGCCGCTATTTGCATGAAGGGGAGAGCTCTGGGTTGGTACCAGTGGAAGGAGAAGAGGCAGCAGATTCGTGATTGGGAGGAGCTGAAGGACCTAATTCTGGAGAAGTTTAGCGATCCCCGCCTGGAAAACCTTCACGAGCAATTATACGCCCTCAGGCAGGATGGACCAGTACGGGAGGACATTGAGAGTTTCGAGACTTTGGCAGGGAGAGTACACGTCGTCTCAGACGAGTCACTCGAGGGCACCTTCTTGAAGGGGCTGAGGCCCAGTCTTCGAGCCGCAGTGAGACCTTACAAGCCCAGGGGGCTTTCAGAGGTCATCGAGATGGCGCAGTTGGTAGAGGACTCCCGGTCAGAGGATCAGAGAGTCGGGAGCAGCTACAATGGCCAGATACAGAAGGACACCTCGTCTAGAGCAGGCGGAGCAGGGGTCACCACTGGGGCAGGACAGGCTAGCAGGGAGAAAGCGGGGGAGATGAGTAGCGCCCCACAGCAGGAGGACAGTTCAGGAGGATGTCTGATGTAGATATGAGGGAGAAGCGTCAAAAGGGCATATACTTTAGGTGTGACGAGGTTCACTCCAGGCCACAGGTGCACGGGGCGCAAGTTACAGGTGCAGCTATTGGAGGGCGTGGGCGAGGAGGACGTCGAGGACGAAAGCGCTGAGCAGGATGAGGAGCCCAAGGGCCATCAGCTAGACGTGGCAGAGGTGTCCCTTAACTCCGTGATAGGGTTCACACCGAACCACACCATGAAGTTGAGGGGGGTGATCGGCAAGCAGGAGGTGACCCTGTTGATTGACAGTGGGGCGACCCACAATTTCATCTCCAGGAGAGTGGTGGACCAGCAGGGACTACAGCTGACCGACTGCGAGAGCTTCAGTGTGATGATGGAGACGAAGAAGAGAGTAGTCGGGGAGTCTGCAAGGGTTGGTGCTGACCCTACAGGGGATACATGTGATGGCGGAATTTCTACCTTTAGACTTGGGGTGCACAGATGTCATCCTGGGTATGACATGGTTGCAGACGCTGGGGAAGATGACGGTGAACTGGAAACTTCTGCGGATAGAGTTCCAGGATGAGGGGAGAGCGGTCACACTACAAAGGGATCCAAGCCTTTGCAGAGTGGTAGTGTCACTGAAGACCATGCTGATGACCTTACAGACCGAGGGAGGAGGGTACTTGGTTGAGCTGTACACCATGACAGAGGAATGAGGCGCAGAGACCAGTGGGGAGCATACCGTACCAGGAGAGGTGCAGCAGATGTTGGCGCAGTTTGAAGAGATCTTTCAGGAGCCTCGGGGTCTGCCACCGCCGAGGGACCATGCGAACGCCATAGTACTGCGGGAGTGTGCTTTTCCCATCAGTGTCAGACCCCACCGGTACCCCCAACACCAGAAGGAAGAGATTGAGAGGATGGTAGCCAAGATGGTGGAGGCGGAAGTGATTCAGCCTAGTGTGAGCCCATTCTCTAGTCCCGTGCTCCTGGTGAAGAAGGATGTGAGCTGGCGTTTCTGTGTGGACTACCGAGCATTGAACAAAGAGACAGTGCCAGATAATTTCCCCATACCGGTGATAGACGAGCTCCTGGACGAGTTACATGGGGCAGCCTGGTTCAACAAGATAGATCTCAAGTCAGGCTACCATCAGATCAGGATGCGACGGGAGGATGTGCCCAAGACGGCGTTCAGGACACATGAGGGCCACTACGAGTTCCTCGTCATACCGTTTGGCTTGACGAACGCACCAGCCACCTTCCAATCCCTTATAAACAATGTATTTCGTCCGTACCTGAGGCGATTTGTACTGGTGTTCTTTGATGATATATTGGTGTACAGTCGCACCTTAGAGGAGTACTTGGACCATCTGCAGGTTGTGTTTATGGAGTTGCAGTACCATCAGCTAGTGACAAACAGGAAGCAGTGCCTATTTGGACAGACACAGGTGGAGTACCTAGGACATGTGGTGTCAGCAGATGGGGTCGCAGCAGACAGGGAAAGATAGCGACGATGTTGGACTGGCCACGGCCCACCACCCTCGGGGGTTACGGGGATTTCTGTGCCTGACAGGTTACTATCGCAGGTTTGTGGAGGGATATGGGACGATCACCTGGCCTTTGACAGAGTTACTTAAGAAGGATCGGTTCCACTGGGGGAGGAGACTACCGCAGCATTTGATGCCCTAAAGAAGGCCATGACAACCGTTCCAGTGTTGGCGTTACCAGACTTTTCCAGGCCCTTTGTGGTAGAGGCAAATGCGTTAGGGCATGGGCTAGGAGCAATGCTGCTGCAGGATCAGTGGCATATTGCATACTTCAGCCATGTGTTGACAGCTAGAGCCCGACTGCGATCGGTATACGAGAGAGAGCTGATGGCCATAATCCTGGCTAGTCGGAAGTAGAGGCCATACTTGTTGGGGCGGAGTTTCCTGGTACGCACAGATCAGCGGAGTCTGAAATATTTACTGGAGCAGCGGAAGGTTGCCGAGGAGTATCAGAAATGGCTACGGAAACTGTTGGGGTATAGATTCGAGAGAGAGTACCGACCGGGGCTGGAGAACAAGGTGGCTGATGCCTTGTCACAGCGAGAGGAGGCGGCAAAGTTGGCCGTACTAGCAGTATCCGTTCTCCAAGATTCGGGCCGCTACAGCAGGAGGTGGAGCAGGATCAAGAGCTAGCAGGCATACGAGATGCTCTTCTGCAGGGATCGACTGGATATCCGGGATATTCTCTTCAGGATAGACGACTGCTATATTGGGGAGACTGGTTCTACCGAGGACATCGGCTTATCTACCCGCCATACTACAGGAGTTTCACAGCAGTGCCCTAGGAGGACATTCTGGTGTCCTCAAGACCTACCAGAGGTTGACGAGGGAGGTCTGCTGAAAGGGGATGAAGGAGGTGGCGAAGATGGTGGCGGAGAGTGACGTGTGCCAGTGTCACAAGTACCAGGCGATGTCCCCATGGGGATTACTACAGCCGCTCTCCTTGCCAGATCGAGTATGGGAGGACCTCTCCGTGAACTTCATAGATGGATTGATGAAGTCAGGTGGTTATACTGTCATCCTTGTTGTGGTCGACCGCCTCAGCAAGTATGCACACTTTGTCCCACTTCGGCATCCTTACAGCGTTGTGACAGTGGCAGAGATATTCTTGAGAGATGTCATCAGGTTACATGGACCACCGAAGTCCATCGTCTCAGACAGAGACAAGGTGTTTGTGAGTAGATTCTGGCAGGAGCTGTTCAGGCTACAGGGGGCAGCTTTGAGACGGAGCACAGCTTACCACCCTCAAACCGACGGGTAAACAGAGGTGGTAAACAGGAGTGTGGAGACCTACATGCGGTGCTTCATTTCGAATAATCCCAAGGAGTGTGCTCGTTGGCTGGTGTGGGCGAAATACTGGTACAACACATCATATCACACGGCAGCACAGACGACACCCTTCAGGATTCTTTATGGCAGAGACCCCACATCTACTGTACTATGGGCATGAGTCGACACCAGTTTCAGATGTGGAGCAGTATTTGGCAGAGAGGGATCAGGTTTTGGAGGAGCTGAAGCTCCATCTGGCGAGGGCTCAGCAGGTCATGAAGGCGAGAGCAGACCTACCTCGCAGAGATGTACAGTTCACGGTGGGAGATAGGGTATACCTAAAGCTGAGGCCCTACAGGCAGAGATCATTGGCTCACAGGAGGAATGAGAAGTTGGGACCGCGTTATTTTGTACCTTTCAAGGTTGAGGCGAGAGTGAGACCGGTGGCCTACATGTTGAGATTGCCCCCAGGATCGGTTATTCACCCAGTGTTCTATGTCTCGCAGCTCCGCCAAGCGATCAGTGACCACACGCCATCCCCCACCCTACCAGAGACATTGACGGCAGATATGGAGGTGAGGCTGGAGCCTGAGGCATTGAAAGGAGTACGCGTGGGACCGCAGGAGAGCGCCAGGTTTTACTGTAGTGGAAGGGCTTGCCAGAGCACGTGGGAGGCTATGGACGAAATGACTACGTGATTTCCAGACTTCCACCTTGATGACAATGTGGCTCTTTGGGGAAGTATTGATGGGACGCAGGTTTACTCCCAACGGAGAACCCGCGCCAAAGCCCGCTAGCCGCCCAAGCCCGCTAGCCGCGCGCGCACCTCTCTTGGCCGAAAAAACCCTAGTTTTGATTATTTATATTGTGGGCTAGCTGTCGCTAGTTATTATGCTATTATTTTGATATTGGAGTGATTTCAGATATTAGACGAGTGCGAACGTCCTCTATTGGCGTCTTGGTAGGAGAATACACCTTTTTGTATTCAATTATCTTGCTATTGTTACTTTATTTCTTCTTTGATTATCAATTCGATAGATTTCTCTTTTCGGATCTATCAGTTAGATATGCCATGGATAAAGTTAGAGAGAGGCCTATTGATGGGCATATGGTTGAAGAGTTCAATGATTGCATTGATTCTAGTGCTCTCATGAAGCTAAAAACGGTTGGCAATCCTCTTAGTTGGACCAATCGTAGTATTGGTTATCATTGTATTACCGCCACGCTTGATCGCTCTTTATGCAATAGTTATTGGATGGATAAACTTCCTTCTTCCTATTGTGAATATGTTGCAGGGGGGTACTAGTGATCACTCTACACTCATTATCCATTTCCATTCTATGGTTGGTACCTATCCTAAGCCTTTTAAGTTCAACTCTTGGACTCATGCTCCTGAGTATCTTAATGTTTTGAAAGAACACTGGCATATTGGTGTTGAGGGTTGTCCGATGATTCGTCTTGTTTCTAAGCTTAAAAGCTTGAAAATTGGACTAAAGAGTTTGGGGGCAGTTATCAGGGATGCTAATGATGTTACCAAATGTCGTGCTGAGCTTGCATGCTGAGCTTGCAGCTATTCAAAACAATCCTGATCTGGGCTTGTGTTGAAAACCAAAAGAAAGAACAAGTTCTTATTAATCAGTTGGCTGATGTTATTGATATTGAGGAGGCCAATCTGAGGCAAAAAATAGGCAGGATTGGATGCATCTAGGGGATCACAACACTCGTTTTTTCTACACCGCTATGAAAGCTAGACAAAGCCATAATAATCTTGGGCATCTTATCTCTAATGATGGGTCTCGTGATGACACTATTAATAAGATTAAAATTGATGGTCCCAATTTTTATGCTAGTCTATATAATCAAGATGATTACTGAAGGGTGTTCCCCTGCCTTACCACTAAGAGAGTGCTTACTATTGAAGCTACTTCTTGGGTTGAAAGACCCGTTCTTGAGGAGGATGTTAAAAATGCGGTGTTCCAAATTGGTGCTGATAAGGCCCCTGGGCCTGATGGATTCAATGGGTTTCTTTATCAAAATTCATGGAATATTATTGGTAGGAATGTTACTAATGATATCCTCTCCCTTTTCTGCTCTGGTAGAATTCTTCGTCAGGTCAATCACACATTTTTAACTCTCATTTCCAAAGGATCTAATGCTTCTAGGCTTGGAGACTATAGGCTTATTTCCTGATGTAATGTTTTGTATAAAATCATCAGCAAAGTCCTTTGTAACATGTTGAAAAGGGCTATTATTGAGCTAATCTCCCCCAAATCAGGCTGCTTTTCTTAAAGATCTCTTATTGGCTGATTGTGCCTTGCTTGCTCATGAGCATATTCGGGATTTCAATAATCACATGGGTGCCCGAGCTTGTCTTAAGCTGGATCTACGTAAAGCCTTTGATAGTGTGAATAGGGAATTCATTTACTTCATGCTTCACCAGATGGGGTTTAAACATAGTTTTATTGGATGGATTTGTGAGTGTATATCCACCCACTCCTTCTCTGTCATGGTCAATGGATCCACATTTGGTATGTTCCAATCTAATAGGGGTTTAAGGCAGGGTGATCCCCTTTCTCCACATCTCTTTGTGGTTGTTATGAAGGCGTTTTCTCTACTTATGGCTAGAGCCAACGCTACGCATAGCATTTTGCCTATGAAGAGGTTGGGAGCTGTTACTCATCTCCTATTTACTGATGACCTACTTGTTTTCTGTCGTGCTAATGCTAAATCCTTTAAGGGCTTGAGGGATCTTCTCTTCACTTTTAAGTGCTTCACGAGCCTTGAGGTTAATTAGAGCAAAAGTGCCGGTATCTTTAGCAAAGGGACCAAAGAGCTTGGTAGTCTTGATGATATATTGGGAATTAGGAGGGTGCAATCTCTTACTACTTATTTGGGTCTCCCCCTCTCTGCTAAATAACCCAAGGCTTCAATGTATGCTCGTTTGATTGACAGATGCAGGAACATGTTGCAGGGATGGTCCTCATCCCTGCTCTATCTCAGGGCGTATTGAGCTTGTCAGATCAGTCATCTATGGCATGGTTGCTTTTCGGATGCAGGCTTTTCGCATTCCCAAGTCCATTTTGTGTGTTCTTAATTCCATATGCAGTAAGTTCATTTGGAGGAAATATCATATCTGGGCCTAGGATGATCTTTGTTCGCCTAAGCAGGAGGGGGTAGGGCTCAGACGCTTCTTAGATTTGAATACTGATTATGGTGTTAAGTTGACATGGCGTATGCTTACCTATGATGGGATTTGGGCTTCCTATATGAGACGGCAGTATATGAGTAGTGTAGGGTTCTTCTTGGCTAAAGCTAGACCTATGCAATCTGGGACTTGGAAGTTTATTCTACAATGCCGTGAATTCACTAAGAAACTCACTAAACGCATTGTCAAAGATGGATCCACTACTCTTTTCTGGTATGATAATTGGCTTCCATGTGGTCCTCTTTGTGACTCTTATGAGGTGCTGGTTGGTGAAGATGAAAGAATGGTTTGTGATTACTGGACTTCTGAGGGTTGGGTTGACAGCCCTGTGCTCTTGCCTGTTAGGCCTATCATCGTGCCGGTCACTCTTCTCCATGACGAGGATACTTGGACTTGGATTCCTAAGACCCCCTCTTTGCATGATATTTGGTCTAGTTCTTGTGCTGATAGGTCCATATTCCCTTATTATGAGGTGGTTTGGTATCAGGGACATATACCTAAGATGGCTATCACATTGCTCCGTGCTTTTCACGAGAAACTCCTCACTCGTGACAAGCTTACTCATTGGGGAGTGCCTACTTCTCCTCTTTGTGTCCTTTGCTCGGAAGATGCACATGAAAGTGTGAATCATCTCTTTTTTGAGTGCAGCTTTACTAGATATCTCCTGTGTAGAAGCTTTCTCAAGCTGGGGATTACAACATTTCCACATCCCTCCCTTGCGGGGTTGGTGACCTATTTCTCTCTTGGTATCAGAAGAAGGATAGTGTGGGTGTTCTAGCCAAGACGGTCTTGGCTTCGATGGTTTGGTATATTTGGAGGGAGAGGAATAGGAGGATTTTCGAGGGAGTTAGCCTGGGCCAGACTCTTCTCTTTGAAGACTTAGCTGCGGATGTCAGGATTGGTCTTTAGACATAAGGAGTGTGATCGGGACTCTGCGGCCACCCCCCTCTCAAATTGGGGGATTTTGGAGGGACATTGATGTATTGGATTTAGCTTCTGTATATATTTGCTTGTGTTTTTTGGGTTCTTTAGTTTGGAGGTAGATATTAGTATTGGAGGGTGACGGCGCTTGTGCCATATCCCCTCCTTACTAATATTCTTCTTCTATACCTAGAACCTTATACAGTTGCGATTCAATATAGATACACACTTACCTTCCACAATAAAAATAAAAATAGATATGTATGTGTATATATGTATCTACATACATATCTTGACGACAGGCTGTCCTACTAGGCGGATCCTTGGAATCCATATAATTCAAATTAGTACGAACTAGTAGCAGTGTAGAAATATGGAGGGGGGAACATTCTTTCGATAGCTAGTGGCATACACATACACGTATACATATGTAAATATGTATACATATGTACATGCATATATATGCGTATATATGTATATATATACATAGAACTATATGATTCAAGCTTCTAACTATTAAAAAAGATTAGAAATCCTCGTCACTTTGATTTCATAACATGATAACAGCAATTAAAAGATTGGCAAAGCATTAAAAATAATACATGGAGGCAAACTAAAGATAGAACAAAACCTGCTGAGTATTAATATCGACACCAGAAAGCCAGCAACCAAAGCCTGGATGTGAATGGTACCATCCCACCACCATTTCTGGCCTGTATCAAAGAACTGCTCTTATTAGGAGTTCTAGTAGTAAAAAAGCTTAATAGATAGCTGGAAGAGAGAGAGCAAAATATTGCACAGTATCTGATTGTTCAGGACTCGTAAATTTTAGTAATCAAATAGAACAACATAGAAGCAAAGAGGCAAGCAGTTCAGAATGCCAAGTTCCACAATAGACTAGGCACTTAAGTGTCATCAAGAAAGGTATCAAATTCAGCGAGGGAAAAAAAGTACTACCCACATTAAACATCATCATAGTCTATTTTACTACTTAAAATGGTAAGGAATGTGATGCGGACTAAGGTTTAAAAGATAGAATTGTGGGAAATTTATTGATGGATAATATAGAAAGTAAGGATAATGTCCAGTTTTGGGAGAGTTGGCCACTCTCCTAGCTTTTGCTAAGGAAAAAGCTTAAAGCTCTCTTCTAGATCTCGATTGAGAATTCTGGGAAAATGTCAAAATGACGGCCAACAATTCGATACCCTAACCCTAGCCCTCGCCTTCACTTATATAATGTTAGGCGTGGTGTGTACATCAATTACACCATAACTTATTGTGCATAAAGTACTTCCCCCCAACCGTCGGTGCGCATAGAAAAATCACTCCTTCGGCCTCCTACGCCTTCTCTCGTATGTGATGACCGTATCATTACTCATCCAGGAGTTTCACCTTGTTCTCAAGGTGGAAGTCTGGAAACTGCTGCAATATCAGATCAAGAGGCTCCCAAGTCGCATCGCACTCTCGCAGTCCCGTCCAACGGATCAAGACCTCCTTCACTCCCGTAGCTCCCGTTTGTAACCTCCTCGGGCTCCAGCAAGACCTCCATGTCATCTGTCGGGGTCAGTGGTAGTGTAGCTGACGCCGCATGATTACCAATCACTCGGCGTAACTATGAGACATTGAAAACTGGATGGATGCAGGAAGATGGGGGCAGCCTCAGTCCGTAGGCTACCTTGCCGACCCTGCCCTCAATCTCGTAAGGCCCACAGTACCTCGCTGTCAACTTCTCGTTACGTCGCTTAGCCATAGAGCGTTGTTTGTATGGTCGGAGCTTCAAATACACACGCTCTCCTATTGTAAAATCCACATCCCTGAGATGGGTATTTGCCTTCCTCTTCATGATCCGCTGAGCTCGCAACAAGTGACACTTCAACTCTTCCAGGCAATGGGGTAGCTCCTCTGCTATAGTGCATCAAATGAGGCGGGTCTCTGCCATAAACTATTCGAAGTGTCATCTTCGCTTCTAAGTGGTACGAGGTGTTGTACTAATACTCTGCCCACATCAACCAACCAGCCCACTTCTTGGGCATCTCCGAAGCGAAACAATGAAGGTATATCTCCACACTTTGATTTACCACCTCGGTTTGTCCGTCCGTCTACGGGTGGTATGCGGTGCTCCTTCTAAATGTTATACCCTGCGTCCGGAACATCTCCCTCCAGAAGGTGCTCAAGAACACATTATCTCTGTCCGACACAATGGAACGGGGATAGCCATGTAGCCGTACCACCTCCCGCAAGAACACGGCTGCCACTGAAGCTGCTGTGAACGGATGACGAAGTGGAATGAAGTGGCTATACTTGCTGAGGCGATCACCACAACAAATATAGTAGTGTACCCCTCTGACCGTGGTAACCCCTCCACAAAGCCCATCGAAATGTCCTCCCAAACCTTCTCTGACAAGTCCAATGGATGTAGAAGGCCTGCCGATGATGTCGCCTAATACTTGTGACGCTGGCACACGTCACACTCTAAAACTAACTGCGCGACATCCTTCTTCATACCCGGCCAGTAGAGCTATCTAACCATCCGCTGGTACGTCTAATATCCCCCTGAGTGTCCTCCTACGGCACTACTGTGGAACTCCTCAAAAAGAATGGGAATGTGCACAAACGTACAGGAAATCACCAACATCCCTCTGTATAGAAGCGTCCTTCCCTCCACCCAGTAACCCGGGAAGTCCTCCGATCCCTGAATAAGAGCCTCCCTGATCTGTCGCAACCCCTCAACCGCCTCAATCTCTGCTAACAACGGCTCACTCCGAAGTATCACTGGAATGGACAGGGCTACTACATGTACCACTCATCCCGACGTGAAAGCGCATCCACCGCCTTGTTGTCCAAACCAGGTTTATAGTGAATCTCGAACTTGTACCCGCTTAGCTTGGACAACCATCTCTGGTGCTCTTCGGCCACCATGCGCTGCTCTAGAAGGTACTTCAGACTCCTCTGGTCAGTCCACACCACGAACTCTCTCCCCAGCAGGTAAGACCGCCACTTCTGCACCGACATCACTATGGTCATCAGCTCCCTCTCGTAGACGGACTTCAACCAGGCACTGGCCAACATCTAGCTGAAGTAAGCGATCGGCCTCTACTCCTGCATCAGCACGGCCCCTAAACCAAATCTCAATGCATCCGACTCCATAACGAACTGCTTCTCGAAGTCAGGGAGTGCTAATACTGGTACCGTCGTCATAGCATGCTTGAGGGCCTGGAATACGCTCGTAGCATCCTCCCCGTCGTCATAGCATGCTTGAGGGCCTGGAATGCGCTCGTAGCATCCTCCCACAGTGGAAATTGTCCTTCAGCTGTTCGGTAAGAAGCCACGCCAGAGTGCTGTACCCCTTCACGAACCTCCTATAATAGCCCAAGAGCCCGAGGAAACCCCGTAAAGCTCGTAGTGTCCTCGGCTGAGGCCAGTCCAACATAGCAGCAATCTTCGACCGATCAGCCGACACTCCCTCCGCAGAGACAATGTGCCCCAAGTACTCCACATGCGCCTGTCCGAACAGGCACTTCTTCCGGTTGGCCTGTAATTGATGGTCCTGTAATTCCCGCATGACTATCTCCATGTGGCCAATATGATCCTGCATGGAGTCACTGTAGACTAAAATATCAAAGAAAACTCGTACGAACCTCCGCAGATAAGGCCTAAAGACCATATTCATCAGTGACTGGAAAGTGGCAAGGGCGTTCGTTAGCCCGAAAGGCATGACGAGGAACTGGTAGCGGCCTTCGTGAGTCCTGAAGGACGTCTTCTGCACATCATCCGCCTTCATGCGAATCTGGTGGTACCCAGACTTCAAATTGATCTTAGAGAACACCACCGTGCCATGTAAATCATCCAACAGCTCGTCGATCACTGGAATAGGAAACTTGTCTGGCACAGTTTCCTTATTCAAGGCTCGATAATCGACACAGAATTTCCAACTGCCGTCCTTTTTCTTCACCAGCAGCACTGGGCTAGAAAAAGGGCTCGCACTAAGCCGTATGACCCCCGCCTGCATCATCTCCTGAACCAGCTTCTCGATCTCATCTTTCTGCACAAGCGGGTATCGGTAAGGACGCACACTAATGGGAGACATCCCCTCCTTAAGCACGATGGCGTGATCATGATCCCTTGGCGGCGGAAGGCCGCTAAGTGGCTGGAACACCCCCTCGAATCCTTGCAACAGCTGCTCCATCTCTAGTGGTACCACCGTCATGCCCTCTCTCCACGGTAACCAACCCCTGCTGCTCTATCAGGAATCAACATCCCTCCATCTGTAGTGTCTTCGTCATAGTCTATATAAGACACTGACGAACAGCATGAGCTTGGGTCACCCAGCAGTACTGCCTTCCTCCCATCAACCTGGAACTCCATCCGTAATAGCTTCTAGTTGAACTTTGTCTCCCCTAGTGACTGCAGCCACTGCATCCCCAAAATCAGGTCGACGTTTCCCAAGGTCAAAGGCAAGAAATCAGATATGATCAATACCCCCATATATGGACACCGTCAAGTCTCGACAGATGCCTATACTCCACCTTGTTGGTCCCCAACATGACCCCGAAGCCCTTTGTCTCGATGAGCTGGATCCCCTGCCCCTCAATCACCCTAGGAGATACGAAGTTGTGGGTTGCACCACTGTCTATCAGGATCACCACATCCATATCCCGAACTCTACCGGCCAGCTTCATAGTGTGAACCCGTATAAGGCCCGTTATGGAACTGAGTGAAACCTCCGCTGCCTCCAAGAGCAGGGGCTCGTTGTCCTTCTCATGCTCTGCCACTGTCCCCTCTGCTCGTTCCTCCTCTAGCTCCTCTGTGTATACCTCATATACATGTAAGGCCTGGTTGTGACACATGTGCTCCGGGGTGAATCACTCATCGCATTTGAAGCACAACCCATTCGCCCTCCGGTCACGCATCTCAGCATCCGTCATCCTCTTGTAAGTCTCACCGGCCGTACATCTCCTGGCCTCCCCGCGCCTACTGGTGTACCTCCTGTAGCACCAGGCTGCCCCCTGGAACAGTCTGTAGTCGGGTAAAGTTTCCTCCAAACGCCCCTCTGGCACAGCACTCCTCAGCCAATCTGCCCTCGACCGTCTGTGCTAACTACATCTGCTCCTCAAGCCCCCGAGGTCGGAGGGTACGGAGTTCATCCTTAATGGTAGGCTTCAATCCGTCCAAGAAAAACCCCTCCAAAGACTCTGTAAGCATCCCGCGCACTCTACTAGTAAGCACCACGTACTGCTTGATGTAATCGTACATTGTCCCAGCATGCCTCAAAACATGCAGCTGCTCGTACGCTCCACCTCCCTAGGACTCTCGGAAGCGGTGTAACAATGCCTCCTTGAACCTGTCACAGGTCCTCAAGGGCCTTTGTTGCTCCTTCCATCGCCACCAATTCAAAGCCTCTTCCTCCAAACAGAGTGCGACCGCCCGCAATTTCTCCCCCTCCGTCAACCGCGCCATCTCAAAATACCTCTATGCCTTGTAGATCCAACCTGTGACATCACTGCTCTTGAATAGCTGCATCTTAAGCTTCCGTATGCGGTCATCCGCACGTGGATCCCATCCATCGAAACGATTTGGTTGCTTCTGACGATGATGATCTCCAAATCTGGTTCATCTGTGGTCCCACCACCTATCCTCCCTCCAATCTCACTCCTCTTCATCCTCATTCTCATCATCATGATAGAGGTTGGGCCCCTCGTACTCCGGATCATACCTTGTAGCTCGCTGACGCCTCCCCGGAGCTCCATCGCTGTCCTCGGAGTAGTCTGAAACCTGCACCCCTCGCGTGCGCTCCTCACGGTCACCCCAATCCCCCTGCGGTAAGCAGGGGGATCCTCGTAGCCCGCGCGGTCCGCCAGTGGCCTACGGAAGCCCTGGCGGGCCCGCCTGCCCTCGACGGCCCCCGGGCGGGTTCGCCCGCCCTCGGCGGCCCCCAGGCGGGTTCGCCCGCATCCTACGGCCCCCTTCCGAGGTCGCCTGCTGTCGGCGGCCCCCAGGCGGTCCGCCAGGGGGTCGGCGCCCTACTAGGGCTGTCGCACACGCTCGTCGCCTTCGCCGCTTATCTTGCTCCTCCTCGGAGCTCTCTCCTAGGGTTTCGAAGAGATCCACCAATCGTCACCCTCAGAGTCCAGATTTTCTTCCTCCAAGATCACCCCCTCATGATTGGAGATCATCTTCGTCTTTCATCTTGTTGCACGGATCCACTTCGCTCTCAGATCTGATTGGTGATTCAGATCTGAGGTTGATCCTTCCTTTAAGTTTGAAATTTGAGGCGCAACTTGCGCCACAAATTGTTTGAGCAAGAGCTATGAGAGGGGTCAACTCTCCCAAAACTAGCCATTATCCTTATTTTCTATATTATCCATTAATGAAATTCCCCCAATTCTATCTTTTAAACCCTAGTTCGCATCAAATTGGTATCAGAGCTAGCCACATGCTACGACCCACGTTGCAGAAGAGGCGAGCTGGGGAAGGAGCGACCTAAGAGGGGACGGCCTGGGTGAGGCCAGAGTGGACCACTTAGAGTGGACACCCCAGAGTGGGCCGTCATGGCGGTGGTTGTCGAAGGCGAAAGGAGCAACCTAAGAGGGGGCGACCTGAGTGAGGCCATAGTGGGCTATTAGAGTGGGGACCCCAGAGTGGGCCGTCGTGGACGGTGTTGTCGGAAGCGTGGTGGTATGTTAGGATCCCAAAAAAATAGTCCCACTTATTAGAGGGCCTCTCCACCTAATACCAATTGGTTTGGGTTGGATGCTCAATAATACTTAACAAATGGGGTATGAGCCCAGTGTTATGTGCCTAGTATGGGATGGGTCCTTAGCAAGGCTATTGTTAGAAACCTAGTATGGGATGAGTTTCTAACAAATAGGCTAGTGTTGGAGGCCCGGTATGGGATGTGTCTCTAACAGAATGTCAGAATGTCATCAGAAAAAGATACAACCTTATAAGCATCAATAACGGCTTATATCACATTTCTAAGGAGCAGTTACCCGTACAAGCCTTGAAGCAATTTATCAGAATATATCATATCACTCTTTAATGTGAAGAAAAATTACGGCAGATGAAGAAGAGACTTCGTGTGATTACATAATTGCAGTTGGTTTTCTCCCTTCCCCATCTTCCAAATTATATCCTGAATCATTAGCACAGCAAAGGAAGGTTGGTTTTGGATGTATTTTGAGATGAGAACTGGAATAATACTTTCAACAGATGAAGGTATCCTGGTTTGGGAACAATTTCAGTGATCAAAGGTCATGGAATTTCTACAGAGTTTGGGTGTATCATGACAAATGTGAACATTCCGGTGAACGCGATATATTAATGCAATGTTTGTCTATGCAACAAAAGTTTTATATGTTTTACCAAAACCTTTCCATTTTGTTACCACTTCAAAAATGGAAGTAAGAAAACCACAAAAGACCTGTATTTGAAAAGGCAAGAAGATAAAACTAAAACCGTGAAGATTAGTCGTAATCAAAGTCAAAAAAGTAATCTGTAAGGCTGGGACCATTGATCAAGTTCCCAACTTCCTCCAAAAATTTACGACCTGATGATACAGGGAATTGGGCATAATATCCCAGAATGTTAACCATAACAGATATGATGTGAAACATAAAAGCATGAGGTAGCTTGTCCGCACTGAATTTATAAAAAATCATGGCCCCGTGATCAGAAATATGCAAGAACAGCTTCTTACACAATCTATTAATTTTTGCAGATAAACCTGGTAGGTATGAAGAGGTTCAAATAATAATAAAATAAAAAATTACTGAGGCACAATTTCACATATATCTCAATCTGAACAAGCCTCACCACATAGAGTTTCATACATGATTTCAACCAAAACAAATATTTTTGAGCGGAATAGAGTGGCTATCAATGGTTCAAAACAAATCTTCGACAATTTTGACCTCTTGATGCCCCTGATAAGCCTATATATGTTTAGCCCACTATAATAATTCCAAATGTAACACTTTTAAACTAGTGAGGCTTAGTAAACCTCATTATGTTTAGCTCATTATAAGAATTCCAAAATCCAAGTAACAAACCATGCAAGATTGGGACCAAATCACCAGTGAAAAGTGAAAACAAGATAGTCTGATACTCCAGAGTTCTGATAGCTGGTTATGGATAAAAATTTAATGATCAAATGGGTAAATTGTAAAAACTACCGATGTTATGTTGGCATTGTGGTACCAACCCCCTAATTTAAGAAATTAACAAAAACTACCCCTAACTTATACTTATGATACCTTTAACAATTATAATTTTTTTGATTGTGCACTTCTTTCTTTTGTTGTTAACTTTATTCTTTCTCTCATGCTCTCTATCGCTCTTCACTTTCATCTAACTCATGCTCTCTCTTTTCTCTTTTTCTGTATGCTCGCTCTTGTCTCACGTTCCTACTCCCTTCGTAGCACAATATCTTCTATGTCATCTTTCATGCTTACTCTTTCCTCTCTTTCCTCTCTCTCCTCTTTGCCCTGATGAGAGAAGAGGAAGAGATAAGTGGGAAGAGAAAGCATGAGAGATGGCATCAAAGGGAAGAGATGAGAGAAAGAGAGAAAAGATGGAACATGATAAAGAGGAGGATAGCATGAGAGAGATTAGCGGATCAGGATGAGAGAGAATAAGAGATAGAAAGAGAGAAAAGGAGCACGAGATAGATGAGAGAGAAGAGAAGGAGAGATGGTGGAGGGGGAGAGAGGAAAGAGGGCAATGCATCAATAAAAAAAGAGCAAAGTTAGAAGGAAAAATCTTTTTCCGTCGAGTCATGGGTAGTTTTTGTTTATTTCCTTAATTAAGGGGTATTAGTACCATTGTGCCAATAGAACACGGACAATTTTTGCAATTTATCATTAGTAAATTTCTAAATGGAAGGCGGGAATGTATAGAAGAATAAAACACATCATTCAATAAAATATCTCAAAGTAAGCTCGTGCAATGCATTGCAAAACTCTCTTTAATTTATGATAGATTGACTACATTAATTGGTTCTTTAGCCAATTGAAGAGCTCTTATCACAAAAATGCATATTAATCCTATGAAAAGCCTTTTGTCTAATTGAAGCATCTTCTATCAAGCATCAATAATTCGAAACAAATTCAGGTGGGATGACATAATGTCGGTAGCAAGGCAAAAAATTCGGTGTCTCCCGTGAACTTTGATATTAACATTATGGTTTATAACCAACAATGTCCTTGAGGAGAATGACGCAAGTGTCATTAATCACAGCCATAAATTTAATATTAACCTTCATGTGGAACAAAAAATGAAAAATTTGCAACTAATATATCAATTAAAAAGTGCCCAACTGCATGAAAGTCCAACCATCAAACATGTTTGGAAATTATTTGTAATTAAAACAACCACTTGGGTAGACAATTTAGTGCAATTGTGACATCCACAAGGTTGCATAGTAACCTACAGTTAAATAATAAATTTAGCCAAATACTAGTAAAGAAAGAAATCACACTCTTCAAGCTTATGACTGGCATCTACACCACACTTCTACACTAAGTATCACACAATAAGTTGTGACCGGTGTAAACAAGCAATGTGGATAAACCAAAAGGAAATATAGTTGGAATTGTACATAAAGGGAAAATTCTTGCCCCCATCCTAAATTCTTGTCAATCATGTGAACAATTGGAATCTCCCAAAGAATAAATTCCTAGACAAGTAAGATCATCGACCAACCTAACAACCAGAGAAGAACATGAAAGCGCAAAAGAACAGAATTGCATAAAAGCGCTACAACCACACTAAATTTATAAACATCACCACTGTACAATTCTGCACAGGGAAAGCATAATACACGGTATAAGAGCGTGCCAGATTTTGAGAGGCGCCAAAAAAGTCAATCTTTTTAACATTACCTTCCAGTTTGCTTGAGCATATCAAGCATATTAGTCTGAAACACATGATCAACTGCTTCAACGCTAACGCCAGTTCCACTCTGCGGCATCGCAAATACGTCCACAACTCGCACAGTATATTCATCGACGAACTCGCCGAGCATCAGCCCCATGACTTCCATCGGGACCCCAGCTCTCCCTAAAATTAGGCCAAATTTCAATCAGAACCGATAACAGAAACCCTAGATCTAACAGTAAGGGCTATTTCTTACCATGCTTAAGCATTTTCAGAAGGGCGAGTGATGAGATGTAGACTTGCTCCGATGAGTCGAGCAGAGGGGAGTCCGACGGCGGGTGGCCCATGCTCCCGGCGCCGGAGAAGATACGTTGCAATCTCTCCATTGCGCTCTGATTGAATAAAGAATCTCAAGTTATATTGGTGAAAACGAAGGGGATTGATATTGGTGAAACCCTAATTTCGCTGCAATCGCTGGCGGGATTAGCTTTTGACGAGTCGGAGAGGGGAAGCCAACGAGGGGGGTGAGAATGTGAGAGCGCGCGCGACTATCAGCCTTATATGTCGAATACCCAAGTAGGAATAGGGAATTGCTATGCACGGGCAGGGGTGGCAAAACGGGTCGGGTGGGTTCGGATTTGGGTTCGGGTCAGATTTGACCTCATCTGGATATGGGTAAATCCGAACCCGACCCGGATTTCAGGGAATTGCTATGCACGGGCAGGTGTGACAAAACGGGTCGGGTGGGTTCGGATTTGGGTTCGGGTCAGATTTGACCTCATCCGGATAGGGGTAAACCCGAACCCGACCCCGACCCGGGGTCGGGTTCGGGTTTACCCCTATCCGGATGAGGTCAAATCTGACCCGAACCCAAATCCGAACCCACCCGATCCGTTTTGCCACCCCTGCCGGGTCGGGTTCGGGTTTACCCGTCGGGTTAAGATTTGATTTATACACAACTTCTCCTTTTTCGATATCCAGCTATTTATTAAGAGCCAACGGCAATTTATTAAGTGTTGCATAATTTCCAGCAGCTCGACGCTTAAACCGCACTGATGACAATAAGAAAGTATAATTAACGTTACCATTTTATTAACGAAAGTAATAAAATTAACTAAAAAGTTGTATGTAAATGGAATTGTATCCAAGACCTCTTCAAGGAGAGGACAACAATTCAAATCATGTAAGCATAACTCCTCTTGCAACTGTGTATTGTAAGTTATTATATATATATGTACTAGTCATAACCCGTGCCCGCGGGCACGGTTCATTTAAGATTTCCCCCGCGAAACTTTGTTCCCCAAAAAATTATATCCACAACCAAAATTTAAAAGAACAACAAATTATCTTAAAAATATTTAGAGGCACCTTCGGTGTGGGTGGCTTCGACGCGGAACAACAAATACGGTGCGGGCGCATTCGGCGTGGAACAAAAAATTTGGCGCGGAACAACAAATACAGCGTGGGTGCCTTTGGCGTGGAACAACAAATTTGGTGCAGAACAACAAATTCGATATGGGCGGCTTCGGCGCGAAACAACAAATCCGGCGTAGAACAAAAAATTCGACGCGGACACCTTCGGTGCGGAACAAAAAATTCGTCGCAGAACAAAAAATTCGACGCAAGCGCCTTCGACACGGAACAACAAATTCGACGCACAAGATAAGTGGTGAATGCACCGAAATCTATAACATTATTTCTTCAAATTTGGCCAATGGACTATGGACACGATTTTAAAGTTAGTGAGGAGGTTGTCAATTCCATGGAAACATGTGTTCCATCAAGTGATAAGATTCGCTTAAAGAAAGATTTTGTGGAGTTATTGCAGCAAATCATTGAAAGAAACTCATAGATTTGATGAATCATTGAAAGATTTTGAAATTTTGCACTGTTAAACATATATTGAGCTTATCTATATATTCAGTTAACTCATTGTTAAATTTAGCTATCTATATTCAGTTAAATTTTCTGAGTTACAATATCTATCTATATGTATTGCGCAATAAGAGCATCACAATATGAATATGAATGTCAATAGATAGATAAATTGAACCCGGAAATAACAGATTCAATCTGAGTTAAATTGAACCTGCATATATTTGAATCTTGTTATATGTGTGAAAAATGAATTTAGAAATACATATAGGAAATTATGTGTGAAATACATATAGGGAAATTAAAAATCTGATGATACATCGGAGAAATTGAACAATTCCCTCCAACATCATGGAAATTTAACATCAGGATTCAAAATGATGATGATGAGGGCTGCTTCTTTGCGTGGAGGGCCCTCATAACACCCCTCGACTATTCAAAATGATGATACATCAAGATCAGGATTCAAAATGAGAAATGGTTTTGTGTATCCTGAGTTTTCCATATATCTAATTTCCCTATATGTAGTTCACACATACATCAGGGAAATTGAACATATAATCACTTATCCTTAGTGTTCCATATATGTATTTCACAAAAACATCACAGATTCATATTTCACACAAAAACATGCAGGTTCAATATAACATCAGGATATAACAATCACATCAGGATTCAATCCATGATACATTCTTAGTAAATTTTGATTTGCTTATGTGAAGGAAAAAATAGATGTGCATTTTTGGAGGGACATGTTCTTTACCACCATGTTATCTGCAGAAAGCATGCAAGAGTTTCTAATCCATTGGTAAAAACTCCTTCAGCAAGGACGATGCTTATTAAATAAAAAATTGAAGCTCACCTGCTCACAAAAAAAATCAGAGATTGGTTTTAAATTCAACTACTCATAAAAAAATCATAGGCAATGCAATTTAAAACTAAATAGTCGTAACAAATTATCAAAATGAAGGGGAATGAAAAAATAAGTAGATTATCAAGCCCTCCCCCCAAAAGAAACATGACAAAAACAATGAATATCAAAACTCATGTTAGGTTCTCAAAATTAATGAGGAAAAATTAAGCAAAATAAATTATGATTACAATTTACGCATATTTCTGCCATGTATCAACATGCTGATTGTATCATTACAGACCATAAAGATAGGGATACACATTACAGACCATAAACACATTCGACAAAGCATAAATCACATAGTATATATTCTTTTCAAAAAGGGCAATCATCTGCACAAAAATGCACTTCTTGCCATAGACCGATTCACCAACCATCATGTTTTTGGTGCAAATGGCATCTTCTTTCCCATTAGTGACGAAGACCCCATCATGCCTGGGTGCTATACCACCATGGCCCCCTTCCTCTGCCAATCACACAACCTCAACCACCACACGCCCTCCCACCATCACCTACCAGCCTTCGGGCCCATCCCTTCCCCAGCTTCGATCACACGCCCCATCACTCCTTCCCCTGAATCCATCGCCTACAGAAGTTCATGAGGAAAATATGAGTAAAACAAATAGCAATGTATCTCTCTAACATGTGTAAACACATAGAAATGTATAGTTCGATCGAATGATAAGCCAAAACCCCTAAAACTTTTCGATCTACTAATAACAAAGGAAGCAACATACATCCTCATATACAAAGAGGGCAATAGTTATCGTAGAGCATTTTGATCTTCCCATTGGTGGATGCTTGGTATTTGTCTTTCTTAGATCAAATTGTTTCTATCTTTGTATTTGATGGTATAGTACATTGACATCTGATAACTATGAATGAAAATGGGATTATTCTCAGAATTGGACACACTGTACTGATATGAATCAAGTAGGAAGTTATAAAAATCATGCAGCATAACTCATATACAGTGAGTAATTTATCTAATTATCTAAGTTTCAGACAATCACATCACCTATCCATCATGCTCACCACATAATTTGAATTCTCGCTAATCACATTATCGAACTGGCTCCAACTCAGTCGCTTCGCTTATTGCCCGTTGGCGATTTATTGCTTGATTTGTTAAGCCAAACTAATTCTAGAATCACTTTAGCGATTTATTGCAGGAGTGTTGTTAAGGTAACATTATGTTTAAGTTATCAACACAGTGATCTAATATCATAATGAAACAAATACTTTAGCAAGAGCTAAGCATTCAAATGATAAGTCTCTTACCCCTCTCTATATCCGGCTAATTACTGTGGCTATATCCAAATGTCCATCCTCCGAGAATGATGCATGCCATCTTCTTCCATTGAGAGTTCTCCCAATCTGAATGATGCAACTGGTAGTTCATATTACATTATAAAAAAGACACATGTAAAATTGGAATATCTAGGAAATCTTATATAATTAAATTATTTTGCATACAATATTGATAGCTTGGTATGTTGGCATTTTAGCAAAAGGAAGTCGATGCTGGTATAGTTCGTACCATGCAGCTCATTTTGCTCAATGAAAGGAATCCCTCACTGGCTTCTCCAATCCAAATTTGGATTATTGCCCAGTGAGGGATTCCTTTCACAGCCTTCTTCAATCATCCTCACTGGCATCATCGCAGTGTGTTGCCCAGGAATAAGATGGAAGTTCCTTGGAGTCAATCAAGTTAATTTGAATCCATCTTGAAATAATAGATTTAGTCAATATGAAATTGAAGAACAAAACTGTTCTACAATCAACCGATCAAAGTCCAGTTGCCACCTTCAATTTCAAAAAAAACATTGAACATGAAGATAATTTCAAATAACCTCTTCTTTGGGATGAAAAATTTAAAAAATGAGAAATGTATATAACCTTCCCACTATTTGAACGTTGTTTCTCCTTGAGTTGGTTCTGAATCCATATAGCTTCTCATACCTGTGCATGTTTGTCAATAACAGATAACAGGATCATATGCATAAATTATATGAATTGAATCTAACATTGGTGCAATGAACATAGATTTAATTTTGATTTCTCATTACTGTGGTAAAATTCAATGAAGTTAATATGGCAAATTTTGAATGATCTGCTACATTTTCCTTGCAATAGCTAATGCTAATGGCTTAGACGTGGCCCAAAGACTAACTAACCACGTTCCAATGTGATATATAGGTACTTACATATGGATTTTTTATGTATATGATAAATCTACATCATAATCATTTATGCTTGAATTGTGAAAGTAGATGTAAGTATTTCTGGACATTGATGTTGGTGTACTCCTTTCCCAGTTTGCCAACAATCCATACTTATTTAGCTCCACCTGCACACAGGACATCCATTCTTTAGTTATATAAGATGTGTAACAAAAAAGGACACAAAGGAAACCAATATGCAGCTCTCTCCATAGATATCTTTACAGTAGAATCCAAGGCTGGAATAGCACTTAAAATTCTTCATGATATGCTTTCAAATAAAAATCAGTACAAAGCACGAAACACAGGCAAAAAATGAGAGACACACGTTGGAGGCTCTGATGCTACACAGTCTTTGTTGGTCATCTTGAGATCTAAAGGGGGTTGTTGGTCAAAAATTCTCAACACCGATGAAATCAAACCGACATGAAAATAATCATTGAGAGGGATTTCTGCAATTGTAGCTCATCTACTTGCTTCTGTGGCAAAATTTTATGCATGTTATATGTTGGACTTTCACTTCAAAGGCATTATTGACAGGATGCCTCAAATGACCTTTCACGTTATGAACCAAATGCAATTAAATAACAAAGCAAAAAAATTGGTTGTATGTTAAAATGACAGTCTTTGTAAACTGGGATTGGTTTACTTATTATGGATTTTTCTTTGTCTAATTGTTGTTGATGTGAAATTTGATTGAACATAGCATATAATACATGAATAGATCATATTAGTTAATGCAAACAATTGAAGTTGATTGCTCTTCCATCTTCCGATGATAACTCTTATTCACATATCTTATATTAGTTTCTTTATCACCATCAGAATACAGAATGCATATATTGGAAAAAATAACATCAAACACAAACACACATTGAGGGAGGGATAAAAGGTAAAACAAACACAATTAGGTAAAAAACATAAAGAACTGCAAGCAAGGTATGCCCTATAATACACAGACCATTTGACAGTGTTTGAAAGCAATATCATGTGGAATCAATTCCTCTTAATCAGCCACCTGACTTAGCTCAAATGCTTAACATGTCCTTCCCTTACAGTAGGAGATATCAAACTATATTTTGCAGCACAATGAGATAATGAGAATACCCAAAATTTCAATTTACTCTCTTCAACACTCTAATATCAATTACAAAAGGAGATCTGAAGTGGGCTGAATACCAAACAAATAGAACATTCAGAAATTTGTAGTTACAATTAGCAACTCAGTCCCCAACCCATAACGTTTAATAAACACGGAAACCAAGCAAATTGGGTAAAGAGATAAGAAGCTTACCTGAGTTGAGAGTGAACTATGATTTAATATGTTTCTTTTGAGATAGTTGCAGAGATTCTTTTAACTATGTTAGGATGATTACAAACAAATAATCATGTGTACAGTGTTTTGTTGTTGTTGGTTTTATACTGCGAAGAGATAGAGAGTGGGTGAGTGAGGGCATACCAACCAACTTGACGCGTCCCTTGCCAATTCCCCTTCACGACTCCTCTACGACATTGACCAGCTTGGACCGTCGGTCAGGTCAACAGAGTCCAGATTCTGCAAAAAAAATGGAATTGGTTCTGTCCGCATTTTATCAAACAGGTGGTGAATGATTTCCAGAAAAAGGCAGCAACTTTCCTAATGTAATCAACAGCAACGTACACATAGTATGGGTGTGATTAAGTAAATGGGAGTAATGGAGTTGTCCTGCCGTTTGTTTGTGGCCAGCATCGCTGCCGTGTCGGCTCGAAAGATGAAGTTGGTGACCATTATGTGACGGTTGTCACCAAAGACCTGCCATGTTTGATCAGTTAACCAATTTAACCCACGAATGTTTCTAATGTGCACAAATAGCCCTCGGCCATTACAATGAAACAATGTTGCAGAAAAATATTAGAGCAGCTTTCAAATTTTATTTGATATTTTGTTTCCATGTGATCCTTATGCAAGTTCGTGGATAAAACTGAGTCTTCCTTGAGATTTCATCAGGAATGCTAACCAATGATCTATAATGAGAAAATCTTTCAACATCAATTAAAAAAATTTCAGAAAAATATTCTCATTGCCCCAAGATGCTTGCCTCTCTATAAAAGCACATGCAAGGAGGATGAACCAAACCAATTAAAAAGAAAAAAGAAAGAAAACGAAAGAAAACGAATAATCTCAATAAATCAGTGTTCTGTTAAGCACCCATTTTGCTTAATGACCAACCTTGCACAACAGCTCAAAGATTGCTTCTTCCACCTCATTGAACTTGCAAGAGGTAGGAGCAACAATTAAGATAAGAATATGTTTCTTCCTTAAGAAAATCGATAAATGCAAATGGTAAGCAACAGAAAGACAACCGAGAATCAAATAAAACTGAATCACCATTCAAAGAACCAGAAAGTGTAGTAATCCCTCCAAGAAACCCCAATGTCCAGTATCGATTCATTCTTCACCAGTGTGCCCAAAACCCTAAGCCCACATGCAATTCAATCCTTACAATTCAAAAAAGTGCTTTCCCCCCGAATCAAATTAAGAAATCATAAAAAAGTGAAAAAATAGCTTGCATACGTTTCGGTGATGGCGGCCTCCATCCAAGGGGCGGTGGGTCCAGCGGGGGGATGGGTGGTGGTGAGCTGGACGCCGGTGGCGGTGACATCGGTGGATTTCGCGGCCAGACATTCCGAATGCAGCTCTCCTCGGCCTCCGGCACCGCGTACTGAAGCTTTGCGTGCTCTCCTCGGCCTCCGGTTGCGTAAGGGCACGAACGGAGGGTTCCACAAAAAAAGGCAGCAACTTTTCAAACTAAATTTGAAATCTTTTCCCCATGTTTTAATGATGTGCGCAGGTGAGGTTTTTGAGGGGAGGAAGTGGGAGAGAGAGATTTGAGTAGTTTTGAATTTCACCAAAAAAATTCCCCCTCCTTGAGAAAAGGGAGCTTGTGCTGGTTTTGGTTTTTTAAATTTTCCCCCAAATTGCAATGGTGGGGTTTTTTTTGAACAGCGGGTGTTTTTAAATTTTCCACCATTGGCTTTCCCTCAACTTAAATATTCAAAATTCAAACTCACTTACCCTTAAAATTCAAACATTACCTCAAAATTTCCCTCCAAACTCTTATCCAATTTCTCTTATCCAATATCTCTTATCCAAAAACTCATCATAACATTCCTCATTTATATACCCCAAATACAATTCAAACCCTTATCCAATTTCTCTTGTCCAATATCTCTTATCCAATTTCTCTTGATAACATCCCTGTTTTATAATATAGATATCTCTTATCCAATTTCTCTTGTCCAATATCTCTTATCCAATTTCTCTTGATAACATCCCTGTTTTATAATATAGATATCTCTTATCCAATTTCTCTTGTCCAATATCTCTTATCCAATTTCTCTTGATAACATCCCTGTTTTATAATATAGATATACATACATACATATATATATATATATATATATCTATACATATATATATATATCTATGTATATAGATATCTATGTATAGATATATATATATATATATATATATATATATATGTATGTATATATATACATATGTATATATCTATATATATGTATATATATATATATATGTATATAGATATATATGTATATATATGTATGTATATATATACATATGTATATAGATATATATGTATATATATGTATATATATACATAGATATATATATATATATATGTATATATATACATACATATATATACATATATATATATATATATATATGTATGTATATACATACATATATATATATATATATATATATACATACATACATATATATATATATATATATATATATATGTATGTATATATATACATATATATATATATATATGTATGTATATACATACATATATATATATATATATATCTATATATCTATACATAGATATCTATATATATGTATATATATGTATGTATGTATGTATGTATGTACATATATATATATGTATGTATGTACATATATATATATGTATATATATATATATATATATACATACATATATATATGAAGAAAGTAAACCGGGTCTAATTCGGGTCATCCGGGTTGACATGCAAACACATACTCGACCCGAATTTTATCCGGGTCGGGTCGGGTCAACCTGTATCCTACTTGACCCGGATTGGCCCCTACCCATACCCGGTTAATGATGCCGGGTTCGGGTCGGATCGGGTCGGGTCGGGCTCATTTTGCCACCATTATGCACCTGTACCTAATTGCTAGAGAAACAGACCATTTATTTACGAGTTTGTCATCACAATTTACAGGTTTGCCATTTAAAAATTTTCTTGTTCTACCCTCATCCTCATGTCCTCCTCCCATCATGTTCCTCTTCTTCTTCTCTATCGCCATCGTCGCTGTTATCGTTTCCCTGCAGACCCCGGCCCCACCCCAACCCCTACACCCCCTCGCTTCTGCTGACCCCTCCCCATCGTCATTTCATTCCATCTCCCTAATCCTCCTCCTCGACTCTTGATGTGTGTTATTTACGTATATATTTTATATTCATTTCGCAGGCACTTCATATCATTTCATGTCTTATTCTATTCTATTTTCCATGTTTCTGTTTCCTCTTTACTCTTAGGTATCTCACGTGTATTGCAGAAGAAAACGTGGAGTTTCGCCTAAGAACAGGAGAAAAAGAGATGAAATGAAGCGAGAAGTAATCAGGAACCAAATCAAGGGGAAAGAGAGCAAAGATGTTATATGAGGTCATGTGGATGATGTTATACAAGGTCGTGTGGAATCATCCACACGACCATGTTACAAGAACAAAAGAAGAGCAGCCACAAACCACGCGGTCGAGTCGCAGAACCAAACGGTCGCGTCGCTGGAGAGCTAAAGAAGAAGAAAATCCATTTCAACGCGGTCGTTTGGAGATCGACACGACCGCATCAATCTGAGTGCTACTGAAACGGTCACTCGACGTGACCGTTTTGAGGAGGATCTGAAAGAGCTGAACGCCGAACGACGCGGTCGCTTGGCTAATTCACGCGGTCGCGTCGCCTGTAGCCAAAACCCCAATGTTACGCACGTTCAGTCAAACAACCGTGTCGTTACGACGCAGTCGCGTCTAATTGGGTTTCCTAGGTTTTTGTAGGCACCGCCATGGGTAATTTTGGGACTTTTGGGCCTTTTCTAGGGAGTATAAATACTTTTCTTCATCCTCTGACCCATGTGACGTCTTTTGACAGACTTTCCAGAGCTCTTTGAGTTTATGTCAGGTGTACTTAATCTTTATTCTCTGCAAATTTTGATCGTTCTCTTTGTTCCTTTTGGATTCTAGTTTTAAATTTTGAATAAAAATTAGTTCTCTTTGATTACTTGCTATTGTGGATTGGTTGATTGATTAGTTATATTAATCTTTGTTGCTATGGATATCTTAATTTTGAATCTATTTGAGCTTTGTTCCATGGATTGTGAGTAGTCTCTAATATAGGGGTATGGGTTGAACCCCATTGGATATAACTATTAGTTGGTGATTTATTGATAAATTGTTGAATAATCGATGATGAGGGATATGTTATGGTGATTATTATCAATGCAAATTGATCTTCTCCCTTGTGGATAATTAGATTAGTCGGCAGCAGAAGTCGGGGCTAATCTAGGGGTTCAATCCCTATATTGATCCATACTATCGATGCGGCTGACGAGAATCCATCACTGATTAAAGTCCTTCTAACATAGATTCGAATCCTAATCCAGAAAAGTGGCATGGAGGAAGATTGAGGACATTCGTCAGACGTAATGCATCTAACGCGTATCGATGCGCAACCGAAGTTGGTATCGATACGGGTTAGGTAGTCCTATCATAGCATCACGAGAGTGGGAGGTAGGGATAACATAACGGAATATCCTATCATTGCATCATGGAAGTGGGGGATAGGAGAATGCCCTTAGGTTAGACGACTTCTCCCGAGTCGCATGAATTCAATAATCAGTCAATTATAATCAATCCTAACTTTAATCCAATGGTAGGGATACCTAGATCCCAGAAATTTTCTTTCTTAATATTTCCATCTTTATTCACTCTTTAGCCCTCTATCGATCGCGTAGCTAACAACTCTGAGAAAAACCAGTGTTCAACGACTGCCTCCATGAGGACGACATGTATGGCACTACAACCTCACCGTGCACTTGTGGTATATTATTTGAGACACGTCAACAAGTTTCGTAACTTCCTCGAGGGTCCTTGCTAGAGCCACTGTCTCCAATTGCCCTTCATGCTTAGGATCTCCAAATAATAGCTTCTCTGTAGGGCATATGAGCACGTCTTCCAATGTAGTTTCTTCAATCGCCTCTTCAAGTATGTCAACATGATTGCAGTGGTCATCCTCTAGGAATTGCTTCATGGTTTTCTGAAGGTCGAATTCAACCTTCTCATTACCGACGTTAAGAGACAGCTTCCCTCCTTTGACATCAATAAATACCCCGCCATGGCCAAGAATGGACTGCCTAAGATTATTGGTGTGTGTGAGTTTTTGGGCATTGTAAGGACCGTCTATCCCTTGTAATACTAACAACACACACTAGAGGGGGTGAATAGTGTAATGGCAATGAATTGTGCAATTAAAATTGAACTTGTAAATGCAGAATAATAAGTACAAGAGGAATTAATCAACACAATCAATCCAAACGCAAACACAAGATTTTACAATGGTTTCCCAAACTTGGTCACGACCAGCCACACCAAATAATCACTATAATCCTACACAAGATAGTGAATGCAATCCCTATACAAGGGATACCATACATAAGGGATTTATCCTTCACAAGGACTCAACCTATCCTACGCAAGGGTTTAACTCCCACACAGAGAGAAACTAATTCCCACAGAGAGAATTAAGGTTAACCTACACAGGGACACAATCACCCTTACAAGGATTAAACTCTCACAAAAAGAGTGACAACTCCCACAAAGAGAGTATCTAATTCCCACACAGAGAATTAGGGTTTTAAGAAAACAAATGAAACAAATGACTCTTATCTATGTCTTGAAGAGATGAACTTACTCAATGAAGTATGCAAGACATGCAAGAAGATCTCCAAGTGTTGAGATGAGCTTGATTTCACTTGGAGGATTTCCATTGAGCTAAGCTTCAAAGCAGGAAGAGAGAAATGCTCATGCGAGGGAAATGGGAGAGGTTAGGACGTGGCTGATTGATCTCTTAAAGATTAACAATAGTTTTAAAAAGTTCTAATGAACTAAGCCCCTTCCTATTTATAAGATCTCCAAAAACTCCTATAAAACCAAAGCTAGAAGCTAAGGGAGAGAATCTGCAAAGGCTAGAATCTGGCGATTTATGGCATAGACAGTCGACTGGTCAACGACGAAAAAAATCCCAACGGCTATAATATTGAGCCAGGACATGCGACTGTAGAAGACTATACAAGTGCATGTACAATGTGCAGGTGCCTGAATATCCTTTAGTAGGTGACTGTCACATGGGATGAAAAAGAGCTGAGAAAAACGCAACTTTTGCACCAGCGCCTTCAGACGATAGATGAACAATTCTCAGGCGCATGGAATTAGACAAGCGACTGAAAACTATTCATCAGTCAACTGACTTACAAAGTGGGATGAAACCCAGAAAATTCAAGTTATGCACTTTGGCACCCAGACGACTGTAGACCAAATCCCAAGTGCCTGATGGAAGACAGGTGCCTGTAATATGAACGTCAGTCGTCTATTTCCAAGAACTAAAGAAAGAGTCAAGAAATGTTGACTTGAGCTGTGCACACCAGTCAGCTGTAGAAGACTGGCCAGTCGCCTGGAGGTCATCCAGTCGCATGTCCTGCATTCAGTAGTCGACTGTAGAAGAGCCAAAAACTCCAGTTTAAGTTTAATGCATGGTGAACCTTTTGGGATGATTTCTATGATAATTCTAAGGCTCACTAAGATGGAAAATTCATATGCATGAATGAGTTAGTCCATCTATCAAGGCATTTCATTAAACCTAGACTCAAAAAGAGAAAAGTGATAAATGAAATAATACATGGATTACGTTGCTTCCCTTAGAGTATAATCTTCAATCTCTTGATGCCTAGATGCTCTCCATCAACTTCTAAGCTTTGGCAACCCTTGAGTCCAAGCTTTGGCATTTCTCCTCTTGATGTCCATCCTTACACCAAGCATTTAGTCTCCAAAAATGATATTCTTGAAATGTTAACTTTGAGACTAAAACATGAGAGTCATTAGAAACGACATAATGTTGTGATCATCATAATAATAATATTGGTATGAAACACCAATACCTAATAGGCTTATCCATGATCACGAAGTCACATGGAACTAGAATTTTCCCAATCTTCACTGGTACGTCTTCTATGATTCATCAGGTACTTAATGGACCTGTCGGGGAGTTGTAGTGACATATTTATGGGTTTGGTTTCTCCCATCCCTAGCCTCTTGCTTATGGCCAATGGCATCAAGCTCACACGTGCTCTGAGGTCACAGAGCGCTCTCTTGATAGTTATGTCTCCAATAGCACACATGATGGAGAAGCTCCCCAAATCTTCTAGCTTCTTAACCATTTTCATTTGGAGTAATGCACTCCACTCTGTTGTGTCCATATTTTCCATATTTTTATCGCACATTTCCATATCATTTCGATCACCCGAGTTCATAATTTCGTATCATATCGCACTTTTCTCGATATATTTGATTCTTGCGATGTTTTGTATATTTCCAGGGAATTCGGTGTGATTCGGAGCGACACTGGACTATGGACACAATATTGGATGCCGAAACTTGTCTCGCCATGCCACAGCGACTCAAGGAAGGAGAGGAAGAAAGAAAAGAGAGAAAGGAGAAGAGAAGAGGATGGAAGAGAGAAGGAAAGGAAGGAAGAGGAGGAGGAGAAAGAAGAGAGAAGAAGGGGAAGAAAAGAGAGGAGCAAATGATTTCCAGATAGCTTGGTCGAGTGCATCATACGCTCGATCGAGCTATGACTCCAAGGAGAGGGGAGCAAAATGGCAAGGGGTCGCTCGGCCGAGCGACCCACCTCGCTCGACCGAGCACCCCAATTCGCTCGATCGAGCTATCCTCTGCAAGGAACTCAATTTGGCCTTCGAACTCTCTGGAAATTTTGCATTTAATTCACTCGGTCGAGCGGCCACCCGCTCGACCGAGTGACATCAAACCAATCCGAGCGACATCAATTCTCCAAGATGCCGCTCGGTTGAGCGGCTTCCTTGCTCGACCAAGCAGCCCCTTCTCAAGTGCCCAAAGCGAAGCGACAAAGGGTCATGCTTGGTCGAGCGCGACGTCGACAGACTACTTTTTAGGGCTTTTTATTGGGGTTCGGGTTGGATTCTTTGTAAAACCCGAAACTTAATGGGTTTGTATATAAGTAAACTCAGTTTAGATTAGGTTTGAAGCTTTCTTTTAATTCAGAAACCCTTGAGCTAAGTGTGGGAGAGAGTTCTTTTGTGTTCTTGTTCTTCAATTTATTTGTATGTGAACGTTTCTTGCTCTTTGATTTTTATATATTTTGAATCATCATTCCTTTCTCTACGCTTTGATATTAATTTTGTGATGTTTGCTAAGTTTTTGATGATAATCTTTATTGCCCTTATCATTGTAGCTATTGCCATGGTAGAATAGTGTGATTCTAGGGCTTAGGGATGAACCCTATGACCCTAGGGATTGAATGTTAGGTTAAATCCCAGTTGGATGAATCTAGGGTTGCCCTATGGAAGTTTGAACAAGGGTTTTGAGGGATTAGACTTAGGATCAGAGGATCACAAATGCGGCTCCATATCCTAGGGAGAATCCCCACGGATCCGATTTGGGCATAGTGGTTGTTTCTAGAGCTCGTGATCACGAGAGTGACTCAAGAGCTAGGGGCAACCGCTAATCCTCGATCCGCTAGTCGA